>CM076575.1:438045022-438622060 GCA_034641835.2 Pinus albicaulis | reverse complement strand
GATTAATTATCCACCAAGACTATCCTGATCACATACAATTCGAATTTATATGCAACACATAATCTCTTCCACTCAACCAAATCAGATCAACTTAGATCATCACACATGCGGAAATAAAATCAAGCAATAACACATCAAATCATCATACACATTAACACAGTATGTATGGGGAAAGCTTATAGCTGAAAACCCCACAGCTATTGTGTATATTATAATGGAGAAATCAAGTAACTAACTTAGTACAATACTCCTCACAAGTACTCAGTACTTTCTCATACAGTTACTCACAATCTAGCTCAGTTTTGAACAGGTTATTGGTTCAAAACTCACCACCAATTTCCTTGCCTCTATTGCGTGTTTCAATGCTATGGGATGGCCTATTTATATAGATAAACCACCAGCCTGAACTACGCAATCCTCATGGTCTTACTCCACCTATCTGTGTGTTGCAAATAGCAACATTATAGTCAAAACTGATAGCTAACTCCGCCCTTTCATCTACCTCTTTCACTAGTCTCCATTGAACTGATCATACACTGTAGTGAACTGATGTGTTATTGAGTTGAATAATGAGTTACTAATTAATGAATTAAATAATATTTAATTCACTCCACTCATAACTAATTGATTAGCTAGTTAAACTAATCTCAATCAGTTCAACTAAAATAAACAGAACACAACTCCACTAGATGTCTCATTAACTCCACCAAACTTCTGCCACTGAAGTCCTAACTGAAGTCAACCATGCATGATGCCATCAAACCATTGGGAAACCACGTGATTCTCCATGCATGATCCACTTTGTAGCTTGTTCAAGTGTTCAGGTGCAGAATCATTGTTTAGAGTAAGGATATTACAGGCAAATAATATAGAATATTTGACTTCCCCTGCTGGACGCCCCTGTTGCAATCTAAAAATGATTTTGATCTTTCGACTAAAAATAGAGTCTCATCTATTTTTACCAACATGACAATATACTTCAAGAATCTCAAACCTGAATCCCGAACCATGCCCTGGTTTGCGTCACAAAATAGAGTATAGTTCCAAAATAGATTTTGTGCTGAATTTGCTTCTTTAAGGGGCCTTACTCAGTGAAGGCTACTACTCACTAAGCTCCATCATTCTGTCGCATTTTCAACACTCCTCTCAAAGAAGATAGAGTATGGATTATCCGCAATCCCTATCCTCGCTCTGTGGAATTCGAACTTGCTCCTGGTGAGCGCCTTCGTCAGGATGTCGACATCCTGATCCTCCGTGGGAACATATGAAAGCATCATGATTCTCCGCTGAACACAATCTCTAATATGATGGTACCTGATGTCGATGTGTTTGGACCTATCATGAAATACTAGATTAGCCAAGAGTTTAATACAACTCTGGTTATCACAGTAGATGACTGTAGGCTCCAAATGCAACCTGAACAATCCTGCGAGGATCTTCCTCATCCAAATAGTCTCGCATGCAGCCAAGCTAGCTGCCATGTACTCGGCCTCTGCTAAACTGAGTGCCACGGATCTATGCTTCCTGCTGTACCAGGAAACTGCTATCGACCCAATGCTGAAAATTCCTCCAGATGTGCTCTTCCGGTCCGTTGGACTCCCTGCCCAATCTACATCAGTGAAGCCAGAAGGCTTCGCTCCATCCTCCTGTCTGTACCATAGACCATATCCCGATGTGCATCTAATATAGCGCAATACATGCTTTCCTTCCTTCCAAAAGAGCTTGGTAGGCTTAACCATAGCTTGCGAAAGCTGGTTAACTGCATAGCATATATCGGGTCATGTATTGACCAGATACATAAGTGACCCCACCAACTGTCGATAGAAAGTGGCATCCACTACCTCCGCTGAAGTAGCATCCTCCTTCCTCCAACCACCAGGAAGAGGAGTGTCAACAGGCTTGCAGCCTTGCATGTTGAACCTCTCCAGAATCTCCCGGGCATACTTGCCCTGAGAAACAAACAGTCCTCCGCTGCGCCGCCAAATCTCCAATCCTGTGAAATAATGAAGGAATGCCCAAGTCTCATCTCAAACTCTGTGGTGCAAGATCCTCCGCATGAAAGTATCAATCGCTCATCGTCACCAAAATCAGATCATCACATACAAGCACGATGATCACCAGCCTTCTATCCACCACACAATATGGCATGTGTTTGACTGCCTCACTCTCGAGAATCCAAGCCTGTTGAAGTAATACTATCCAAGTGTACCAAGCACGAGGTGCTTCATTCAGCCCGTACAGTTCTCTCTTGAGTCGGCACACATGCGACTCACTGCTGAAGATCTCGAAACCTTCAGGCTACTCTATGTACACCTCCTCCTCAATAACTCCATTGAGGAACACAGTCTTCACATCCATCTCATGAATGTGCCACCCCATCTGCGCTGAGAGAGCAAGGATCGTCCATATGGAAGAGTACCTTGCGACAGGTGCAAAGGTCTCCTCATAATCGATCCCCTCGATCTATTAAAAGCCACGGGCGACAAATCTGGCCTTGTACTTCTCCACACTCCCGTCAGCCGCCTGCTTCACTTTGTAGATCCATCGCGAACCCACCACTGATTTCCAAACCAAGCCTTGGGACAATCTCCCATGACCGTTCTCGACGATCAATCATATGCCTTTCGGGATTATGGCATCAACCTAGCGGGTTCTCTGCGCTTCTAAAGACGATGACTGCTACACCACATTGACTCACAAGAGCGTATCCAAAGGTACTCATCCTGGGATCGCCTCTGTCATACTGTGGCCGAGTGGTCCTACAACCTTCTTCGCATCCCGAGCCAGTCGCTCAGCTTCTGTAGTGCGCATGCGCCCTCTGATGGTTGGCGCTGCCTGGGTGGTTTCTTCCACCTCCTGAACCTCCTCTTGTGGCTGATCCACATCCGGAAGCTCCTCCTTAGGAACTAACAGCTCCTCATCCGCATGCAAGTGTAGCTCCCTCTCAAGCGAACACTGCATGGCTTTCTCCTCCTGAAATTTTATATCCCGTCGCACAACAGTCTTGCGACTGTCTGGCACATACACCCTGTAGTTGTGAGGTGTATCAGTGTACCCCACAAATATTCCAACCTCAGCAGTTGGATCCAGCTTCCTTCTCGCATCCTTCGTCACATGCATGTAGACAGGAGAACCAAAATCCGCAAATGGGAAATATCAGGCCTCTTGCCAGAATAAGCCTCCTCTGGTGTACTCATGCCAAGAACCTTGTGAGGACAACGGTTCTGCACATACACTGATGTATTGCATGCCTCAGCCCACAAGTGAAGGGGTAGGCCCTGATCATGCAACATCGCCCGTGCAGCACCCACGATCGTTCTGTTCTTCCGCTCAGCCACCCCGTTCTGCTGTGGGTTATGGGGTGTGATGAGCTCTCTCTGAATCCCTTCTGTGCTGTAGAACTCCTTGAATTCATCCGAGATGAATTCACCACCGTTATAAATCCTTAGAGAAATCACCTTCTTCCCCGACTCCTTATCGACCAGTGCTTTAAACTCACAGAACTTCACGAATGTATCGCTCTTCTTCTGCATGAAGAAGATCTGGCACTTTCGAGAGAAATCATCAACAAAGATCACATAATACCTATGCTTTGCTGTCGAAGCAACTGAGAAAGGACCACACACGTCTGTGTGAACTCTCTCAAGGATCGTCGTGGCACGACTATCCTTCTCGTGAAAGGTGGCTTTCACATACTTCCCTAAAGTACACCCCTTGCACTGATCTGACTGCACAAGAGTGCCCTTAGGAAGTCCAGTAGAAATCTGCTGCAGAATCTTCAAAGCTCCATGGTGAAGATGGCCCAATCTCCTGTGCCATAGTTCGCCCTCATCATCCCGGCTCACCACATCTCCAGCCTTGCATGCCATAGCTGCGCAGTCATCTACCTGCAACTGATAAAGGTTCTGAGTTCGAACCCCTATCTTCCGGGTCTCTCCAGTAGTCTTACTGCGCAGGAAGGCTTTTCCTTTGCTGAAGACCACATCATACCCCTTATCCTCCAACATCGCCACAGAAATCAGGTTCTTCTTCAATCCAGGTACATGCATGACATCCTTCAAGACAAAGGGTTTACCATACTCCCTCTGAAAGGATATGGTACCGATACCAGTCGCACTGTATCTACCATCATCGCCCATCTCGATGTGCACACCCAAATCTTTGTCCTCCAGATCTGAGAACAACTCCCGATCTCCCATCATATGAAATGACGCACCGCTATCCAAGAACCATACCGATCCCATCACACTTGAAACCAAGCATGCGATCAGTGAAAAGTCAAGCTCGAACTGTGAAGCCAAAGCTTCTCCATCTGCAGATCTTCCCGCTTGCTTGTTCTTCTTCTTCTTTGGACAATTGGTAGCATAATGTCTGTGATCATGGCAGTGAAAACACTTCACTTTCACCATATCCTGCTTCTTGCCCTTTGCACCAGAATGAGAGGTTTTCTTACCCTTCCCCTTCTTTGCTTTGGCAACCAAAGCGCAGTTTTCTTCATCAGCTCCCTTTGATGAAGATCCATCTCGAGTATTCCTCCTTATCTCCTCCTGCATGAGATCCGCCCAAAGGCGCTCCCATCCCGGCAGCTTCTCCCGACCATTGACACTATATTGATATGAGTGCCAAGCCTTCGGAAGACCAAGGAGAGCCAGGTCGACCATGTCCTCGTCTTCGACAGTCACCCCCACACTTCCCAGCTCATCTCTGCACTGAGTGAACTTCGTGAGGTATTTGGCGATACTGTCGCCTTTCTCCATCTTGATGTTCTTGAGCTTATATTTGAGCGCCAGCTTCCTTTGGTCACTCTTACTCTGGAATAGATCCGTCAAAGTTTTCCACATTATAAATGGAGAAGCCTTTCCATGCAGGTTGGATACAATATGATCCTTGACGCCCTCCAACAGGATCCTTCGACATTTCGCCATCTTCTTTTGCCATACTTCGACTTCAGCAGGATCAGTGGGCTTTTGGACATCCGTATCTACGAACTCCTTCAGACCATTATCTTCTAATACTGCTTCCATGCGATCTTTCCATGCAACATAATTCGAACTGCCTTCAAGAGCATATTCGAGTCGCAAACCGTTGAAAGACATTTTCAACACCGGCACCAAGAAAACAAAACTGCTGCAAAATTTCGAATTCCACCTCAAAGCTCAACCGCTCTAGATTTGTGAGAACAAATTATTTCTAGCACAGAGATTGACTGCAAGGGGCATTTACCAGACCTTTCACTTTCCGAAGAAAGATGAATCCGGAGGCTACCTGGCCCGCATGCAGACTCTGTCTACCGAAATAAGTTTGTAATCATTATGATGATCAATCTGAACTTCAATAGCTCCGATACCATGTAGAAATTTGCTGAATAATGATTAATTATCCACCGAGACTATCCTGGTCACATACTATTTGAACTTCATACACAACACATAATCTCTTCCACTCAACTCAACTCAGATCAACTCAAATCATCACACATGCGGAAATAAAATCAAGCGATAACACATCAAATCATCATACACATTAACACAGTATGTATGGGGAAAGCTTATAGCTGAAAACCCCACAGCTATTGTGTATATTATAATGGATAAATCAAGCAACTAACTTAGTACAATACTCCTCACAAGTACTCAGTACTTTCTCATACAGTTACTCACAATCTAGGTTAGTTTTGAAGAGGTTACTGGTTCAAAACTCACCGCCAATTGCCTTGCCTCTATTGCGTGTTTCAATGCTATGGGATGGCCTCTTTATATAGATAAACCACCAGCCTGAACTGCGCAATCCTCATCGGCTTACTCCACCAATCTGTGTGTTGCAAATAGCAACAATATAGTCACAACTGATAGCTAACTCCACCCTTTCATCTACCTCTTTCACTGGTCTCCACTGAACTGATCATACACTGTAGTGAACCGATGTGTTCTTGAGTTGAATAATGAGTTACTAATTAATGAATTAAATAATATTTAATTCACTCCACTCATAACTAATCGATTAGCTAGTTAAACTAATATTAATCAGTTCAACTAAAATAAATAGAACACAACTCCACTAGCTGTCTCATTAACTCCTCCAAACTTCTGCCACTGAAGTCCAACTGAAGTCAACCATGCATGATGCCATCTAACCCTTGGGAACCATGTGATTCCTCTGTCAGATGCATGATCCACTTCTGTAGCTCGAACTGAAGTGCTCCAAGAGATTAAACTGCTATTTAGAGTCCAAATATTATTAAGGGTAAATAATATTTGACTTCCCTGTTTTAAGGAGAGGCAGTCTAAAAATAGACTTCGACCTCTTTGACCTCAAAAATAGAGTTGCATCTATTTTTACCAACATGACACATACTTCAAGAATCTCAAACTGGAATCCCCGAACCATGCTCCATATGTCTAGAAATAGACATAGTCTAAAAATAGATTTTGCGCCAGAATTTGCCTGCGGGCCCACTTAGTGAAGGCGACTTCATTTCACTAAGCTCCATCATCTTACTGCATTTTCAACATTCGTTTGACTCACTATCACAACACTATTCTACACAGGCTCCTCGTCCTTTGTCATGTGTTCAAGTCTTGCCTTTGTGGCCTATGGGGCATGGCCCACATAAACTCCCTTTTAATGCATAGATTACAATTTTTGAGTTTTATCAACATACACACATTTCAGCAATCAAACAACGCATATTAACATACATACAATTAGAAATCAATAGTGTATACTTTATAACATGGCGCATATAATAGGATGCACGTATACACAAAACAAGAGTTTTCAGGTCCCACAATCCTAGAACCAATCACAACACATCGCAAATACTTTCTCGCAACTTTTAGCGTTTATAACTTAAACATATCTCATGTCATGTGCGATATGAAATCGCATTGCATCCCATCCAACTTACCTTACTGTGTGAACCTTACGCACAAAACCATAAAATCTGCGATGAGAGCTAATGCGTAGTGTTGATGCAAGGCTCCTCCCTTTCACTGCATCGAAACTTTCTTACCTTACCGCATCGCAAACAAATTAACATTTCCTAGTGCTATTTGCTAACATTTGCGATGTGCGGGTTCGCAAATCGCCGACCGCAATTAATCTGCCCCTAGATCTAACGGTCCTCATCTGATCACACTTCGCACTTTATAAGATTTATTTTGTGCTTATACTCTATTTCTTGCGATTTTTGATGTTGCGTCGTGCCAACACGTGTCTTCTCCATTTCGCATCGCAAATAATTTAACTTACCATGCGACGCCTTAATGCTAAACTATTTAAATGTTGCGATCTATGAAATTGATCTTGATGCAATTCGATCTCCGCCATCCATCTGTTGCCTTTATATTTACAATCTAATCTTGACCATTTATTCGCCTCCCTTGGACTTCTTCAAGGAATTCTCTGCCTTAGTCAATTTTTCGTTTGTTTACACTGTCTCGCTTTGTAACTCGGGTTTCTCCATGTTGTTCCTCCTACGGTTGTCTTTGTTACTGAATGTCTTCCTCAGTTATCACACTCGACATCTACCCTTTTCATACTTATTAAATCCCTCTTTGGCTCTCAGCTCTTGCCTCTCTCTCTTGGCTTAGTCATTTGTGCACTGAAGCAATTAGCTTGACTCTCTGCTTCATCTGATGCCTCTGTTGTATATGCTTCTTTGTTGCCTCTGTTGACTTGCTGCCTTTGGTGCCTTAGCTGCATTCGCTACCTCTGCTGCATTTGTTGCCTCTCTATTTTTGTTGCTTATATGTATTTTTTGTATCTTTACTGCCATTAGTGCCTTTTGTTTCCTTTCGTTGCCTTAACTTCCTTAAATACCTTTGTTATTTTTCTACTTCTTTGCCTTAAATAATCACGCTAAAGCTTCTCCATATTGCTCCTTTGCCTCTTTTTTGCTTCTCTCTACTTTAGGTTATATTTATATTGATGCTCATTTGCCTCTTTGGTGGACATTTTTGTACAATTCTTGAACTACTCCTTTGCCTTATAACCACTACTTCTCTTCTCTTTTTCCATGAATGATGATTCTGGTGTTTCTCCTTTCTGTGCCTTTGGCATCAATGACAATATTTCCAACAGTCTCCCCCTTTGGCATTGATGGCAATATTCCAATACTTCCTCCAGGACTTCCTCCCATTCTCATTCTGAGAGGTGTCTTTTCTTCATTTGCTTGATTTCCCCCCCACACCCCCCCCCCCCCCTTTTACATCAATGGAAAAGGGTTACAAATTTCCCAGTGTGATTTGTATCTTTTCATAATACTCCAATCTTGAGGACCTGTACCATGCACAGCTCCATTTCTCTATCTCTTTAGTGACAAATTTTATTGACTACCCCTATAATGATGCTCACTTGTCTAATACTAACTATCACTTGTCTACTGTACTGATCTCATTCCTTGTATTGCAACCTTTGCTGGTGAATTTCCAACATTATATATATATATATATATATATATAAATTCTTTTTATTTATTATCATATCAGAGAGTAACATCTGCAGACACTACCCTTAGTTTGTCTCTTATATATTTCAATGGTTCTTTAGCAATAGGTTTTATGAATATGTCTGTTGTTTGTTCCTTTGTTGTTACATACTCCAACTTCACTATTTTCTGTGCTACTTGTTCTTTGAGGAAGTGGTACTTTATTGGAATGTTCTTTGTTTTCAAATGAATTACATGTTTTCTTGATATACTTATAGCACTAGTATTGTCACATTTGATATAAATGGGTTCATCGATGCTTACATTCATGTCTTCAAGAGTTTGTTGCATCGACATTACTTGTGTGCAACAAGCTGCCGCTGCTATGTATTCTGCTTCTGCTATAGATAGAGAGACAAAAGTTTGCGTCTTTCTTAGCCATGCCTCTAGACTTTCTCCCAAATAAAATGCACCTCCATTGTTGCTTTTCTTGTCACCCACACAGTTGGCCCAATTTTCATATGTGTATGCTATCAATGTGAAGTATTTGCCTTTTGGATACCATAGGCCATAATGTGCAGTTCCTTGCATATATTTGAATATCCTCTTGATTGCTATCAAGTGATTTTGTTTCGGTGCTACTTCATATCTAGCCACGAGTCCTACTGCCAACATAATGTCTAGTCTAGAGGCATTTAGGTATAGCAGACTTCCTATCATGGATCTATAAATTCTTTGATCTACATCTATAGATCCATCATCATCACATAGTTTGCATCCAGTGATCATGGGTGTTGACACAGGTTTGCAGTCTTCCATTTTGAACCTTTTCAACATTTCTCTTAAGTATTTTCCTTATGAAATGAATATTCCTGTGTTCTTTTGTAGAATTTGAAGTCCTAAATAAAATGTGAGCTCTCCAATCATAGACATATCAAATTCTTATTTCATCTCTTCTGCAAATCCTTTTTCTAACTCATCTTTGTTGGTACCAAACACAATGTCATCTACATATAATACTACAATTAAGAGTTCATTTTCATCAGCCTTTATCTACAAATTTTTTTCTACTCCTCCTTTCTTGAACCCTTGTTTTTGTAAGTATTTGTCCAGCCTTGAATACCATGCACATGGAGCTTGTTTCAAACCATATAAGGCTTTATTTCATCTGCACACATAGTCATGTTTATCAGTTAAGGTGAATCCTTCAGGTCGTTCGATGTATACTTCTTCCTCTAAATCTCCATTCAGGAAGACAGACTTCACATCCATTTGATATACCGTGAAATAATGATAGCATGCAAAGGCCAAAAACATTCATATTACTTCTATTCTTGCTATAGGGGAAAATGTTTCATCATAATTAGGTCCTTCGATTAGAGAATATCCCTTGAATACAAGTCTGGCTTTATTTGTGATTACCTTCCCTTGTTCATTCATCTTATTCTTAAATATACATTTTGTGCCAATGAATTTTTTCCCAGTGGGTATTGGCATTAACTCCAAAGTATTGTTCTTCTAAATTTGGTCTAGTTCTTCATTCATATCATTTACCTAGTTTTTATCTTTGCTGGCTTCTTCAAACTTCTTTGGTTTGATTTGTGACAACATGTCTAGGTATACTTCCTATGTCTATTCAGCTAGTTGTCTTCTAGTTTGGACTCCTACACTTTTGTCCCCAATGATTTCATCTTCTTGATGGTTCTTCTGAGTGTGTCTTGAGGAACCTTTTGGGTTTAATTTAGTACCTTATGTTGTCTTACTCTATTCATCATTGTCTTGGTTCTCATATTCATGATCATTTGGAGGATTGGCGCATCTTGCTCTTCTTGTTCTGTTTGGTAGATCTTCGTCGAATCTTACGTCAATGCTTTCCACAATTTTGAGAAGTATTTTGCTGTAGCACCTATATCCATTACTCTGGGATGCATATCCCAAAAATATTCCTTCATCAACTCTTGCATCATACTTCTCCAATTTTTCATGATAATTTTTTATGAAACACCTGCTCCCAAAGACTCTAAAGTGCTTGATTGATGTTGGTTTCCCATGCCATAATTCGTATTGAGTCTTGTCACAATTTGGTCTTAGATGAACTTTTTTAAGAATGTGAACAACTATGTGTACTACTTCTGCTGAGTAGGTTTGGGGAATGTTACTTTCTTGCATCATGGCTTTGGCAATCTGTTGTACTGACCTGTTTTTCCTCTCCGCCACTCCATTCTGTTGAGGTGTACCTGTAATTGTAAACTGTTGTTTTATCCCATATTCATTACACATGTCTACAAAATCATAGTTCATGAATTCGCCTCCTCTATCTGATCTACTGCATTTTATCTTGCATCTTGTTTGATTTTCTGCCAATGCCTTGAAGATCTTGAATTTCTCAAATTCTTCAGATTTATATTTGAGAAATGCCACCCACGTCAATTTGGTAAAATCATCTATTATCAACATGAAATAAGATTCTCCACCTGGTGCATTATTTCTTGAAGGTCCACATAGGTCCATATTTACAAGCTGAAGTGTCCGACTTGTACATAGTTGATGTTTGGCCTTGAATGATGTGTGGGTTTTCTTGCCCAGTTGGAAGGATTTACAAATGTTATCTGGAGGCTGCTTTATTGCAGGCATATTTTTGATAGAATTCTTCTTTCTCAGACCGATGATGTGGTCAAAGTTTAGATGTCCCAATATTCTATGCCATAACTATGATTTGTAAAGTTTTTTTATGTGGCACACTTCATTTTCTTCTTCTACTATATATACATTACTTTCTGTTCGAACACCTTTGATGAAGGTCTTTCCTATGGTTATAGACCTTACTTCACAATCTTGGGCTATGAAAAGGACGTCACAGACTTTATCACACATTTGATTGACCTTTAGTAGATTGGCTTTTAGCCCGTCCACAAATAGTACATCTTGAGCCTCTCCTGTTCCATTATTCAGACTGGATAAGACTTTTCCTTTGATTTTCCCTACTTTATCATTGACGAATTTTACATTTCCATATTTTTTTCATCAAATATTATAAGCTTGCTTCGGTCTCCAATCATATTATTTGATCATTCGCTGTCCATATACCATTGGATTTTCTGATCTTGAGCTATTAGAACTAGATCACACTTATTCAACTTCTTTTACCAATGCATGTGACTATTTGTTTGGTAAATTGGAGATGAACCAAAGTATTTGACAAGATATTTGTGAGACTTGTGCCTGATTTTACGGCAACCAAACCATTTGATTATATTTCTAGAAGGATTATGTATATGAGTCAATTCTCCATTGTTCATAATTCTCCTTTAGTTTTCATACACCAGTCTGTGTCCATACGTTCTGCACTCCATGGCTTCATGACCGAACCCCTTGCAATAAAAACAATACCCATGGAATTAGTATCTGACTCTAGCAAAGAGAGTTGTTTGAGGTAATATTTTCGATTGTTGCATATTTTGCTAGTTGGAATGGATTTTCTTTATCTTACAATATGTCACGATATGTCCAGGTCTGTGGTAGGCAAAGCAAGTGAAACTTTTCATAGGAAGAAGAAACCTCCTTTGACATCTTACGAATTCGTTCAATTCATCCTTTGGAGCATATGAGTCTTTTGCAGTTAACTGTATCTTCATTTATTTCATTGTCACTTGAGGTTGTTGCTTGTTTCTATTTGATTCGTTATATATCACAGTATTTTCGGTTTCTAATTCTGTAGATTCCCTCTTTGTTGCTTCACTATCCTTTACAGGTTTTACAAAAATGATACTCTTGTTATTTTCTACCTTGGATTTGCTGGTTTCTCCTTCATAACCTATCCCAACCTTTATGAGAGGATATTTTTGAGCATTTATTATTTTATCCAATAGTTCAGAGCTTGTCATTTGTGGATTGTTCATATATAACTCCCTTTGGGAGTTTTTAATTTCTTTTTCAGGAATACTTCTTTTTCTTCCAATTGCTCTTGCTCCTGAATTTTGTCTTTAATTGTATTTAGTAGAATGTCTTTCACCTTCTTAGCTTCTTCAAGTTCTACTTTCAACTGAATTAAGTTTTCAAATTTGGTTCTTCTTTTACATATTTTAGGAGAATTTATTTCTGCTTTCTGCACTTGAATTTAAGTCTTTATATTTCCTCCAAAGCATTAATTAGCTTCCCCACAAGATCTACCTCACCTTCGTCTTCAAATTCTAGGAGATATTCTTCAAGCACTTCCTTGGACATTAGAATAAACTCTGATGTTCCCTCCTCATTGGGGGAGTCATCTTAGCTCTCATATGCCCTATTGTCTTGTTGAACATAGAAATATATTTGATTAAATATGTTCCCTTTTGGCCTGTTGCTGAAATTGGTTTTCTCTTTGCCTATTGATTGATTCTCCTTTTTCTTATGAGGACATTTAGATGCATAGTTCCCCACTCTTCCACAGTTAAAGCATTTAAATGTAATTTTATCTTTATACTTGCCTGTGCATATATCTAATCTTTTTACAAATTTGGCCTCTTCTTCATCAGAGCAAGAGCAAGTATCTTCCTTTTCTCCTTTGCACTTATTTTCCTTAAAGGCTGCCTCCCTCACATTTGACTTCCTTTTTGGAAGTCTCATCTCATAGGCTGTAAAGTTTCCAAGAAAGTGGTCCATGGTAAATGTTTCCTAGTTAGTTGTTTCTTCTATGGAAAAAACCTTGGGGTTAAACCTGGATGGTAAATATCTCAATATATTTTGTACAATTACACATTCCTTAATGGTTTCTCCTAGAGCTTTCATGTTATTCACAACTTCTGCAACCTTTAAGAAGAAGTCGGCTACATCTTCTTCATCATTCATTTTTAAATTTCCAATTGAGCTCTATAGGCTTGTAGTTTGGATGCCTTCAGCTTTTTATCTCCTTCATGGATACTTTCCAATGTATCCCAGATTTGTTTGGAAGTCACACTGTGCATTACCTTGATAAATTTAGACTCACACAAACTGCTCAAAAGTGCATTCATGGCTTTTACATTGGCTATGAATTTTTTTTTGGCATCTTTATCTATGTCAGTATCTTTTAGAGAATATCCTTCTTCGAGAGTAGCCTAAACTTCTATTCCTAGAGACATTATGTATGTCCCCATTCTTATTTTCTAGAGAGCATAGTTTATGCCAGTAAAAAATGGGGCTTTATTTGTTACTCATCCTTCTAGGCTAGTCATCTTGGGGACCTAGGATCTCCTTCCAGTTGTTAAACTGATACATAAGGAACTTGCTTTGATACCAATTGTTGAACCGTTATTTAAACTGAAAGGTGGGGGGGGTGAATCATTTTAATGCATTCATGGTATTTTAAACTTTTTTTTACACTTAGTTACAACTTTATTTCATTTTCAACTTAATGTATAAGGGAACAACAATCTTAATAAGTGAGAAGCAGATATAAATTAGATTAAATACAAAATATCAACACATAATCATCATCCACATAGATAATAGATATAAGTGGAAACCCATAATGGAGAAAACCAAATCTTATTATTATTGTGATTAAAAGGCAAGTTCCAACTCCCTCTCTCCAGTGATTTTTTGTAGGGTCCAACCTACAAGAGGCTACTACCTCAATTCTGCAAGCTACAACTTGCAAGGAAGCTCCAACTCCCATCTATTTTCTGTAGGCTGCAACCCACATGAGGCTCCTACATCATCCGGCTACAACTAGACATCTATCAAGCTACAACTTGATATGGAAGAAACAAATTCCTACCAATACAATGTAAACATATGCTGATTTACCTGGATATCATCTCTGTTCTACTCCTCCATTGTTTCCCTCCAGCCTGCATATATGCCTTATATCATCTCTGAATCTACATAACTTATCTATATTCCCTGTCTTCTTCTTATTCTTCCACTCTCTAACCTCTTTATGCATATTACAATACCATATTTTATAGAGATCATCTCATAGATATTTAAATTCCATATGGGAATATGAAATGAACAGGTATGACTCTTTTCGTTTCGCCCACTCATTTCCTCACTCAGCATATTCTAAATGTTACAAAAATATATACAATCATCACAATATCAAATTGGAGCTTTTCTTTGCTTATGGATACTTTCCTTTGCATCATAAACAATATGAAATAATTAATACATTTACAATTACAATAATATTCCAATTCAACCTTTTCAAATTCTTATATTTGTTGTGTGTTTGTCCTCTTCTGCTTGATGTTACTTTTTCTTTTCTGTTTCTGCAGCTATTTTTCAACTGTGCTGGATAAATACCCTTTTTTTCCTGACTCGACCCATGTTGTTGCACTGTTATGCATGAGCTCTGGGTGCTTTTTCTTACACAAGCCTTTCTTCACTGTGCTCAGTCTTTTCTTTTTATTACCCGAGTATTTTCTTCCACGTTCAGCCTTTTCATTTGACTCACTGCCGCAACACTGTTCCATATGGGCTCCTAGTCCTTTGTCATGCATTTAGGTATTTCCTGTGTGTCCTGTGTGGTATGGCCCACATAAACTCCCTTTTAATGCGCAGATTACAATTTTTGAGTTTTATCAACATACATACGTTTCAACAATCAAACATCGCATATTAACATACATATGATTAGAAATCAACAACATATACTTTCTAACATGGCGCATATAACAGGATGCACATATATGCGAAACAGGAGTTTTCGCATCCCACAATCGTAGAACCAATCACAACACATCGCAAATACTTTTCCACATATTTTAACATTTAGAAATTAAACATATCTCTTGTCATGTGCAATATAGGATTGCATCACATCACATTCAACTTACCATACCGTGTGAATCTTAAGCACAAAACCGTAAACTCTGCGATGTGCGCTAATTCCTAGTGTCGACACATATCTCCTCCCGTTCACCGCATCACAAATTTCTGACCTTACTGCATTGCAAACAAAATAGAATTTCCTAGCACTATTTGCTAACATTTGCGATGTGTGGGCTTGTGCTTTGCTGAACACCAGTGATCTGTCCCCAAATCTAATGGTTCTCATCTGATCGCACTTCGCACTTTATAAGATTTAATTTGTGGTTATACTCTATTTCTTGCGATCTGTGATGTTGTGACGTGTCAAAACATGTATTCTCCATTTCGCATCGCAAATAATTTAGCTTACCATGTGACACCTTAATTCTAAACTCTTTAAATGTTGCGATTTGCGAAATCGCTCTTGATGTGATTTAATCTCTGTCATCCATCTCTCACGTTTATATTTTCAATCTAATACTGACCTTCTGTTCACATCCCTTAGACTTCTTGAAGGAATTATTTTCCTTAGTCGACTTTTCATTTGTTTACACTGTCCCGCTCTATAACTCTGGTTTCTCCATGCTGTTCCTCTTGCGCTTGTTCTTGAGCTTGTCTTTGTTACTGAATGTATTAAAAGGTTATCACACTTGGAATCTACCCTTTTCATACTAATTAAAGCACTCTCTATCTCTCGGTTCTCGCTTCTTTCTCTTGGCTCAATCATCTATGCGTTGAAGCAATTTTCTTGCCTCTCTGCTTTATCTGTTGCCTCTGTTGTATCTGCTTCTTTGTTGCTCTACTACCTTGCTGCCTTTGGTGCTTTCTTAGCTACATTTGTTGCCTCTCTATTTTTTCTGCTTCTCTTTATTTGTTGTAGCTCTGCTGCCTTTGGTGCCTTTAGTTTCCTTTCCTTGCCTTAGCTGCCTTAATTTCCTTGTTCTTTTGTTGTTTCTTCGCCTGAAATAATCACGCTAAAGCTTCTCCATGCTGCTCCTTTTCCTCTTTTCTACTTCTATGTGCTTTAGTTTATATTTCTATTGTTTCTCCTTTGCCTCTCTGCTGCACATTGTTGCATAATGCCTGATCTTATCCTTTGCCTTATAATCTCTGCTTCTCTACTCTTTTGCCATCAACGATGATTCTGGTGTTGCTTCTTTTTGTACCTTTGCCATCAAGGACAATATTTCCACCACTATTTTTATTAGTGTATATGATGATATGGTTATATACCAAATTTATGTTAGTTTTAGTTGTGATAATTATGACTCTGATTGACCTATTTGATAATTTTTTCTATTCATGACGATGATTTCATTAAGTGCTTGCACTTTTACATATTTTGAGGACTAATTTATTGATTCTCATTAGTGATTACAGTGATTATTATGTTATGATGATCATCTAGCATGTGGATTTATACAAAGGAATAACCTTCTAAACTCATTTTACTAATGGATATTTGAGTTTTGAAGGAGTCCACACAGATAAATATACATGTGATGATTCAATGACCTCTTCTTTGATCTATTTATTACTATTGATACTAAAATTCATTTTTTAACTAATATTTTCCTACAATTACTAATGCCATGATGGTTTTCATAGGAATAGGTTAGTTTCCTAGCTAAATCACTCAAACATTGGTGATGTGGATGTACAAAGCATATAGAACTTCATGGTGGGTGGGAAAGTGTGCTTAATTCTACTCGCTATCACTTCCCACATGAATTGGGCTTTAAGGTATTTTGATACCTTCCCCTTGAAGCTCAATATTTCATGATGAGAGACTCCACATTGGGATGCTTGTGAGTATTTACTGAGGGGCACACGAAGACATATCTATTTATCCCAAAAACATTAGTCTCATAGAGGGAACCACAAGAGATGAGAGTGGTGTTCATCATTTTTCCTAGATTCCCCTCTTAGTCAAATATTGGTGAAGGGAAAGCCACATGACAACCTTGAAACTTTGAAAGGAATATTATCGAAGGGCATGACTAACTTGGCACCCTTGGAATTAAGAAAAATATGGAAGGTAAATGATGCTTCATGCTCATGCAATTATATACAATAAACCACATAATGTAAGTAAGAGGGTTTTTAGAATATCGAATAAAAAATAAAGTTTGGTGAAAGACATAATAGTTATATTTGTAAAAGATGAATTGATGAAGTAACCACACCATAGTCACCCTAGGAAAAAATTAAATATATTATGTATATATAAATAACTCCTAAGTGTCTAAAATATCATAATAATAAAGAGAAAATACAACATAGAGTTAAAATATAAACATTAAATCCATGGCAATTTACTCTTTTTAAGAAACCACTAGTTGTGCTTGAAATTATAGAATAATAACTTAAAATCTGAGAAGTTTAATTTTATGAGAGAACTTCTTAAATTTTTATTATTTTAAATTTAGTACTTAAACTTATTTATCATAAATTTACTAAAAATTTACTCAACAAAAATTTATTAAAAAGATTCGACAAATAAGTTAAAAGGAGACATGGAGGAGCTCTGCATTGTCAACCCATATCACGAAAGTATAAACTTCCCCTCTTATTTTAACACAAGTTATATGGGACACTTTAAACCTCAGTATCCACCTCTCACTTCAGGTGGGTCCATTCTCACTCCATGGTATTATCTTCCCTTGTATGTGATTCCTCCTTTTGAGTCATATCAACACTGGCCTCCTCAACGAGGTGACCCATATTGCGGTCAACATTATCAATATCCTCAATTACAATATCACTACCATCAAAATCCACTTCACCCAAAGCCTCAACCAAAACGATCTCAAATACCCGCAACCACTAAACTACCCACACAACCATTTTTTAACCTAAACAATAAAGTAAATCAACTCACTTACAAATTTATCAAAGTTTAAAATTTCCAAATATATCTTGATCCAAATTATATTCATCTTAAATTAAGAAGATCATTCCAAAAATAGATTCTCCTGCTGTGAGTGAAGAACAAAATCTAGAAGAGACTAAAGAAGCATTGATCAAATTTGATGGAGAGAATACATTAGAGCCTCAATTTGAAAAATTTATAATATGTTTATCATTAGATCCTTAATGTGCTTAAGAGTCTAATCAACAAAAATTAGAATATTTGAATGTCATGGAAAAAGAGGACATACAATATGATCTAGATGAGCAAGTGAGCCAATTTCATCACTGATATATTAAACATTGGTTCCATATGTTAGGGTCTTGTAAATATGTATGTACTTTGCTTTCTGCAAATTTTTTTCCCATGTTAGAAAGTAAAAAACTGTAAAGAGGGTAAAATTCCTAAAAGAAAAATCAAAGGAGAAAAAGAAACAAAGATCAAAAAAGAATATTAAATATGAACACCATTAAAATAGATCATGAAAGTGTTGCACGTTCAAATGCCACTACTATTAGTTTACTTTTTCCAAATAAGATTGTGTGCAGCTTGTCCTATATGCCACAATCAATGATGGTCAAACAACTTAAACTTGACCTCTCATGCTTTAAATTTCAACTTGTTAGATAGACAATAAAGATCTAGCCAAACAGTCTAATATTGGCAAATCACTAGTTGGGTAGAGAAATAATAAGGAGCTCAACAGTTTAATTTGAGCCCTTGAAAGAAATAAGGATAAAATTAGTTAGTTTTTTGTTTTAAAAGAAAAATTAATACGGGTTTTCAAGCTCAAATGCACCCATGTAAATGAAGAAAAAATGTTAAGGTAGTTGATGGGTATGCAAAAGCAGTTTTTCACAAACATGGATTTCCCTATAAAACCATTCCACTTGTAAAAATACCCTCCCCTTCATTTTTACACTTTCCCATATTTCACACATTTTCCCTTATAAAAACCCCTTTACTAATTTCCCATTCCATTTAAAAATACATCAAAAACCCAAAAAATTATTTTATCCTAAGTCTAAATGGTTTAAATTAATATCAGGACCCACTACAAAAACCCCTCCTCGATATAAATTTCGCATTTTTAAATTAGTGAAATCCCATGTATGTATTAATATTTAAATATATCTATTAATTCCCATAATACCCTTATCCCGTATATATTAAAACCCTTATTGATATTATCCCCATCCATTTATTTATTTAACTTAACACAAATATTTTTCCTCGCATGTGATATATCTTGGGCCCACCATATATTAATACCCCAACTATTATAAAGTTTCCATAACCCAACCATATATATAACTCCAATGCATAAGTTTAAAGCCCCGGGTTCCATGCCTTAAGATCCCGCGACTCAATCGCATCATCTCAGCCATGTAATCTAAACCGACCAGATTTAACAGCCATCAAACCACATCACAAATCTTATAGAGCAATCGTTTAACACCACAAGACCTTGAGAAATGGGTGGTTTTACATCCCTACTTCCATGCTACGTGCCAATATTTCCTTCCATCGCATCGCTCAAACGAAAACCATTTACCACTTTCTTGTAGTGTGAGAACCACGCAACAGTTTATCATGCTCTTTTTGATAAACCACTGGTTTATTCCCTGCACAATGCACTAAACCATTCATCCATTGCGATAAGCCACCATTTCATTTTGTACTATGCAATAAACCAATGTAAAAACCCCAAGCTACTGTGGTAACTCCGACACTGTTCGAAAAGAAAAAATTTGAGTCATTTCCGCATATTTGGGAATAAAACCATAACATCGTTGCGAATTCCAAATTGATACCCCATTTCCATCCAAACTCCTTCCACAAAATTCCCTATTCCCTGAAACCATTATTACACTCCATACATGCCTTTGTTTCACTAACTGTTGTTTTGTTTTTTAGATATATCATCAAATTTGATAAACAATTGATACTAGTTCAAACTGTTTAATCCAGATTCTTGAGATTTAAATTCGAAGTCTTCACTAAGAAGAAATTTCATACATAGAAGAAAAATCAAGCTAAAACCAACAATACAACAGAGAAAGGATAATTTACATATTAATTTGGTTTTAAGAGAGTAAAAACATCTACAATAGCAACAACTAAGTTTTTCAAACTGTTACATACATCTTACTATAAAAGGTAAAAGTAAAAACAGAGTATTCAAGGTAAAACAGTAAAAGTAAACATGGAGGTAGTAATGGTTAAACAGAGATGAAACTATTTTCACCAGAAACAATGATTTTTATCAGAAGTAAAAGTAAAAATAGTTAAAATAACAATAAAGATGAAAGATGAAAACAGAGCAAGAAGGGACATTTTCCAAACATTTCCTGTTTAAGTCATATTTTTGCAGAAACTATTGTTGCTAGTTGAAGATGAATTTTGAAAAAATAAAGGAGGTTTGTGTTCCTAAGAGGCCAATTCACAAAAACCTATCTCACTTTTTTCACAGGTATTATAGAATGAGAAATAAATTTACATCTTCATAGCATAATTCTGAGATTGTGCAAAATTATGTTTTACACATCTTCTTTCAGAGCCTATTGTGAAGACCTGGAGTGTACTTTTATGAAACTAGAAGAGGTTTATCTCTATAAAATATTTCTCTACAATAACCTCTTTCACTTTGTACATATCTATCTCGGATTGAGATATACAAAGGTATCCCTGGACCCTAATGTTGCAGAATTTCTAGAGTGAAACACACAAAGGAAGGAGATAGTTAGTGACTTGGAAGCCTCATCATCAACCAAGAGTTGCTATAAAATTCGAATTTCTCTTCTTTTTCACCATATATCGATAAATATAGTGCCAAATATATTCATTATTTTTTATTGTCCTTTATTTAAGTTCTATTTATGTAATATAGTTTGAGACATTTGTAAACCAATCTTGGTATTGTTTCAAGGTATTCTAGTTTAGAATTTGTATAAATAATTCATCATTTGAAGTATTCAGTGTGGATTAATTGCTGAAAAAATATTTTAGTCATATTTTCTGAACTTGAAGGGCTTTTTGTATCATGTTCAAGTCAGAGACTAGATCATAGGAAATAAAGCATCATATTACAAGATTCATGTGTTGGGCTACTACAGTGAAGTATTTCACTTGTCGTTTTGTCAATTTTCTTATGTTTTTCATCCATTCATGAATGTGTTCTAAATTTTAAATTGAAATCAGGAATTGTTATCTCATAATTTGTTAAAAGCACGTTGTTATTGATTGATTTTCATTTAAATGTTTTTTGCTGATATCTAGACCAGGGAACCCTTAATTTATCCCTAATTTCGATTGGCCTCTACCTTTTCACTCCTTATCCAGATTTAAGAACCCTTAATTTCTCTTTATCCCGATCAAAACCATTTCACCACTAGCCTTCGAAGATTTGAAGTGACTCTACTATATTTCCCTATGAATATTTGCCTTTAGACCTTGATCCTGATCTGTCTGCTTGACATAGTGACTCCATTTTTCCAATGGGATACAGATCTATAGCTATCCATCTAAGTGATTTCCCACCAAACCAAATCAAATCAAAACCCAAAAACCAATTTTCCCCATATAGAAAGCCTAAAATAAAATATAATCAACAAAGTTAAATCATATAGAAAGAGCCCTCTCTGAGGATTAGGAAGGCTAGATCCTAAAGCTTAAAAGTAGGTTTGTGGTTACCTCGGTAAATTATTTCTTTAACCTTGATAAATTAATAAGTGATAACATATTTCTGACTCCACTAGGGAAACTAATAATTTCTTCAGAAATATTTTGTAGGTTCAGATCTGATCTCTGATGTTGGACAGTGATGAGACATAGAAAGGTTAAAATCATCGACCTGGCAACTCCAAATTAATTTCACAATCAGGACTCCACCGAAGGAATGAATCTGAAAGAAAAATATGGAAATATCAGGCTTTTACATTTGATTACAGTCCAAGACATCATGTTCTTTCTCATTAAGAAATTTTTTCAATGTATATTGTATTTTAGAGAAGATCTTGGAATAGTTTTTAATTATTTTCTTTTAAATATTGTAAATACTAATTCTCCTAATCCCTTCCAGCAACTTTCTTTTGAATATTATGATGATAATTTTCCAATTAAGAAACCTCAAATAATCAAGACTAATCTTACAATCCCTGTGCATATTCATGTACCTTGTAAAGTTCCTCATAGATATAAGCCCCTCATTTTACCTCTTATACTCCATGATTTCCCTGATAACTATTACAAATTTCTTTCAAGGTTTGATGGAGAAAATAATAACATCACTGCCCAAAAACATATTCAAGGTTTTGAAAACTATATGGATTTATTTGAGATTGATAAAGATGATTTTAGAATCAAACTTTCTGCTCTTTCTTTGCAAAATAGAATAAAGAGTTGGTTCAAGAATCGTCCTATTGCAAGCATCTAAAATTTCCAACAGCTTTCCAAAATTTTCCTTGATAAAATCAAAGTCAATATTTTCATAATCATAGAAGAATATAAACAATTGAAAAGACAACCGAATGAGTCAATACATCAATTTTATTATTCAATGTTAGAAAATATAAGACCTCCTCCTGATTCAACTCTCTTGCATTACACAAGTGCCTTTGATCCAGAAATAGAATTTTAGTTAAGAGAAAGAGATTCGGAAACACTTGAACAGATGAAAACTATTGCAATTGATGTAGAATTTAATTTACAAATAAGAAAGGAAAAGTTGAAAGCAGAAGGAGAGAAGACCAACATTTCAGAGGTAAAAATTGACATTTTGGTAAGAAAACTAGATGAAATCGTACAGGAGATCACTATGAAAGATGATTTTTTTGTTAAAAATAACCATGAAGAAATATAAAAGGTTGACAACCATGAACAGATTCCTACTAATTCCAATTATCATAGATCAGAAAATGGATTTACAAATCAATATGTGGAAGAGGAATCTACTGATTTAATGTGTATGTTTGATGACATTACTTCATTTAATGATTTTTTTGACTATGATCAATATGATGACAATTATGTTCTTCAAACTCAAACTAAATTTACAGGGCAATTATAAGCTAGTTTGTGGGATGAGGAAACTCAGTTTCAGTAGTCATAATACAGTGATCAACCAATACAAATTAGCCATCAGAGTGAAGAAGAAAGTGCAGAAAGTAGGGAAGTAAATCATGGATCTTTACCTCTTTGTTTTGCTTCATTTAATTTTATTAGAAACAACTTTAAAGCCATCAATAATCAGCATTCTTTAGCTATTGTGATCGACAACAAATAAGATAATGAAATTCTTGATCAAGATTTTTCAGTTTCACAAGTACATTTATCAAATTTTATTGAAAGATATGATCAAATGATACATGATAGTTCTATACCACTATGTTTTGAATCATTTTAGCTTTTAAAGGAAATGTGGTATAACATCTTTAAAGAAAAGGATGAGTAATTTGTTGAAATTTATGAAGTCCCATTGAAATCCAAATCCAATAGATTGTAGCCATCCTCACAATTTTTTCATGATCCAATAGCAGATATGTTGGATAATGAATGCATTGAAATCCTTTCTCCATTTATTGACTATGAGCTTCAAGGTCAATATGATAAAAGTATCCTCAAATAGACATTTTCATCAGTAGAAATATCATCACAAAGTTTATCTGAAATTTTGTAGGGAGATAAAGATGAAAATAAAATTTCAGTTTCATGGCATGGAGGCCATCTAGAACAGATGTATAGTTGCTTAGATCAGTTAAACATTAGTTTATATATCTTGGAAGATCCTTTTGAAATGTTTCTAGAGTCAACAAAGGAAAACAAGTATTTCCTTATCCTCTCATTTGTTGATAAGTTTCTAATAGGTTATAGAATTATAGTTTTGATAATCAACAAGAAAATGCAACAAAATCTATCAAAATACATAATTCTTGAATGGTTGCATTGGCTATTTCATTTTACTTAAACAACAGTTGGACAACTGATTAGAGTATGTAGGTAAGATTTAAGCTTATTTTAGTTTTCATTTTTTAGCTAGTTTGAAATAATTCATTAAGATTTGAATCCAAGAAAAGGCCCTAAGATGTTAATGATTTAGTAATTTTGTTTGAAGGTTGCAGCATCTTTTAGTCTCAGATTAGATTTCAATTTGTAGAAAAATGTGTAAATTCACTTCAACATTTTTCAGTCACAGCATATGCATGTTTGGGATTGGCCTAATGGATAAGGCTTCTATTCGATGGTGTTCTTGACATCTCACAAGGAGATGTCATCACCATGTGAAGCCACTGTTAGGGTCCTATAATAATAGAATTCATAATTTTGAATTGACTTTGATTAGTCTTATAAATATGTACATACTTTTCTTTCTGCAATTTTTTTTCCCATATTAGAAAATTAAAAGAAAGTAAAGAGGGTAAAAGTCCTAAAAGAAAAATCAAAGGACAAAAGGAAACAAATATCAAGAAATAATATTAAATATGAACCCCACTAAAATGGATCATGAAAGTGTTTCACGTTCAAATGCCACTAATATTAGTTTACTTTTGCAAATAATATTGTGTGAAACTTGTCCTAAATTCTACAATCCCAGAGGGCCAAACAACTTAAACTTGACCTCTTATGCTTTAAATTTAATTTTGTTAGATAGAGAATAAAGATCTAGCCAAAGAGTCTAATCTTGGAAGATCACTAGTTAGGTATAGAAATAATAAGGAGCTCAATAGTTTAATCTGAGCCCTTGGAAGAAATAAGGATATAATTAGTTAGTTTGCAATTTTAAAAGAAAAATTAATAAGGGTTTTCAAGCTCAAATGCACCCATGTAAATGAAGAAAAAATTTTAAGGTAGTTGATGGGTAGGTAGAAGCAATTTTTCACAAGCATGGATAAGCAAAAAATTGGTCATTTCATTTATTAATTTCCCTATAAAATCATTCTCCTTGTAAAAATACCCCTCCCCTTCATTTTTAAGCTTTCCCATATTTCACTCATTTTCCCTTATAAAAATCCCTTTACTAATTTCGCTTTTCATTTAAAAATACAGCAAAAACCCAAAAAAAATACTTTATCCTAAGTCTAAATGGTTTAAATTAATATCCGGACCAACTACAAAAATCCCTCCTCGATATAAGTTTAGCATTTTTGACTTAGTGAAATCCCACATATGTATTAATATTTAACCATATTTATTAATTCCCGTAATACCCCTATCCCGTATATATTAAAAACCTTATTGATATTATCCCCATCCCTTTATTTACTTAACTTAATACAAATATGTTTCTTCACATGTGATATATCTTGGGCCCACCATATATTAATACCCCACCTATTATAAAATTTCCATAACCCGACCATATATATAACTCCAACACATATTTGTAAAGCCCTAGGTCCCACACCTTCAGATCCCGCAACTCCATCACATCATCTCAGCCATCTAATCTAAACTAGCCAGATCTAATGACCATCAAAACATATCACAAATCTTATATAGAAATCGTTTAATAGTACAAGACCTTGTGAAATGGGCGATTTAGCATCCCTACTTCCCTACTACGTGTCAATATTTCATTCCATCGCATCGCTCAAGAGAAAACCATTTACCACTTTCTCGTAGTCTAAAAACCACCCAACATTTATGCTGCCCATTGCGATAAACCACTTATTTATTCCCTACACAATGTTTTAGACCACTCATCCATTGTGACAAGCCACCATTGCATTCTTCACTATGACAATGTGAAAACCCCAAGCTACTGTGGTAACTCTGACATTGTGCGAAAAGCCAAAATTTGAGTCATTTCCACAAATTTGTGAAAAAACCCAGAACATCATTGCCAATGCCAAATTGATACCCCATTACCATCCAGACTCCTTCCATGAAATTCCCTATGCCCTAAAACCATTATTGCACTCCATATAGGCCTTTTTTTCACTAACTGTTGTTTTGGTTTCAGGTATATCAACAAATCTGATAAATATTTGATACTAGTTCAAACTGTTTAGTCGAGATTCTTGAGATTTAAATTTGAAGTCTTCACTGAGCAGAAATTTCATACGCAGAATAAAAATCAAGCTAAAACAAACAATACAATAGAGAAAGGAAAATTTACACAGTAAATTGGTTTTAAGAGAGTAAAAAAATCTACAACAGCAACAACAAAGTTGTTCAAAGTAACTCTCTAGGAAATATTTTACTCACTATTACATGCATCTTATTGTAAAAAGGTACAAGTAAAAACATACCAGTCAAGGTAAAACAATAAAAGTAAACACGAAGGAAGTAATGGTTAAACATGTATGAAAAAAATTTCACCAGCAACAATGAAGTTTATCCAAAGTAGAAGTAAAAATAGTTAAAATAACAATAAGGATAAAGGATGAAAACAGAACAGGAAGGGACATTTTCCAGAAATTTCCTATTTAAGTCATAGATTTGCAAAAAATATTGTGGCCAATCGAAGATGAATTTTGAAAAACTGGAGGAGGTTGATTTTTTTAAGAGGTAAATATACAAAAACCTCTCACGTTTTACACAGGTATTACATAATGAGAAATACATTTACATCTTCACAGCCTAATTTTCTAATTGTGCAAAATTATGTTTTACACATCTTCTTTCAGAGCCTATTGTGAAAAATTGGAGTGAAATTTTATGAAACTAACAGAGGTTTATCTCACTTACATATGTATCTACAATAACCTCTTCCACTTTTTACATATATATCTCGTATTGAGATATAGAAAGGTATCACTGGACCCTAATTTTGCAGAATTTTTGGAGCAAAACACACAAAGGAAGGAGATAGTTAGTGACTTGGAAGCCTCATCATCAACCAAGAGATGCTATCAAATTCAAATTTATCTTCTTTCTCACCATCAATCCATAAATATAGTGCCAAATAGATTCATTAGTTTTGAGTTTCCTTTATTTAAGTTCTATTTATGTAATACAGTTTGAGATATTTGTAAACCAATCTTGATATTTTTTCAAGATATTCTAGTTTAGAATTTGTATAAATACTTCATCATTTGAAGTATTGATTTTGGATTAATTGCTGAACATTTCTATAGTCATATTTTCTGAACCTGAAGGGTTTTTTGTATCAAGTTCAAGTAAGAAGACTCGATCATAGGAAATAAAGCATCATATTATAGGATTCATGTGTTGGGCCATTGCAATGAAGTATTTCACTTGTCATTTTGTCAAATTTCTTATGTTTTTCATCCATTCATGAATGTGTTCTAAATTTTAATGTGAAATCTGGAATTGTTCTCTCATAATTTGTTAAAGCACTCTGTTATTGATTGATTTCATTTAAATGTTTTTTGCTCATATCCATAACAGGGAACCCTTAATTTCTCCCTAATTTCGATTGACCTCTACCTTTTCACTCCTTATCCGGATTTAAGAAACATTAATTGCTCTTTATCTTGATCAAAACCATTTCACCATTAGCCTTTGAAGATCTGAAGTGACTCTGCTATCTTTCCCTCTGAATATTTTCCTTTAGACATTGATCCTGATCTATCTTCTTCACACATTGACTCCATTTTCCCAATGGGATATATATCTATAGCTATCCATAAAAGTAAGTGATTTCCCACCAAACCAAATCAAATCAAAACCCCAAAACCAATTTTCCCCATATAACTAGCCTAAAATCAAATATAATCAACAAAGTTAAATCATGTAGAGAGAGCCCTCTCTGAGCATTAGGAAGGCTAGATCCTAAAGCTTAAAAGTAGGTTTGTGGTTACCTCTGTAGATTCATTCTTTAACCTTGAGCAATTACTGAGTGATAACACCATACAAGCATAAATTTAGGGCACTACGCTCCTGTTTAACATTTCTCAATATCATATCAATCAAATAAATTGATCTCTCATATTTTGGTGTATATAAAAGCATATATTTTAAACTATAATATGAGATTATTTGTCATTTTTTCCATAAATGGAACCATTGTAAGTATTCCTATGGTTGAAAGAAACTTATTTTTCAATTAGGGTAGGATATAATAACAAGAAAAAAAATCTCGAGTGAAAACCTCCTCTAAGGAACTTAGGAAAGATTGTTGGTTTAAAGCCTAATTTAGATAGCGAGTAGGCCTAGAAAAAGGAGAAAAATTAAAATATATAAAGGATAATTTACTCGCGATATATATATTTCATGTATGTAGGTTCTCTCTAACTTCCACAAGCAACAAAAAAAAGTTATCACCATAAGTATATTCGATATAAAAATGTTTTTGAAACTTTTATTAAACAAAAATATTCAATTGCAAGATCTTTTGTTGACACTTAAAATTTCATGTGAATCATGAGCAAGTGCATAATATAAGAAATACTTCATCAATCCATCAACCATAATCAATAAGAAAATAACCATGAATAAATAATAACACAACACATGATAAGGGGGTTTGTCTAGTGTGGACTACGGCTCAGGGCCATGGGTCAATAGTGGGGAGGATGCTTCAATAGTCTTAGAAAAAAGATAATGCATAAATGGTAGATCTTTGTCAACACAAGTATAGATATATCATCTTTAGTGGCAATGTATCTCCTACAAATATATATTCTCCTAAAAATAACTCTCACCAATAGAAGCTTCTCCTCAATGAGACAAATAAATGACTTCTTACAAATGTGGCATAAATGGACACTCTCATATAAGTGGAAACAAATCCTCTTCAATATGCTGATCATATTCAAAGAATACCCATCATAATTTCCCTCTTTCACCACTACACCATCTTGGTTTTCGTGCAACGACTAAAATTATGAATTTCCTACAAAGATTCAGATACTAATATTCTACTGTAGCATATATAGATCACCAAAACATGCAACATGCATACATCCTTTCACCAAGACAAAAACAAACAAAGTGGAAAAATGCATCATTATACCTCCCAATATCATGATAGCCTAAACATTGGTTGCCCAAATGCAAAATCAATCACCCCATCACTGATCTAAAGCTTAAGTTTTAGCTAAAAATTGAGATTGCTAAAAATTTATTCAAACCTGAATGACCAGATAGAGTTCGTCACCAGGATTTTGGCACAACTCATTTCATCAAAATCTGAGTTTGTATGGCTGAGTTATCATCTGTTGCTCGTTCTCCAAAAGAGGAAAAAAATGTGTAGAACATGTACAGTGTTGATGTGGTAGGTAAAATCAACATTTGAAGTAAAATCCTCTAGAGATATCCAATGACACTATGCCAAGTGGCACCACCAAATTCGCCAATGATGACTAGGAAGTGAATTGTTTTTTATCTCCTAAGTGTAAGTGGAATTTTATTAAATTTCCATTTTATTTTTATATGGTGCCCAATGGGGAAGAATCGCATACAGCATGCTGTCTGGCCCCCCCCCACATGGCAGGATAGGTTAGAAGGTCTAATGACAAATCATATCATTTGTTTGGACTAAGGTTCATGGTATATATATATATATATATATATATATATATAGTTCTAAACCCATCTAACTCGGTGGGGTAAACTAAATTTGGGAGAGTGCTAAATAGTGAGTGGAGTAGGTTTAAGTATGGCAGAAAGGTTATTGTAAGTCTAAGTAAAATTATTATGGCGGAGTGGGGGTCAAACCCCTGACCCGCCTACCAACCAAACTCGTTACCAGCTCTACTACACGAGTGGAACTTAACCCTTAAGAGCTTCGTGAAAATTTAAAGTGTATACATCCAATCGTTTGGGGGTTGGAGTGGGCCAGCCCCCTCCCCATGTGACCAGAAGTGTGCAACCAAGGGCCAACATATTGAACCGGCGGAGTTTCCTAAGAATGATTAATTAAGTTAAGACGTGGGTTAGTGACATTTGAAATGTCATTAACGCTAAACCCAATGCTTATCCATAATCTGTGATTATCTGCCATAATTAGTTCTTAGTGCTAATTAAGCTTAATATTAAGTTGGCATGTTTTTTGGAGGAACGCCAAAATTGGCGAGATTTCTAAATTTAGAAAATTAACTAGCAGTTCTTCCATTTTTGGAGGAGAAATTGGGGTAAAGTTTGTTTTGGTCATAACTCACTCAATTTTTAACCAAACTGAGCTTAGGAAAAGTCATTCCTGGCTAATTTTCATGCTAGGAACTCAATGGAGTAGGTTGAAGAGGCAGAAAAGGTGATCTATCGGTGTTTTAGTACATTTGAATATTTTTGAAGGTTGAGGCCAACAGGTGTTGGGATCATTACCACAGTATCCAGAGTCCAAATACAACAAAAAAATAGTCATTTTTTGGGATATTACAATGTTATGAACTCAATCAAACATTTTCTAAGTGGTTCTGAATTTTGTAATAGAAATTTGAGCACACTTGAAACTAATACAAACGTCACACTATGAAGATGGACCAAGCAGATGTAACCCAGGAGGGGTGAACTCCTTTATAAAACTTCTTTATGTTAAGCTCTATTATATGTGCTTGTTGTGTTTAATATTGCTTCTGTTATGTGATTTAAAATTATTCTTTTTAAGCTTATGACAAACTCATAATTTCACTAATTACACTTTTTTCCAGTCACATGCTCTTAAAAAAACTCATGAAGGATAAGTAAAACAATGCAAAGAATTATTTATATTTGAAATGAAACTAGCACATCATTAACTAGAAAGTAATTTCAGATAAATTTGGTATCAGAGCACAAGGTTGATTGCCTTTTCTACCTGAAGAGTTTTTAATAGTGAAAAATTACTGATGCTTACAAGATTGAGATTGTAAAGAGGAGAAGGGAAGCTACTGATAGCTAGTGGAGATTTTAGGACAAGAAGGAAGAAGGTTGAGATAGCATCATCCTTACCCAAAGGACCACTTAAGGCAACACTTGAAGCACAAGAGTAATTAGTTGCACAAGAGGGGTAAGTGGTTGAAGAGGTACAAGCTACAGAGATAGAGCTTGAATCAACAGCCAAAATGTGAGGCCACGAAGGAGTTCAAAAAAATTTTGAGGAAGAGGATGTCTAGAAGGAGTTCAAAGAAATTCAAAGGATGGTGAAACTTATGTATGAATATTTTATGTCAAAGGAAACTAGAGATGGTTCAAAACACCTTCATAGAGAAGAGTCTTCAGACAGTAAGAAGGAGGAATAGAGGATCTCAAAATCTAGTGGTGGAAGACCACCTCCTTCTCCAGCACCATCATCATCATCCTCATCAGCATCTTCATCTTCCAAATCCACTAAAACAATTCATACCCATACTCATTCCAAGATCCCAAAAGGTAAGAATTTTTTACTCAATTTGGACATCAAATTTTAACTTCCTACATATAATGGAGAAGTTAATGCTGAAAAAATAGATAATTGGATTCGCCAATTAGAAGTTTAATGTAGAATTCAAAATATACAATAAGACAGTATTAAAATCCAATTGGATTCACTAAGGCTAGAAGGAGCATCATTATTCTGGTGGGAGGCCACACAAGAGGAAATGTGCATCCATGGTAATATTTCCGTTACTTTAGTCGAATTCATTTCTTCCATTAAAAGAAAATTCTATCCATTAGCCTAAATGCAGAAAGAAATAATGAGTTGGAAAAACTTTAGATCTCTTAAAGGTCAAAGTGTCCAAGAGTATACACAAGAGTTTAGGAAAAGGACTTTATTACTTGGAGTAGACTTAAATTCACAAGACACATTCTTGCAGTATATAGGAGGTCTACATTCCTACTTAAAACACACTATTCTCATGTTTAACCAAAATAACTTAGATGAAGTATGTGTGTAAGCCACACATCTTGAAGTAAGGGGTAAAAACATTTCTGAAGAGGGTAGTAAGAATAATCCATTCAAGGGTAAGGGAAAAGAGAAAGGAGGAAAGTCGAAGGGAAAGAAGAATGCAAGTGTGAGGAAATAAGGGTAGAAAATAACATGCAAACATTTTTCCAAAGAGGGGCATGATGAAGCCCATTGTTGGAAAATACATCCCAAACTAAGACCAAAGAAACCAAATAACAAAGGGAAACAAAAGACAACTTCCACCACACAAAAAGATTTTGTATCTGATTCAGGAGATGAAACCAAGACAGTTGCCATGGTTAACAAAGGAAAGGAAGCAATTGCAAGTTCTAATACTTCAAACAATCACAATAACGCTTCAAATGAGGATACAAGGATATAATTATTCCATGTTAGATTAATTTATAATCATACAAATATTGATGCCTTCTTTGATACAAGGTCACAAGAAAACTTGATTTCAGAAGACTTAGTTAAAAAGCTGAACCTTGAAATTGTACCTCATCATAAGCCATACCCTTTGGGTTGGCTAGTTAAAAATGAAAATTTATAGGTGACAAGGAAATGTATTTTCATATTTGCTATTACTGCAAACTTTTTTGATGAAATTGAGTTAGATGTTGTACCACTTGATATTTCAGGGATTATCTTGGGTAGTCCATATTTTTATGACAGGAAAGAGGTATTCTACCATCATGAGAACAAATATCATTTGATCAAACTTGGAGTGGATTATATTATGAGAGCTCATTGCAAGAAATTGAATATCTCTTTAGTTAATCCAGGGAAAATGAAGAGGCTAGTAAATGCAAGTAAAAATTTCGTGCTTCTTATAATCAAGAAAAAGGAAGATGTTAACTCTGAATCTTTTGAAGGATGTGATGAAAAATTGAAATTTGATTTGTTTGATGTGGTAAGTCAGCATGGAGAGATTTTCAAGAACCAAATGGGTTTCCATCCAAGAGGGGAAATCATTATGAGATTAAGCTGTAGCAGGATGTTCCACTTCCAAATATTGGTATGTATTGCATTTCAATCATGGAAAATTTGGAAATCAATAAGCAAATCCAAGAGTTTTTGAATAATGGTATCATACGCCCATATAATTCCCCATGTGGTCCTCCAATAATTTTGGTTTCAAAGATGGACAAGACATGGCGCATGTGTATCGATTTCCGTTCACTGAAAAAAATCATGGTAAGAATAGCTACCCACTTCCATGCATTGATAATTTAATTGACCAGTTAAAGCATGGAAAGTATTTCACTAATTTCGATTCGAGAAGTGGATATCATCAAGTTAGGATCGCTAAAGAAGACATTTGGAAAACTCCTTTCAAGACTAGACAAGGATTGTATGGGTGGTTAGTTATGCTATTTGACTTAACAAATGCACCAAATACTTTTATGAGACTGATGAATGATGTACTTAGAAAATTTATAGATGAATTTTTCATTGTTTAATTATATGACATACTCATATTTAGAAAAACAAGAGAAGAACATGTCATGCATGTAAACAAGGTACTTGATTTTTTGAGAAAGGATCACTTGTTTCTTAAGATGTCAAAGTGTGAATTTGGTAAGACTTCACTGGTATATTTGGGACACATAGTTGGAGGAGGTAAATTGAATATTTATCCTTCATTTGTGGTCATATTTAATTGGCCCAAGTCCAAGACAGTTACCAAGGTAAGAATATTTTTAGGAACAACATAGTATTGGAGGAAATTTATTGCTAATTTTTCTTCAATTGCAGCATCATTACATACATTGACAAGCATAAAGAAATTCTTCCATTGGGGAGATTTGCAGCAGAAATAATTTGATGCTTTAAAGAAAAATACAAGTTCATCACTGGTACTAGTAATTCCAGATCCAACCATTTTAGATCCAAATGGATGCAACTGATTATGCTATGGGAGCAGTACTCACGCAACATGGTAAGCTTATCTCATTTCATTTTGAAAATTTTAATGGATTTGTGATTAAATATCCTACATATGATAAATATTTATATGCCTTGGTACAACGTGTAAAGAAATGGAAGAATTACTTGATGGGAAAATATACCATTATCCATACCGACCATCAACCATTGCAGTATTTACAATCACAGTCCAAATTGCAACAATCGAGACATTTCAGGTGGATGGGTTTTTAACAACAATTTCACTTGGTTATCAGGTACAAGAAATTAATCTACAATAAGGTAGTTGATATGCTTTCTAGGCCTATTGTAAATTCAACTATTATTCTCAAGAACAATTGTATTATGCATGAAAGTTACATTGAACAATATGTGAATGATAGTGATTTTAAATATTTGTATGAGAACTTGAGTAAAGGAAACCAAAGTGAAGAGTTAGATTATAATATGCATAATAGTTTGTTGTATCACTTGGGAAAGTTATGTATACCACAGGGAAAAAGAAACAATATCATAAGGGAGGCACATACATCATTAACTGCAGGACATTTCAGTGTATGCAAGATAGTAGCACATCTGCAAAGGTATTGTTACTGGCCACACATCAATGAAAGTGTTTCTCATTTTATTATAGGATTTTCTTTATGTGAAACAAGTAAGCCTAGAGATAGGAAGCTTGGTTTGTACACATGACTTCCTGTTCCTTCTCATCCTTGGCATAACATCTCAATGGATTTTGTAGGGAGCCTTCCTATGTGAAGGAAAGGTCATGATTATTTGTATGTTGTGGTAGAAAGGTTTAGAAAAATGTGCATTTTTATGCCATGTAAGAAAACTATTATAGTTGAAAAAACCGCTAATGTTTTCTTTCAAATTGTATGGATCCATTTTGGTCTTCCTGATTCTATTGTAAGTGATCAAGGTTCTCGATTTGTTGGGAATTTTTTGTCAAAACTATGGGACATGATGGATTGAAACTTGAAGAAGAGTACAACATTTCATCTGAAAATAGATGGTCAGATAGAGGAGGTAAATAGGAATTTTATTCATCTTCTAAGAGGTTTTTGCAGCAGGCATCCCAAGTTGTGGGATGAACAGTTAGACTACACACAACATGCATACAATTGGGTAAAAAAATTCTTTCACAAATACATCTCCATTTGAGGCATGCTTTGGTTACTTGCCAAGATCACGATTGGAAATTGTATTTGAGAAAGATGTTTCTATATATGGACACAATGGCATAGATAGAGCAAGAAAGTTCATTGAGAAAATTTAGTTCATACATCACACAATACAGGAGCAACTTGAGAAGAGTCAAAGTAGCTACAAGGCAAGGCATGAAAAACATCGGGTTGATCACAAATTTCAAGTTGGAGATGAATTTTGGTTGTACATAAGCAAAAAAATATTACAAGGGGAAGGTAAACATCTCAAACCAATCCATTATGGTCCATTTAAAATTCTGGATAATATTGGTATAAATGCATTCAAACTAGATTTTCCCCCTTATATGCAAAACTATTCTATTGTTAATGTTGAGAATTTGAGATTGTTTGAGCCTCCTTTGATTGATGATCAAAGAGAGCATGTCTAGATGCCATCAATAGATGATTTCTCACTAGAATATCTTGATAAAATTCAGCAAGATCTCATACTTGATAGATGAATTAGAACTTCAAGAAGAGGGAATGTTGAATACCTTAGAGTTTGACTCAAAGGTCAAAGTCCTTCAAAGGAAAAAAAGTTAGAGATTGCAAAAGTGAGGGAGTTGTACCCTCACTTGCTGAACAATTGATAATATCTTTTGGGGTCCAAAAGGCTTCTAGTGGGAAGGAATGATCTAAAGCTCAAGTTTTAGCTAAAAATTGAAAGTGTTCGAAATTTCTTCAAAGTTGAATGATCGGATAGAGTTTGTCGCCAGGAGTTTGGCGCAACTCATTTCATCAAAATCCAATTTCATATGGCTAAGTTATCGTTTTCTCTTCATTTTACAAAACAGGAAAAAAATGAGAAGAACAGGTATAGTGCGGTTATGGCAGGTATAGTTAGCATTTGTAGGAAAATCCTCCAGAAATAGTTAATGACACTATGCCAAGTGGCACCACCAGATTCACCAATGATGACTACAAAGTGAATTTTTTTTTATTTCCTAAGTCTAAGAGGAATTTTATTAAATTGGCATTTTATTTTTATATGGTGGCCACTGAGGAAGGGCCACATGGCATGCCACATACGCCCACACCACCACCCCCCCCCCCCCCCCCCAATGGCATGAGAGGTTGGAAGGTCAAATGAAGAATCATATAATTTGTTTGGACTAAGGTTCATGGTATATATATATATATATATATATATATGATAGTTCTAAACCCATGTAACTCGGTGAGGTCAACTAAAGTTGGGAGAGTGCTAACTAGCGAGTGGAGAAGTTCTAAGTATGGCGGAAAGGTTATTATAAGTCCAAGTAAAATTATTATGGCACAATGGGGGTTGAACTCCTGACCTCACACCCGCCAACCAAACTCATTACGAGCTCTACTAGACAGGTGGATCTTAACCCTTAAGAACTCTGCGCAAATTTAAAGTTTATACATCTGACCATTTGGCGGTCCCCAACCCCATAGGCCAACCCCCTCACCATGTGACCAGAAACACGCAACCGAGGGCCAACGCATTGAACCGGTGGAGTTTCCTAAACATGACTAATTAAGTTAAGATGTGGGTTAGTGACATTTAAAATATCATTAACGCTAAACCTAGCACTTATCCATAAATTGTACTTATCTACCATAATTACTTCTTATCACTAATTAAGTTGAATATTGAGTTGGCGGGTTTTTTGGAGGCACACCAAACTTGGTGGGATTTCTAAATTTAGAAAATTAACTAGCCGTTTTTCCATTTTTGGAGGAGAAATTGGGGAAAAGTTGGTTTTGGTCATAACTCACTCAATTTTCAACCAAAATAAGCTCAGTAAAAGTCATTCATGTCTAATTTGCATGCTAGGAACTAAATGGAGCAGGTTGCAGAGGCATAAAAGGTGATATATGGGTGTTTTAGTACATTTGAATATTTTTGAAGGGGAGGGCCAACATGTGTTGGGGTCATTTCCAGAGTATCCAGAGTCCAAATACAACAAAAAAATAGTCATTTTTAGATATTATTATGTTATAAACTCATTGGAACAGGTTCTAAGAGGTTTGAAAGCTTGTAACAGCAATTTGAGCACACTTGAAGCTAATACAAAGGTCACACTATGAAGCTGGGCCAAGGATATGTAGCCTAGGAAAGGTGAATCCTTTATCAAAATTGTCTGTGTTAAGATTTGTTATATGTGCTTGCTATGTTTACTATTTCTTCCATTCTATCATTTAAAATTATGCTTTTTAATCTTATTAAAAACTCATAATTTCACTAAGTACACTATTTTCCAGTCACATCCTTAAAAAAAAACTCAGGAAGGATAAGTAAAGCAATGCAAAAAAATGCTTATATATGAAATGAAACTAGCACAAAATTAACTAGCAAGTAATTTTATATTAATCACAATTTTCAAAAACTGTGAAATTTGAGTATTAAGTTGACCCTATTCCCATACTATGAAATTGAAGCCTCTAAAAAATATAAAATATTCCTCAAATATTACTCTATGTCATGGTTCCACACAAAGGGTTCCAAGGGTTTAGGGTTGCAACTTTGGTTCATGGTTTCGACATCGTGTGTTGAGTTTCGACCATTTCAACATTCTTACTAACACTCATTCTTATCTTGAGGTATTTTTTGAAATGCAATGAGAAACTAGGTTTAAATATGCAATGGTGGTGTTACAAACAAAGTTCTGCTTGTTGGGAAGTTTGTGGCTATGTTTGTGTTAAGTAACTAGATGTGGTATTGTCCCAGGTTCAATAGCCATTTGCATCCCATATAACATATATATTTTTTTCTTTAAAATTTGGGTCATCATCGGCGGCCCGACCCAGTTGGCGCGAGTTCAATCCACTTCGACCCCATCATATATGTTGTGGTTGTTTGGAGGTTGGGAAGATCCACCGATTAGTGTCCCGCTAACAATATATATATATATATATATATATATATATATATATATAGCAGAAACTAAATTCCATTATATTAAAAGTGATAGAGATACATGACCATATATTAATTTCGCTAGTTTGTTAGGCAAATGAGAGTAACAAGAAAAATATAAGTGCAATGTCCATTTAAACTTAGAAAAATGGTTGATGTATTTGACATATGAAGGTATCTGACTGAAAAACTACCACCATAACTAAGCACATCGACTTGAATACTATTCTAGAGATTAGTAAACAAAATGACAAAAAAAATTCGGCATTTTGAAGTCATTCAAAGGAATGGAGACCCGAGAAATTGACATATGACAGAGAGAATGACTTGAGTCTCCAAAATCCATATAATTTGGTATATTTTCTAGGGTTTTGGGCTTGAAGTTGAGTTATTTCAATCTTCAAAATTTATGTAACTTGATATATTTGGTAGGGTTGGTCGGTTTTTTTTGGACTTTTCAATTTGCATCCATCTACTAGTTATGCCTATTTCCCTTTCCAACCCAAAAAAATAGTGGTACTGCATCCAAATAGGTGTTGTTTCCACATAGAATTTTCTTGTCTTTTTTCTTCTTTTTTTTGCATCAAAGATCTTGGTTTGATAGCTCCATTGCTTTATGGTTTACATGGAGGTGTCATCATTAAATAGGCCCAAATGAAGGAAGCCTTTAATGATATGTACAAGGACTAATGTAGGTCCAAATAAATAAAGGAGGAAATATTTAGGATGAATGTAGGACTAGATGAATCTTTAGAGGACTGTGAGGAAAGATTCCAACTCAATTATATGAAGGCTAATTGCACACCTGTCCTTGAGTCACTCAAGCTAGTTATCCTCTGAGGGATCATGGAATATGTGCGAGAGACCATCACCATGTTTTTTAAAGGAGACATCTACCAGTTTCCTTATGATGACATAAAGACATTATTTAAGAATCACTCTATGGCTACTAGGAAAAAGGGTACAGTAAAAGAAAAAAGGACATCGGTGAGGGGTGAAAAATGTCACCATAAGCTCACTAGTGATGGTCAAAAGAGTCTTCGCCACCAAAAATTGAATGTCACCAAATGTGGCGTTGCTGAAAGTATTGGTGTTGTGGTGACATTCAAGGTCCATCACCAATAATGATTTACAATGGCGGATAATGACTGTCACCATTTCATATGAGAAATGGTGATGGACGATAGCCTCGTCACCAAAAACCTGAATGCCACCAAAGGCAAAGTCACCGAAGGTATGTGTTGTGGTGACATTCAAGGTCTACCATGAATACTGATTATAATGATGGATAGTGACCATCACCATTTCATATTAACAACAAAAATTTTGTGTGATGGACCTTTCATGGACGTCACTATTGGTGCATATATATGGCGACGTTTGCTGACCCTCACCATTTCATATTTGGTGAGAGTAAAAAAAAGTCACCATAAGCTCATTGGTGAGGGTCGAAAAATGTCACCATAATTTCATTGGTGATGGCCAAAAGAGCTTTCGTCACCATTCCATATGAATATCAGGGCATGATGGTCATATATATTTTCTATGATGACCAATGTAAGTAGGTTCTCATATCTCGCCAACCTTTGTTTCTATGTTTTTTTTATTATTTTTAACAATAAAAAAATTCGTCACAAATTTCAAGGTATAGGCCACATTGGAAGTTTCTGAGGGTGCCATGTGCAATATTCTTATTGGGCCATGTGGAGTATTATTATTTAGCCACATAACTACCCCCATAATTAGCAAACTCTTGCAAGATTTGGTAGTTCCACCAAATATGTAATGTCATTAATTTTATCTAGTGGTCTACCAGATTTAGCCACGTCGTCGCAAAATTTTTCAAAACTACCAAATTTAGTGAGCCTCCAAATTTATCTAGTGTAAAAAATCATACTTTTTACATTAAACTTTGACTAAAAATAAGCTGCACACATGAATTTGGAATGAGGATCCATATTCCATGTTTGAATTGGACAATGAGATCTTCAATCCGATCTAGGTTTTGATGAGATCCGAGGAATTTAATTTTTGAGCCTCTCGAGAGCCACCTAGATTATTCATACCCACTAAGGAGATTTTTCTCCTCCAAAAGCACAAACATGACTGCAATCTTGATCTTCTCAACATATGCCTCTCACATGCTACCTTTCTCTTTCTTTCACCATTTTATTTTATAACTCAAAATGATGAAACTAACACTTGTACCATATGACAATGGATAATTTATAATACATGTTCAATTACAATACCCTAACAAGACTCAATCAAGCCCCATAATTTTCAAGAGTTTATAACACACTCATGATCAAGTTTACAATATAATAGAAACCAAACCCTAATCCATCCAACTGAAAGGCTAAAATATCACTATGTTTCCAACACAAGTGATGCTATAAATACATTACATTTACAAACAACCACAACATGTCATTTACAAATGTGGCCATTCTCAAATACTTATAAATGTTTCCAATCTCTTACCCAACAAAGTTAATGGGTCATCTTGTAGTTTATTCTCTTGTCGAACAATTTCAATGGTTGGTTCCTTCACAGGTGGTTTCTCATGCTTGTTTTCCTTCCTTGGTCATTACTCTCGATGGAGCTTCCAGCATGTGTATTTCTTATTTCGACCCTTTTTGTAATGGTAGCAAAAATTATTTATTTCCCTTACTTTCCTGAACTTTTTTTTTCCCCTGACGTGGAGAACGGTCTTCACGCCTTGGCCTCTTTTTTTATTTCCATTATTTTCCAACACTAGGGAACAACATGATTATGAAAACCACTAAATGTATTTTTTCTATGCCATAAAATTTTCTTAACATTTCCAATTTTGTCATAATGACTATAATTCATGTGTGGATCATACCTTTAAGAATTTTCCTTTTTACAATTTTGAGAAGAAGGCTTGGATCTTTTCCTTTTCCTAGATTTCTTATTGAAGGCATCCTTCCTATAAAGTGATGCACCATCCTCTTTCCTAAATAGTTATGGCAATGGCTTGGATTATTTTTATGAGGAAACCCTTGCTTCTATTTTCTTCAAAAAATATCCTTCAATGAACCCCAATATTGATAATTGAGGCCTTCTTACCACCTCTAATGTTTGAGTAATTCCTTGGCCATTAATACAAAGTCCTCCTCCTTTATACCCCATCTTCATGAGGAGTCTCATGCCAGTTGCTGAAATAGGTATCTCAATACTACCAATATAAATAACATCACGAAAATAAGTAGTCTATTTTACCTTCAATCTTGTTAGTGATACTTGGTCATATTCTTTTGGCAACTCTCCTTTTGTAGTGGAACATTCCCCCATTTGTTCCTCCAAAACCTGCTCTAAAATCAGCCTTAGTTTCCACATCTCTTCCTATGCATTTTGTAGAATCCTTCTATGCTCTACATTTTTTTTTTAAATGTAATGGTAAATCTCTTCCAACTCGTGAATACTTTCTCACTTTAATCTCTTTCCCATAATGAAATTCATAATCCATCACAAAATGGTTAGAACACTCTGATACCACTTGATCCAATTTTTTTTTAATACTTTCTTAAACAAAAATCTTCAATTGAAAGTTATTTTTCTCACACTTCAATTTTCATGTGAATACTAAGAAAGCACATATAATAAACACTACTTCATCAATCTATAAACCATAATCAAGAAGCAATATATGATGAAGCAATAATAACACAACACATGATAACAAATTTTATCTAGTGTGGCCCTACTTCTTCAATCCCTCTCTCAATAGTGAGAAGGTCACTTCATTAATCTCACCAAAAGATAATGAGTATATGGAAGATATTTTTCAACACAAGGATAGATCTCTCATCTTGAGTGGTAAATTCTTCCTATAAAGATACATTCACCTACAAAGGAATCTCACCCACATAGACTTCTCCTTTAATGAGACAAAGAAATGACTTCTTAAACAAGGGCATAAATTGAAACTCTCACATAATTGGAAAGAGGTCCTCTTGAATTAGATGATGAGATTCAAATCATAGTCATGATCATTATAATCGTCTCAAAATTCTGAGACCAACCACTATAAACCTGAGAAATTTTTGGAAAAAATGTCAACATGGTCGTCTTTCATGACAACACCATCTCTATTTTAATGAAATGACTAAAATTATGCATTTCATACAAATATTGAGATCTCACTATCCTACTAAAAAATTGAAACATTGGTGGTCCCTAGTATTTCACCAAGAGTGTTTCAACTCCCAAGGTCTCCTCAACTCTTTTTATCAACCTGGGGTTCATACAAAATTATAGGTGGCAATGTTATATGCACAATAGATAGGATTAAGTCATGCCACCCTCAAATATTATACTATATTAGGTTGTCCAAATACCATACCTCTACTTGTATACAATTAAACCTTGATGATGGAAGTATGTTTGAAAAACGAATTCCAACTAGGAAAACAAAATTTCTACTTGTAAATGCTAACTAGTTTCATGAAGGGGAAAGGAAACTATTATACTTGCACAAAGAAAACTAACCTATGTTTCATAATTCATCAAACTAATCTCCTAATTACATGTACCATCTACTTATACTTGCTAAAAATAATCTAAAATTGAACTTATAAATTGCTTGTAATTGAAGGACTAATTCTACTATGTTTTTGCAACAAATAAAAGGAATGGTTGGGGTAGTCTAGGAACTCATATTTTTCATAAACTAATAGATGAAGGTCATGATTCATATTGTTGGAGCTAAATTTGAAGTGGGGAGAAAATTTAGTGAGGGAAAGTGGTGCTACAAGGATGCTAAAGGAGGTCGTTACAGGAAATTTTGTAATGATATAAGAGGATCTCTAATGCTACAAGAGGGCTTTTGAGGTTTTTCTATGATGGATATGAGCTACTAAAGGTATCAAGAGGTGGAGTAAGGTTAGGGAGAGTGAAGGAAGGATGGATAAGCCTCCTAGTGAAGCTCGGGACCTCGCACCAGCCTCTATTGCACTAGGATGGATGCCCATGGTCTCCTAAAGCTCCTAGGAAGAATGATTTTGGAAATAATATTTTAGAGAGATGATTGAGATATGAGAAGAGGTGATGGAGGAGTCCAATATGGGGCTGAAACAATTTCCATTTCGTGCATATTATCATAACCCTGTAGTTAGTCACACACATGCATCCATTGATAATTAACACAATAATAAGAATTATCATGGAAAATATGAGTTGAATTTAAATAACATCTATTATATGCTTCTAACACTACTCAAGTCACATAAATAGCTTCTAAGATATAGAAAATAACTATGAAGAAAGGAAACTAATATTCATTTACATACAAGAAATCATAAAAAAAATATCTATGATTGAGACTATGAATCCTTCCATCCAATATCCCACAGTAGAGGTGGTGCAAAAGTTTATAATCACATATTTAACATCTACTCATAGGAAATAAATTTATGAAATAATTGAAGCTAAGAATAAAATACAAATAAATAAGAGGTACTTAAGATACTGGGTTGGTCCCAAACCTAAGGGTCTAAAGCCTCAAAAACTAACTCATATGAAACTCAATAACCAAATTCTCATTATCATAAAGTAAAATTCATATAAATTAGATAAGTTTTAAAAATGGTAGTGTCAAGCTCTTTAACTCAATAGATACCTAGCTAAAAAAAACTTCGAATCCTAATGAGATCTTCGTCTTGTTTATTTATACAACAAGGTGGCTACGAACATATCCCTTGAAAATAGGAGTGATTTCCTCCTTCATCTTGAAAATGGTGTATCTTTTCCTTCTTTAGCTTCACTTTCAGTAGTAATGGCGTGGCTTCCAATGAATTCAAATTGATAAGATAGAGAGTATTGTGATCTAATGCTAATTTAGGGAGTTAAGGAGGTAGACAAAGCCCATAGATTCTCTTAGTGTTGTCTCCTTTGATCCCCTGCATAGTAAGTATCTCATAAATGGTCCATTTTCCTACAAGTAAACCACATTAGGCCACATACTATGAAAAACACCTTTTACTCTTCTAATTAAGCATAATATAACAAAAAATGTGTATTAATGTGAGAAAAAGATAGTTTTAAGGCTGGCCGTTGGCATCATGACCCTCATAATAAACGTATTGATAGGCCTCATCGTCACTGCTCTACTAAACATGTTTCTCATCCTCTCATCATCACAGGCATCCATATGAAGCACTCTTAGGGTCCTTGTGGCCTCCCTGACATCCAAAGCACCTTATATGGTGTGCCCTCTTATGAGTAAAATCATGAATTTTTATATACCCCATCCCATTCATTTTTCTCTTATGATTAGCATTTTTGTTCGCGTAAGCATATCAAACAATGTGGACTATGTTTTATTCCTATCCAGTGAATCTTCATCCTTTGCGTGACTCTCTTGTAAAATGGTGTTTTCTCCAAGGAATTTATTATCGTTTCAAGAGAGTGGTATTCTTTCACTTGTATAGTGTGGGTTAAGGCATGGAATCTCCTATTAAAATCTTGCATAATCTATTTTCCTAGCATTGTAAAGGTGTCCTCAAAGTAAATAATGGCTTTGTCCTAGATTGTAATGTATTTGGGTGCTAAAACATCGTCATTGCAGATGAGATTATGATTGATAATGACGGCCTTAGGACTCACCAACTCTGCTTTGATGTAAAAAGGTTCCTTTTCCCATTTTTCCATTACCTTATTCACCCCCTCATCCCTTCTTTCTTCATCAGTCAACGAAGATACTAAATAAATTAGGTGCATGCATCGCAATATTGAATTGGGATCCCGAAAATTTAGATGTGTCAAGATGAAATTATGAATGTAGAATTTATCTAACTTTGCCATGTCCTCCATACTATTTAGTTTTCAAAACTTAATAAAATTATTGTACTTTGGGAAGGGAAGATAACCATATTGTGTTGGAGTCTTGATTTGGTACTATAGCCACTTTTATTTGAGAAAGAGAGCATAATATTTTGATTTTTTCCTGCATTAGACAACTTCCATAGAGAGACTTTCCACAGTGTCAATTTGGGTTTCTTTCTCCTCAAACCTCTCTTTCAACCTCATGTTTTATTCCTATAGCTTCTTAGTTATCATAGACTTCCTCAGTCTCAAAGTAGCCCATTATTTTCCCATCTCAATGATTTTTTCTTCCATAATTCCCACATCTTCTACATTCTTAGATTTAGAAATTTACATCCACTTGTGTGTTCTTCCTCTCTCTATCTCTAGGTCAAAGAAGAGTGGAATTGTAAATTTTTCAGGAATAATCCTTCCTCCTTCAATTAATTTATAGGAGGACCCAGTATAGGTGTTGACTAGTCTCTCAGAGCTCTGGGAATTCCTTTTCAAATGTTTTTATGGAGGATACTATTTCCTATAGTTCCTTTTTCTTCTTGTGTAGCATACTTTGTCCCTCATGCAGCATACTATGTCTTTGTATGTCCCTCTTATAGGAAACCAAAACCCTCTTTTATATTTTCTTTTTCTTGTTGTTGAAGTGTAGATTGTGTCTCGGGCTTCTTTAAGGTAACTGATCTGGTGGTGGGCCTTCTCACAAATGCTATGTGTTTGTTCGTTTTGGGTTTAGGAGAGGTGACCCCTTCAATTTTCCTTCACTAGTTCCTACCTCATCCTTCTTACTTGGTGATTCTTCAATGATGATGGGGACCCTTGTCGTATTTTTTGGTTTCCCTTGTTTAATTATGGTGTTTTTTCTAGTTTTGAAATATATGGGACCTTCTGTTTTTTACTTCCTTTTGGGCCTCACAACTGTTCCCAATATCAACTGTGTTATAGATAATTATTGTTCAATATCCACTAGAGATAGTCTAGTTTGATGTGGGTTTTACTCTACTTCTCGAGGTTCAAAATTATCCCTATTGCCCAATGCTTCTTCCACTTCTTTCTCACCCTCTTCTCTTTCAAATTTAACTTATCCATCATTTGCCTCTGTTGCCTTTTTTTCCTCTATTTTTCTCTCTTCTTTTTATGTGTTTGTTGGTTCCACCTCCTCTTTTTTTGTTCCTTTTTCCTCCTATATTTCCCCTCTCTAGCTCCAATGCTAGAGGTCAGTGTCTCCCCATGGGTGATGCTTTGTGTTCCTATGAAAGTCCCCTTATCCATTTCCAAAAATTTATTCCACAGGACATGTATCCCCAAGTTTCTCAAAGCATCAATCACCACCAATTTAATTATTCCATGATGAGATAAATTTTGGTGTTTTCCCTCCCTCATATTATGACTAATCTCTATGATTTATTGTAGCATAAAATTGGGCACACTAAGAATTTGAGGGAGAGACAATTATGCCTGGAATATCAACTCATGGAGTAATATGAAATGGTAAGCATATACCACACTCATTCTCCATTCACATGATATATACTTGAGGATATCGTAATCCACCTCATCCAAAGGATAAGGTAGGATTTCTCTTCTGACTTGATTCTTATCGTTAATAGGCTTATCTTTAAAAATGAAGAAATTTTTTGCAGTTGTGACACTCACTACCTTATCTTCTTTTCTTCATATAATCCTTAGAGGTAGGTTGGTCACTCTGCTAATGGTTCCAAAGGTGAGAGAGATGGCTAACTCTCTGACAATAGTGGTGTCACTATCCTCTCCTTTGGAATGCAATGCCACCACAAATTCATGAGTAATTTCATCATCATACCCCTTTAAAAACTCAAAGAAACGAAACCATTAGCGTCATCCGAAAGTGTTCAATAAAAGAGGGAGTTGGTAGATCCTTTTTGCATCTAAGGGTTCCCTGTTTTAAAATTCTCCCCCCATATCATCTGTTATACCCCCCTTGTTTTTTTTTAGGTGATGATAATGTTTTTTTCAATAATTTTAGTGGTGAGACAATGTTAAATTTCGTAGTAGAAGTGACTGAAAGTGATGCTAGAATTATTTTCAACCAAAATATTTTCTTGTTTGTAACCACAAGAATCCTAAGAAAGACCTTCTACTACATAATTATATTGCCATAAGCTATAAATTATAAGTAAAATTTCCATGATTGGGAAGTGGAGAGATATGGTTAAATGATTGAGGGGTATACAAATGAGATGGTATGCATGGAAGGATGAAGGAAAGCTTTTAGGTGAGCTCCTATAGCATCACAAAATCTGCTAAGTGTATCTAACCTTGCAAAATAAGAAAAATGTTAGCATTAATGTTGTGATATTATGTTCCTTTTCTCTTTTTTGTTTTTTTTTTCTTTTTCCTTTTTCTGAGTAAAGTAGGCTACCTCTATGGAGGTTTTCAACCTCCATGCTTGTCCTAGATTCCTCAAAAGAGGTTTTCACCTAGGGACATTTATTTTCTTACTTTTTTTCTCCTAGGCTTCCTTAGAGAGGCTTTCCACCTTGTATTTGCCCTCAAATTCCTCATAGAGGTTTTCATCCATGCCTTCCTATTATTATTATTATTATTATGATTTTTAGGAATTTTATGCATTGGGAGGTATGGAACTCCCAATCACATTTAATTATTCATTGATTAAACTGATGAATTATGCCTTGTACATAGGTCTTATGTATATCTTCATCCTATAACCCTTTACATGCAAGGGAATGCATTCCTCATCAGTGGTTCTCATATCAATAGATCCATTGTTATGATACTTTTCCAGTAGATATGGACCCAACCACCTTGTCATTAGATTTCATTTGAAATATTTCAACCTATAAGCATATAACAAGGCCCAATGTGCTTGTCATGAAATACTTTTCTTTGAAATTGTATGACTTCAGTGTGTAGGAGAGATTTCATTTTTAACTCATGTAAGCCATTAAGTTGGAGAAGACTTTCTTATCATTATCTCATGACATCTAAGTCCAAATGGGTTTTCATTCTCAAAGTATTACATTCAAACTTAGTAGAAAGAAAAGTCGTCTTCCCATAAAACATAAAATATGGAGTGAACCCAATGGTGGTATCCTAAGTGGTGTTATAGGTCCAAGTGGCCTCCACTAATATTTATTCCCAAACACTTCTTCTACTGCTAAAAAACCTTTGTGATGATGCTCTCCAATGCTCTATTTATGACCTCTATTGTCCCATTTTCTTGATGTTGATAGGTAGTGGATGTATTGTGTTTGATATGGTGTTGCCTCATGAGATCCTCAATCACATTTGATGTGAATTATTCTCCTCAATTGGTGACTATCTACTGTGTATACCCAAACTTGTAGAAGAAGTTTTCTCTTAAAAACTGAACAAAAATTTGTTCAATTTCTACTTTGACAACCTTTTTCTCGACCCACTTTGCCAAGTAGTCACTGAACAGAATGATGTAACTCTTATGTCTTGATGGTGGATCAATGGGTCTAATGAAATCCATCACACACTTGTCAAATTTCCCTAATTCCACTTGAGGTTCTAAGGGAATCTGATCCTTGGGTGTGGGTTTTCCCATCCTCTAGCATTGATCACATTTGGTGGTTTATCTCTTTGCATATTGATGTAAAGTGGGCCATTAGTAACCAAATTGTAGAGATTTAACGTTTGTCCTATAAGTAGCGAAATGACCCCAAAAAGGTCCATCATGGCATACTGAGAGGATTTCAAAGACCTATTCTTCCCTTACACGTCTCCTCAAGATCCGATTTGCTCCAATTTTGAAAATATTTCCCCCAATCCAAGTGAAACGACTGCTTTTCCTTACAATATTTCTTCTATCCCAGGATAATAGATTAGGATGAAACCTACTAGTGATTCGGTAGTTGGCTATGTCAAAAAATGAAGGATAAATCACAAAGATGGAAAAGGGTTTTTCATCTAGAAGTTGATAATCCACCATCTCCTCATTACGCGTAGGCATATTCTGTCTGGACAAGAAATCTGCAACCACATTCTCTTTCCTTGTTTTGTCAATAATAGTTAAAGAAAAATATTGTAAAAATAAAAACCATCTAATTATCCTAGCATTCAAATTAGGTTTATTCATCAAATATTAAATGGATACATGATCATTATGAATAAAAGTTTGATATCCAGTGATATAGTGCCTGAATTTTTTCAAAGAATATACTACAACTCAAATTTTCAAAACTTCTTACAAATGAATTAAATGGCATAAGGAAACTTATCCTATGCTTTTCCCAAGGCTTTTCCTACATATTTATCCGATGCATCATTATGAAAAGGGAAAGGAAATTCCCAATTGGGACCCCTAAGGATGGGTGCAATGGTTAGATTTTCTTTCAATATTTCAAGGGCCTCCTTACAGTTGCTTGTCCAACAAAAATCTAAATCCTTGGCCAATAACCCTAAAAATGGTGAAGCCACTTTACTAAATTATTTGATGAACCTTTTATAATACCCACCTAATCCCAATAAAAACCTAACATCTCTCTTCTTTTGAATGTAAAAGTGGTTTTGTATTGATCTTTAGGGATGGTCTACATCTGATTGTAAACACTAATTCCATCCAAGAAAAATAATAATTTATTTCTTGGAATACCATCTAAGACTTGGTCCATGAAGGGCAAGGGAAAATAATATTTCTTTATGGCCTTGTTAGGATCTCCATAATCAACATAGATTATTGAATTCCCATTCTTCTTTGGGACTAAAACTAGAGCGGACAACCATTAACTATCTGATATGAGGTATATGAACCCTGCATCCAACAAATTTTGGAATTCTTTCTTGACAATGATCTGAAAATGGAACTATTTGTAATGTTATGCAAAGTATCCATTTCAATTAAATTAAGTGTGCAAAGTATTCTCCATGTCTTGCAGGTAAAACAAAGTGTTTTTGGTAACTGTTTCTGAGTTTATATGTGGGGGATTGTTAATTAAAGTTATTGTTTAACATCTTAAATCAGAAATACACAGCAGATAAACTTTACCATAACATAACTCAACAACATGATGAGGCAGTTCACCCCTCCTGGGCTACATCTACCAGGTCCAAGGCTACCAATGGGCATGTCCTTGCTCTATTAAGTTGCTCAAATTGGTTATGCAATGAGAAATATTCCTAAACAGGAAAAACCAACTGTGAAATTGAATTCAAAAGACAGAAATAAGCTAAAAATGGCTTTTTTTTCACCTCAAACAATGAAGTATAGCCCAATGCAGCTCCATTTTCCTAATGGCCCTTATGGCTCTCCAAGATTCCCTGAAGAAAAAATGGCTGTATAACACCTCTGTTGACTCTAAAAGCTTTCCCAAACACTCCAGAATGCTCAGGATAGCCAGAATTGACTAAAATTTTGTCTTGTTTGGTCAAAAATTGAGAAAGTTATGACCAAAACAAGATTTTGGCTAGTGGCACTAAAAAATCTCATCGAAAATTGGAGGAACTCCAGTTAGCTTCGAAAAATATGGCAGATGAATAATACTGGTAGAAACTTTGTGCTAAGTTTGGGGCTAGTAATAAATTTTACTTTTAGACAACTGCGCATTCACATGCGAGAAATTCGGAGACCTTTTGTGCTAGTGGTTACGGGTTTAGCGCTTGCCCATGGTCACGGGCGGAGGTCCTGTGGTGAGGGGCTAACGCATGAGCGCTTATATTTTTTTCCGCTGGTTTGAAAGTGATTTAGCACTTGTTATGGTACGAGTTCATGGGACTCGCAACCTTAATCCCTAAGGACTTGTCCTCTAAAATCCATCGGTTTGAAACTACGACCTGACTCAAACGTTTGTTTGTTCATTCAAGACCCGAACACGTTTACACCTCTTACACGAGTGCCCAACCCAAATAGTAATGTAGCCTCTGCACCAAGCGTGCATGACATGACCCAAATGCGTTCAGCTATTGCCCACGTTTTGATGACCCAAAGACGTTCAGTGTGACCCTACTTCATTCAGGTTGGGTCGGGTCAGCCCAGATTTTTTTTTTTTTTTAACATGACTTCGAACCATAGGCCTGGGGCCACATGGTAGCCTCCAGGAAGGCCACGTGGCGCCCTATAATACTCCCTCAAAACCTTATAAAATTTAAAAAAAATTCCATCTATTTTTTTTAAAATGACAATTTGTTTTGTTCAAAAGTCTTGTTTTTAAAGTCATTGGGCATTTTAAAACTACAGTAACTTTGACATATGACATCGTATTTAATTCCCATTCATGGTGCAAGAATTGCAACAATGGGGTCTTTCCGGTCGTTCGAATTACAACCAATTCTGAGCAGATCCATTTTTGAGCATTTTTTCAACTTGGACATGACCACCTGATGACACCTCTGAAATGGGAAGCTTTTGGACCCCAAAATATCTCTGATTTATAGAAACTGAAGATGAGGAGACTGATTCTCCACTCTTCCAACCTTCAACCATTGAAATCTTCCAACCTTCAACCATTGAAATCTTCCTGAATTCTTCCTTGAATCTATTGACCAACTGTTGCTAACTTTGATTGTGTCATACTGCAATTTTTTGAAATTTGCAGAACAACAACTGAAATTCATAGAATACATATTGTTTCTACAATGGTCAAACTTCAAAGGAAACTAAAAATACGATTCACCTTACCAACTATCTTCATGGCGAATTTCTTCCAAATGAGCCATGTACTTGGGTCGAATCCTCACCAATTTTTCTCGCCCTACCAACTTGCCATTCTGAAACTAGCATTGATCCATGATAAACTTGGTGTCCTATTTGCTTGCATGATTTTCCCTTTCTTGGATTTTTGCACCACCTTGTACTGATACTTTGTTCTTTGCACCGATCGACACCAAAGGCACTTTCTACAACATGTTGTCATATTCTTCCAAAGATGACCTACTTCCAGTCTGAAACATATCATCATTTACATCAGAAATAATTTGAAAAGGATTATGTACAAAATATTTTTACTTAATCATAAACAAAGTCAAATTTTGACTTGCATTGACAAGCCTTTTCAACGCCCTTCATTCACTAAAGAAGATTCTACTTCTTCCGATGTGCTCTCACAATAAAATCCTTGCCATCCTTGAATAGGTGATACTTGTTCTCATGGTGATGGAAGATCACTTTTCTGTCATATAAATAGGAACTACCCAACACCACACCTGTAATGTCAAGCGGTACCACATCTAGTTCAACCAAATCAACATAATGAGTTGTTATGGTGAAGCGCAACATGCACTTCCTTGAAACTTGTAAACTAGTAGCCTTGCAAATCCAACCAACTAGATATGGCTTAGTATGTGGAATGGTTTCAAGTTTCAGCTTCTTGAATAAGTATTCTGAGATGATATTTTCTTGAGACCCATTGTCAAATAGTGTGTCTATCTTTGTGTGTTTTGCTATTATCATCACATGAAACAACTCTACTCTCCTCTCTTCATTTGGAGCTTCTCTGTGACAGTTTAAAGTGCTAGAACTGGGGTTTGTTTCGTTTACAATATCTTTCCCCTTTATGTTCATTAGTATCATGGCTATGTTTTTAGTTTCATCACCTGATTCAGACCCTAAGTCTTGTTCAACTGTTGCAACCATTTTGTCTTTTTCTTTGGCCTTATCTTTGGTTTTAATTTTTTCTTGCTTCAATTCCAAATGAAGTTTCTAGCAATGGTCTTCATCGTGGCTTGTTTTGGAATAGTTTTTACAAAATAAATTTCCTTTTTCTTTACTAGAGTTTGCATTCCTTTTCTCCCTTTTCCTTTAAATTCACTACCCTCATTCCCATCAAAATATTGTTTCCCTCTAGCCTCTAAATGCGTGGCTTGGACACAAACCTCGTCTAGACTAGTAGCATTGAACATAAGGATAGTATGTATAAGGTAGTTGTGTAAACCGCCTATATATTTCATAAAATTCTCTTGGCTATGAAAATCAATTCCAAGTAATAAAGTCCTTCATCTAAACTCTTGAGTGTAATCTTGAACACTTTGTCCCTTAAATTGTCTAAAAATTTGCCAAATCATGATAGCCTTTTGTAAATGAGCTAATGGATAAAATTGATGTTTAATTGGGGAAATAAATTCAGCCCATGATAAAATGATCTTACCATGTTTTTTAATTTCATCTTTGGTCTTGGCTTCCCACCATACCAATGCTGCTTCTTCCATTCTCAAAGAGGCTAACTGAATGTTGGTGTAGTCTTCATGAAGATTTTGTATCCTCAAGTAAACTTCCAACTCTCTTATCCAACTGTCAAGTTTCTCTGCAATGACCTCACCATTAAACATAGGAAACTCAAATTTAACATCAAGCTTTAAAAATGGACTTTTACCAGAGGTTTTAGACTTGTGAGATTGATTCACCGAAGTAGAGGATGACGATGTAGAGGAAGAGGATGAAGATGGGGATGGTGGATCACCACTTCCTCCATGTCCTTTATTTTAATTGTCATCACTTTTCTTTCCTCCTGAAGAACCCTCTTCTTATTTCTGGTGTCTAGACCCTTCTTCAACAAGCCTATCATTCCTTTCTTGGTAGAGTATCCTTACCATCTCTGTCATGTCTAGGAAAGATTTTCGGAATACTCGTTTTTCTTCTTTTGGATCAATGTCTTCAGCAACTTCTCCTTCTCTTGAAGACATGCTTGAGGCTTCTTCAGTAACTCTTGGAGGTAGCTCTCTGGCCCTTCTTAGTTGTGGATTAATTTGTACACTAACTAATGTTGAACCCTTGGTTAAACTGACAGGGGGGGGGGGGTGAATCAGTTTAATGCAGTCATGGTCTTGTAAAACTTTATTTTACACTTATTTACATCTTCATTTTGTGAATAAATTAATATAAAATGAAACAACACTATTAATAAGTGAGAAATAGGTATTAAGCAGATTAAATACAGAGTATCAACACATAATCATCATGCACATAGACAACAGATATAAGTGGAAACCCATAAGGGAGAAAACCACATCTTATTATTGTTGTGATGCAAAGGCAAGCTCCAATTCCCTTTCACCACTGATTTTCTGTAGGCTCCAACCTACAGGAGGCTACTATCTCAATTCTGCAAGCTACAACATGCAAGGAAGCTCCAACTCCCATCTATTTTCTACAAGCTACAACCTACAGGAGGCTCCTACCTCAGCCAGCTCCAACTGAACATCTATCAAGCTACAACTTGATATGGAAGCACCAACTTCCTCACACTACTATGAAAAGACATGTTGATTTACCTGGATATCAGCTCTATTATATTCCTTCTTCACTGCTGTCCTCCATCCTTCATATCTGTCTTATATTATTTCTTGATCTTCAGAGCTTCTCTGTCTGCTCCATATTCTTCATACACTCTCTCCCATATACTCCTCACTCTCTTACCCTTATGCATGTGATGGTAACATTATTTATAGATATCACCTCACAACTGTTTGCATTCCACGGGGAACTCGAAATGAATAGGTATGACTCTTTTCCTTCCCCCTTCTCATTTTCTTGTCCAGCACATTTAGAATAATATAACAAAGTGTATACATTTGTGTATTACTGTGGAGTTTTTTTTTGCCTATGGAGACTTGCCTTTACATCACAAACAATATAAATTCAATAATACATTTACAGTTACAATCAAACATCTCATTTCAACCCTTTCAACCTCTTTCTTTTTCGTGTATTTTGTCTTCTCCGCCTACTATTGTATCTCTAACTATTCTGCATAGGAACAGGTCCTTTTAACTGCGCGAGCCTTTCCTTGCCGTGATCAACCTTCCCTGATCTTCTAAACACACGATTCTGCGTTTTTCTCTTTGTCAAGTCGTTACCCAAGCCTTTCTACCCACACTCATACTTTCCCTTTTTGTTTTATATTATAGTCTTCCTTTTGCTCTCCGAAACGATTTACAAAGGAAAATCCACATACTCCCGGACTTGAAATGCTTTAGGCTTCGGCTTTGATCTTTATCGTGTCCACTCTCTTTATCGCACTTCGGTGATTCAGATATCCCATGTGCCTTCATCCATCTGATCTCCTGATATGTGATCTGCGATGAGTCCCACTCCGTTGTATCACTACTTTACATTTCAACTTAACTTACGAATTCTTATCATATGAGCATTTTTGATTGCGATATGCAATAGCATCGCATCGCATCCATCCATCGCATTGCAAATTATACGATTTATGAATTCTTATACCTTGGGCATCTCCAATTGTGATATGCGATAGCATCGTATCGCATCCATCGCTCGCATCGCATTTCCTCGCCACTCCACAGTATGCAATGGAATTTGCATCACCGATGTGTGATATAGCGTTGTGCTGCCACGTGTCCCTTCGCATCGGCACATCGCAACGCTTCTATCCATTACTTTGCAAATTTACTCTTATGATCTTTACCCCTCCAATCTTGCGATTTGCGATATGTGGGCCAGTTCCCTGTCATCTCCATGTCATTGTGCCATGTCACCTTGCCACGTCATCACCATGTCACCTTGCCACATCATTTCCATGTCACTATAATGTCATCTTGCCATGTCATCTTGATTTATTTACGATTTGTGGGGTTAGGTCCATGTCATTTTCCACGTCACTTGCCAGATCATCCCCACATCATCACATCATACTTCGCATTTTCTCTGATCACTATGTTTGTGCGTTTTTTCTTTTGCCACGATTGCGGTATGCGATCGCATCGCATCGCATCCATCGCATCGCATCTATTGCATCGTCTTGCTCTTGCTTCCGATTTATGATCTGATTTCCGCTGTTGTGATCATCACCATTGATCTACCTAGATCTACGGTCCTCGTTGCTACTGTCACTTCCAATTAATGCTCAAGTGCTTAGCATAATATTATCTCCTCTTATGATTTTCAAATCTATGGTTTAAACCCCAAATAAACCACATAAATATTGAATGGCCCATAACTGTACTTTTGGGCTTTAGGGAAGTGGGTCCCAGTTCATAGTACTGCGGAGGCACTCCTTGGTACAGAATCATCATCTGGCTTCTGCTACCATAGTGAATGACAACCATTGATCTGCGGTCAATGCTTGACGGGCGAGTCAACTGCGGAGGCACACCCTTTTTAACCTTTGGAACAATATAACTCACTTTAACCCAATGTTTTAAACTCTTTCGGAATGAATATAAGAACCTTTGGAAATATTAAAAAAGCCTTCGAAATATTTAGACCTTCGGAAATAATTCCATACTTCAAACCCTTAATAAGAACTTCATTGCATACAATGTCGGGTTCATACGTTGTTTTAACTCCCATGCAATTTTTAACGTGAACTCCGTCAGATCTTCCACAGATCTAATCGGACGACAATCGCATTCAATCGATCCCAGAACTTTATCACCAAAAAGCAACGTGAAATGGGTGGTATTGTGCTCGTGACGTTTCGCAATATCATTCAATCATGTTGGAAATGGGAAAAACCTCTCACAACTCAAAGGATGTGCGACAATAGTGTCCAGTTTCCTTCAAAATCACTTAACCTACAAACTCTGTTTAAATTGCGTTTGAAGCCAGATTTCCATCGGATTTTAGTTTTAACTTCAATTTCTCTGGAACCTTCCTTCTCCATCTTTATAGAGAGGCTAATATACATTCAAATCCTCCTCCACTCCTTTACAAAAAATTTAATTCTACAAACTTCAAAATAATCAATTCTTTTATGGTTTAACCTCTTTATTCAATTTCCATGTTTGTTATCCATCGTTTTCCATTACAGTAAAAACCCCAAATGGGTAACCACAACCCACTGATACATTAAACCATGTGTGACATCTCTGCAATAATTCAATCTGAATCTGATCTGCTCCCTTGTCCTGGTGATGTTCCTTTGTGCTCCTTTGCCATCAATGACAATATTTCCAATAGTCTCCCCCTTTGGCATTGATGGCAATACTCTAATTCTTCCTCCAGGACTTCCTCTGCTTGCCTTTTAGAGGACACTTTCTTTTTTTCTTGCTTTTCCTCTCCCTTTGACATCAATGGCAAACGGTTGCACTTTTCCCAGTGTGGTTTCTAAATTTTCATAATACTATGATCTTAAGGACCTGTTCCATGCACTGCTCCATTGTTCTAGCTGTTTGATGACAATTTATTGACTGCTCTCCCCCTGGAATGATGTTTTCTCATCTGATATTGACTATCACTTGTATTCTACAGTGATCCTATTTCTTGTATGCAACCCCCCCCCCTTTTTTTTATTTCTGATCATGTTAGAGAGTAACATCTGGAGACACTACCCCTAGTTTGTCTCTTAGATATTCAAATGGTTATTTAGCAAGAGATTTTGTGAATATGTCTATTTTTTGTTCCTTAGTTATATATTCCAAATTCACTAATTTATGTGCTACTTGTTCTCTAAGGAAGTGGTACTTTATTGAGATGTGCTTTGTTTTTGAATGACGTACATGATTTTTGATATAATTATTGCACTTGTATTGTCACATTTTATTGAAATGTGTTCAACAATGCTTACCTTAATGTCTTGGAGAGTTTGTTTCATCCACATTACTTGTGTGCAACATGCTGTTGCTACTATGTATTATTATTTTTCTGTTGATAGAGAGATAGAATTTTTCTTCTTGCTTAGCCATGCCACCAGACTTCTTCCCAAATAAAATGGACCTCCACTTGTGCTTTTCCTGTCATCCACACAGCTGGCCCAATCTACATCTGTGTATGTTGTCAATGTGAAGCTTTTTCCTTTTGGATACCATAGGCCATAATCTAAAGTTCCTTGAAGATATCTAAATATTCTCTTGATTGCCAGTAAATGATTTTGTTTTGGTGTTTCTTGATATCTTGCCACAAGTCCTACTGCCAACGTAATGTCTGGTCTAGAAGCAGTTAGGTATAGAAGACTTCCTATCATGGATTTGTAAATTTTTTTATCTACATTTTTCAGATCCATCATTAGCACATAGTTTGTATCCATTGATCATGGGAGTTGACACAGGTTTGCAGTCTTCAATTTGAAACCTTTTCAACATTTCTCTTAAGTATTTTTCTTGTGAAATGAATATTCTTGTGTTCTTTTGTTGAATTTGAAGTTCTAAATAGAAGGTGATCTCTCCAATCATAGACATCTCAAATTCTAATTTAATTTCTTCAGTAAATCCTTTTTCTAACTCATCTTTGTTACTACCAAACATGATGTCAACTACATACACTACTACAATCAAGATTTTGTTATCATTAGCCTTTATGTACAAATTGTTGTCTACTCCTTTCTTGAACCCCTATTTTTGCAAGTATTTTTCCAGCCTTCAATACCATGCACGAGGAGCTTGTTTCAGACCATATAAGGCTTTCTTTAATCTGTACACATAGTCGTGTTTATCTGTTAATGAGAATCCTTCAGGTTGTTCCATATAGATTTCTTCCTCTAGATATTCATTCAGGAAGGCATACTTCACATCCATTTGATATACCTTGAAATCATGATAGCAGGAAAAGGCCAAGAAAATTTTGGTTGCTTCCATTCTACCTACAGGGGCAAAGTTTCATCATAATCAAGACCTTTAATTTATGAATATCCCTTGCATAAAAGTCGGGATTTATTTCTGATTATCTTTCCTTGTTCATTCATCTTATTATTGAATGTCCATTTTGTGCCAATGACATTTTTCCTAGTGGGTCTTGGAATTAATTCCTAGGTATTTTTCTTCTCAATTTGGTCTAGTTCTTGATTCACAGCTTTTACCCAGTTTTTGTCTTTGCTGGCTTCTTCGAACTTCTTTGGCTCTATTTGAGATAGCATGGCTAGGTATACTTCTTCTGTATGTTTAGAAAGATGTCTTCTTCTCTGGACTCCCACACTCTTGTCCCCAATGATTTGATCTTCTGGATGGTTCTTTTGAGTGTGTCTTGAGGGACCTTTTGAGTTTAATTCAGTATATTCTATTGTTTTTCTCAGTTCATCATTATCTTGGTTCTCATCTTCATGATCATCTGGAGGATTGTTGCATCTTGTGCTTCTTGTTATGTTTGGAAGATCTTGATCAAATCTTACATCAATGCTTTCCACAATTTTGTGTAGTTTTTTTTTGTAGCACCTATAACCCTTACTCTTGGATGCATATCCTAAAAGTATTCCTTCGTCATCTCTTGCATCAAACTTCCCTAGTTTTTCATCATTATTTTTTATGAAACACTTGCTTCCAAAGACTCTTAAGTGCTTGATTGATGTTGGTTTACCATGCCATAATTCGTAAGGAGTCTTATCACAATTTGGTATTAGATGAGCTTTGTTGAGAATGTGAACAGCTGTGTTTACTACTTTTGCCTAGTAGGTTTGGGGAATGTTACTTTCTTGCATCATAGATTTGGAAATCTGTTGTACTGACCTGTTTTGCCTCTCTTCCATTCCATTCTGTTGAGGTGTACCAACAATTGTAAACTGTTGTTTTACCCCATGCTCATTACATAGGTCTGCAAAATCATAGTCTATGAATTCACCTCCTCTGTCTAATCTGATGCACTTTAGCTTTCATCCTGTTTGATTTTCTGCCAATGCCTTGAATATCTTGAATTTCTCAAATGCTTCAGATTTATATTTGAGAAATGCTAATGACGTCATTATGGAAAAGTCATCTATTATCAGCATGAAATAAAATTCTCTACTTGGTGCTTTAGTTCTTGAAGGTCCACACAGGTCCATGTGTACAAGCTGAAGTGGCCTACTTGTTGATAGTTCATCTTTGGTATTGAAAGATATGTGGGTTTTTTTTCCTAATTGGCAAGATTTACATTTGGTATTTGAAGGCTTCTTTATTGCTGGCATATCTCTAACTGCATTCTTCTTGCTTAGACTGATGATGTGGTCAAAGTTTAGGTGTCCTAGTCTTCTATGCCATAACCATGATTCATCAAGTTTTCTTATGAGGCATGCTTCATTCTCTTCTTCCACTATATAGACATTACTTTCTATTCTAACTCCTTTGATCAAGGTATTTCCAGTGGTGCTTGACCGTACCTCACAATCTTGGGCTCTGAAAATGATCTCACAGCCTTTATCACACATTTGACTAACACTTAGCAGATTGGCTTTCATCCCATCCAAAAATAGTACATCTTGAGCCTTTCCTCTTCCATTTTTCAGAATGACTGAGCCTTTTCCTTTGATTTTCCCTGTTTTATAATTGCCAAATGTTACATTTCCATATTTCTTTTCATCAAAGGTTACAAAATTTATTTCTTCTCTAGTCATATGCTTTGAGCATCCACTGTCCATATACCATTGGCTTTTCTGATCTTCAGCTATTAGAGCAAAGTCACACTTGTTCAACTTATTTTTCCATTTCAGGAAACTAGTTTTTTGGCACCTTTTCTAAGAAGATGGACCACATTCTTTGAGAGGACATTTGGAAGATATGTGTTCGATTTTATGGCATACAAAGAATTTGATTATATTTTTAAATGGATTATGTGTATGAGTGAACTCTCCATTGTTCATAAATCTCCTTGGGGTTTTCAACATCAGTATTTGTCCATATGTTCTGTGCTCCATGGTTTTATAGCCGAACCCCTTACAACAAAAACAATAGCCATGGAAACAATTAGTGTACCTAGTGAAGGGTGTTCTCTCCATTTGTTTGCTTGAGGTAGTCTTTTCAATTTATGCATCCTTTGCTGATTGAAATCGATTATCTTTGTCTGAAAGTATTCAACAATATGTCCCAGTTTGTGGTAGACAAAACAAGTGATATTTCTCATAAGAGGAAAAAATTTACTTTAACAACTTCCGAATTTATTCAATTAATATTTAGGATTGTAAGAGCCTTTTTCAGCTGATTGTTTCTTCATTTCATTCTTTGTCTCTTGATGTTGCTGCTTTTTTCTGTTTGTTTCACCACACATCAAGTTCTTGCTGGCTTTTGCTTCTATAGTTCCCTTTTGAGCTACTTCATTATCCTTTACAGCTTTTACAAAAATGATATTATTGTCATCTTCTACCTTGGACTTATTGGTCTCTCCTTCATAACCTATCCTAGCCTTTATGAGATAAGACCTTTGAGCATTGAGAATATTGTCCAACTGTTCAATGATTTTCATTCGAGGAGTGTTCATTGATAATTCCTTTTGGCTGTTTACTAGTTTCCTTCTCAGGTATACCACTTCTTCTTCCAATTTCTCTTGCTCCTGATGTTTATCTTTAATTTTCTTTAGCAGAATGTCTTCCACCTTCTTAGATTCTTCAAGTTCAACTTTCAATTGAATGAGGTCTTCTGAATTTGATACCTCTTTTACACATTTCAGGAGAATTTCTTTCTATTTTTTGCACTTAATTTTAAGTCTGTCTATTTCCTCCAGGGCACTTCCTAGCTCCCCCTCAAGATCTACCTCACCTTCTTCCTCATCTTCTAGAAGGAATTCTTCAGACTCTTCCTTGGCCATCAACAAAAATTTAGAGGTTCCTTCTTCATTTGGAGATTCATTTGAGTTTTCAAATGCACTGCTATCTTGCTGAGAATAAAATGATCTTCTATTCAATCTCTTCCCTTTATGCGAGTTATTTGTTTTGGTTTTCTCTGTCTCTTGGGTTTGATTCTTTGTTTTCTTAAGAGGACACTTAGATGCATAGTTCCCAACTCTCCCACAGTTAAATCATTTAAATGGAAGCTTACCTTTATACTTGCCTAAGCCTCTATCAAATCTTCTGAAAAATTTAGCCTCTTCTTCATCAGAGCAGGAGCATGTATCTTACTTTTTTTCTTTGCTCTTCTCTGTCCTAAGGGGTGCCTCCCTCACATTTGAATTCCTCTATGGAAGTCCCATCTCATAGGCTGTTAAGTTTCCAAGTAATTTGATCATGGTCAATGTTTCCCAATTAGTTGTTTCTTCTATAACAGAAACCTTGGGGTTAAACCTGGATGGTAAAGATATCAATATATTTTGTACAATTACACATTCTCTAATGGTTTCTCCTAGAGCTTTCATGTTATTTAAAATTTCTGCAACCCTTAAGAATAAGATGGCAACATCTTCTTCTTCATTCATTTCTATATTTTCAAATTGAGCTCTATAGACTTCCATCTTGGTAGTCTTCACCTTTTTATCTCCCTCATGGATACTCTCTAATGTCTCCCATATTTCTTTGGCAGTCTTGTTGTGCATTACTTTGATAAATTCTCTCTCACAAAAACCACTTAAAATAGCATCCATGGCTTTTGAATTAGCTATAAAATCTTGTTTGGAATCTTTCTCTATGTCAGACTCCTTTGGGGCATATCCCAACTCCACAGTAGCCAAAACTTCTATTCCTAGAGACATTATGTACGTCCTAATTCTTACTTTCCAGAAGGCATAATTTGTACCCGTAAAAAAAGGGGCTTCATTTTTTGAGCATCTTGGGGACCAGGGATCTCCTTCCAGTTGTTAAACTGATAGACAAGGAACAGGCTTCGATACCAATTTTTGAACCCTTGGTTAAATTGAGAGGGGGGGGTGTGGTGAATCAGTTTAATGCAGTCATGGTCTTGTAAAAATCTCATTTACACTTATTTACATATTCATTTTGTTAATAACTTAATATATAATGAAACAAAAATCTTAATAAGTGAGCAACAGGTATTAAGCAGATTAAATATAGAGTATCAACAAATAATCATCATGCACATAGGCAACAGATATAAGTGGAAACCCATAAGGGAGAAAACCACATCTTATTATTGTTGTGATGCAAAGGCAAGCTCCAACTATCTCTCACCACTGATTTTCTGTAGGATCCAACCTACAGGAGGCTACTACCTCAATTCTGCAAGCTACAACTTGCAAGGATGCTCCAACTCCCATCTATTTTCTGCAGGCCACAACCTAAAGGAGGCTCCTACCTCAGCCTGCTCCAACTAAAAATCTACCAAGCTACAACTTGATATGGAAGCACCAACATCCTCACACTACTATGAAAACACATGCTGATTTACTTGGATATGAGCTCTGTTATATTCCTTCCTCACTGTTGTCCTCCATCCTTCATATATTTCTTATATTATTTCTGGATCTTCAGAGGTTCTCTGTCTGCTCCTTCTTCTTCATACAATCTCTCCCATATATTCCTCACTCTCTTACACTTATGCATATGATGGTAACATTATTTATAGAGATCACCTCACAACTGTTTTCATTCCACAAGGAATTCGAAATGAATATGTATGACTCTTTGCCTTCCCCCTTCTCATTTTCTTGTCCAGCACATTCAGAATAATATAACAAAGTGTATACATTTCTGTATTAGATTCGATTTTTGTTTTGCGTATGGAGACTTTCCTTTACATCACAAACAATATAAATTCAATAATACATTTACAGTTACAATCAAACTTTTCATTTCAACCCTTTGAGCCTCTTGCTTTTCTGTGTATTTTTTCTTCTCTTCCTGTTGTTGTACTTCTAATTGTTCTGCACAGGAATGGGTCCTTTTAACTGTGTGAGCCTTTCCTTGCTATGATCAACCTTCCCTGATATTCTAAACAAACGATTCTGCCTTTTTCTCTGTGTCGGGTCCTTACCCGAGCCTTTCTACCCATGTTAATACTTTCCCTTTTTGTTTTATCTTATAGTCTTCCTTTTGCTCTCTGAAACTATTTACAAAGGAAAATCCACATACTCCCAGACTTGAAATGCTTTAGGCTTTGGATTTGATCTTTATCATGCCCGCTCTCTTTATCACACTTCGGTGATTCAAATATCCCATGTGCCTTCTTCCATCTGATCTCTTGATATGCAATGTGCGATGGGTCCCATTTGGTTGTATTGCTACTTCGCATCCCAACTTAACTTACGAATTCTTTTCATATGAGCATTGTCGATTGCGATATGTGATAGCATTGCATCGCATCTATCCATCGCATCACAAACTCTACAATTTATTAATTCTTATCCCATGGGAATCGTCGATTGTGATATGTGATATCATTGCATTGCATCCATTTCTCGCATCGCATCGCCTCACCACTTCGCAGTATGCGATGGAATTTGCATCGTCAATGTGCAATATAGCAATGTGCCGCCATGTGTCCCTTCGCATCGGCACATCACATCACTTCTATCCATCGCTTCGCAACTTTAATCTTACGTTCTTCACCCCTCCGATCTTATGATTTGTGATATGTGGGCCAGGTACATCTCATCTCCATGTCATCGTGCCACGTCACCTTTCCATGTCATTGCCACATCACTGCCACGTCATCTTGATTTATTTGCGATTTTTTGGGTCAGGTCCACATCAGCTGCGAGGTCACTTGCCACATCCTCCCCACGTCATCACATTACACTTCGAATTTTTTGTGATCACTATGTTTGTGTGATTTTTATTTGGCCCCGATTATGGTATTCGATCACATCGCATCGCATCAATTGCATCGCCTTGCTCTTGCTTCCAATTTATGATCTGATTTCTGCCGATGCGATCATCACCGTTGATCTATCTGCATGTATAGTCCTCATTGCTGCCGAAAATTATGATTAATACTCAAGCACTTAGCATAATATCATCTTCGCTTATGATTTTCAACTCTATGGTTTAAAACCCAAATAAACCACATAAATATTTAATGGCCCACACTGTACTTTTGGGCTTTAGGGAAGCGGGTCCTAGTTCACGGTACTGTGGAGGCACTCCTTGGTACGGAATCATCATCTGGCTTGTGCTACCACAGTGAAGGACAATCGTCGATCTGCGGTCAATTCCTGATGCATGGAAAATTTTAGGGGCTAATATTCGCAGGTGGGCTAATTTTCCATGGTTTTTCCAAAAAAAAGATTCGCCAATTTCCATTTTTTATAAAAGCGATTCGCCCAAATTTTATAATATAAAATTATTTCACCTTAAAAATTGCGAACATTAGATAGATAATATATATAATATCATTATAAATTTGAAGGATTTTACAAATACATCAATAAACATTTTATATTTTTCATATTAGGGACTCGTGAGATTCGCCAATTTTTTAAACTTCAAAATAATTTTCCATCCCTAAAATTTGCCCTGGCCTGATGGGTGGGTCAAATATGGAGGCACACCCTTTTTAACCTTTGGAAAAATATAAATCACTTTAACCCAATGTTTTAAACTCTTTCAGAATGAATATCAGAACCTTCAGAAATATTGGAAAACCTTCCAAATATTTAGCCCTTCGAAAATAATTCTAGACTTCAAACCCTTAATAAAATCTTCATTGCATACAATGTTGGGTCCATACCTTGTTTTAAATCCCATGCAGATTTTAACGTGAACTTTGTCAGATCTTCCATAGATCTAATCAGACAACAATCATGTTCAATCGACCCCAGAAGTTTATCACCCAAAAGAAACGTGAAATGGGTGGTATTGTGCTCGTGACGTGTCACAATATCATTCAATCGTGTTCGAAATTGGAAAACCCACTCACAAATCAAAGGCTATGTGACAACAGTGTTTGGTTTCCCTCAAAACCACTTAGCCTCCAAACTCTGTTTAAATGGCATTTGAAGTCGCATTTTCGCCGAATTTCAGTTTTAGCCTCAATTTCTCTGGAACCTTCCTTCTCAATCTTTACAGAGAGGCTAATATACATTCAAATCCTCCTCCACTCCTTTACATAGAATTTAATTCTACGAACTTCAAAATAATCAATTCTTCTATGGTTTAACCTCTTTATTCAATTTCTGTGGTTCTTATCCATCATTTTCCCTTATAGTAAAAACCCCAAATGGGCAGCCACAACCCACTCATACATTAAACCCTGTGTGACATCTCTGCAACAATTCCATCTGAATTTGATATGCTCCGTTGTCTTGGTGCTGCTCCTTTCTGATCCTTTTCCATCAATGACAATATTTCCAACAACCAAGTCTCCTTCAACTCTCTTGAGTTTAAGCCTAGTAAGCATAAAAACTTGCAAACAAACAACTATATCTTTGCAAAAAAAAAATGCTGAGTAAAACTCCAGCTCCTAAGGCTCAAATCGTTAAGCTCTGATACCAAATAATATGAAAATAAAACTATTTTTAATGCTATGCAAAGTATCCATTTCCATTAAATTAAGTGTGCAAATTATTTTCCATGTCCTGTAGGTTAAACAAAGTTTTTTTGGTAATTGTTTCTGATTTTATGTGTGAGGGAATGTTAATTAAAATTACTGTTTAACATCCTAAATTATAAATACACAGTAGATAAACTTCACCATAACATAAAAAATCAACATGATGAGGTAGTTCACCCCTCCTGGGCTACATCTGCCAGGTCCAAGGCTCCCAATGGGCATGTCCTTTCTTTATTAAGTCATTTAAATTAGTTATACAATGATAAATATGCCTAAGAAGGAAAAAAGATTGTGAAATTGAATTCATAAGACACTAATAATCTAAAAATGGCTTTTGTTTCACCTCAAACAGTGAAGTATAGCCGAATACAACTCCATTTCCCTAATGGCCCTCATGGCTCTCCAAGCTTCCCTAAAGAAAAAAATGGTTGTAGAACACCTCTGTTCACTCTAGAACCTATCCCAAACACTCCAGAATGCTCATAATAGCGAAAATTGACTACAATTTTGTCTAGTTTGGTCGAAAATTTAGAAAGTTATGACCCAAACAAGATTTTGCCTAGTGACACTAAAAAATCTCCTCCAAAACTAGAGGAACTCCAGTTAGCTTCGACAAAGATGGAGGATGGATAAGAATTGTAGGAAATGCATGCTAAGTTTGGGGGCAGTAATAAATTTGATTTTCAGACAGCTGCGTGTTCACATGCGAGAAAGTCGGAGACCATTTGCGCTGGGAGTTAAGGGTTTAGCCCCCACCCATGGTCATGGGCGGAGGTCCTGTGGTGAGGGGATAACACCCAAGTGCTTATCATTTTTTGTGCCAGTTAGAAAGTTCTTTAGAACTTGGTTATGGCACGATTTCATGGGACCCACAGCCTTAGGCCCCAAGGGCTTAACCTCTAAACTTTGCCGGTTTGAAACTACGACCCGACTCGAATGTTTGTTCATTCATTCAGGACTTGAACACGTTCACACCTTTTACAACAGTTCCCAACCTGAATAGTAATGTAGCCTCTAGATGAGGCATGCATGACACAACCCATATGTGTTCAGTTGTTTGCCACCTTTTGATGACCCAAACGCATTCAGTGTGACCCGACTTGGTTCAGGTTGAGACGGGTCAGCACAAAATTTATTTTTTTAACATGAATTTGAACCATAGGCTTAGGGCCAGGTGGAATCCTATGGGAAAGCCATGTGGTACCCTATAATAGGCCCTCAAAACATTATAAAATAAAAATGTTTTTGCCATCTATTTTACTGAAAAATGACAATTTTTTTTGTTCAAAAGTCCTATTTTGAAAGTCATTGGGCATTTTAAAACTTTAGTAACTTTAACATGCAACATCGGATTTGAGTCCCATTCATGGTGCTAGAATCATAGCGATGAGGCCTTTTCATTCACTATTATTGCAACCAACTCTGAGTAGTTCCATTTTTTAGCATTTTTTCAACTTGCACATGATCACCTGATCACACAATGTCCTTAAGGTTTGGGTTCATTATCGTCTCGGGTTGGCACATAGGTTTTCATCCCTCTTTGACGTAAATATTATGAGTACAAACCGAGGGACACACCCCTTTTATTTCCTTATAATCCCAATTAAAACTATCTAAATTTTCCCTCATTAACTTGAACAATTCTTCTTCTTGTTTGTCCGAGAGAGAGTGGTTCATATTTGAAGTTATCGATGGGACAAACTCGACAAATTTGACATGCTCAGGAATTGAGTAAAATGAGCATAACTCATTCCATGGAATAGTCCCATATTCTTTCACAAGGTCATGAAGTGGGTTGGTAGTGGTATGTTGGTTTTGAAGGATACGGTTAATGAGGCGATCCTCATCAGGTTTCTCTCCTCCTATAACAATATCTAGGGTGCAGATTGGGTAGCGTGTTATGTGATACAATGCATCCTCTTCCTCATCTTCTAACCACAAGGGTAGATCATGCTCAATAGAATTCTTAATTGGAGGATACAATACAAATTGTTTTGATAAGGGTCCATTATTAATACTCATGTTCTTAGCCCTACAACTGATCTAAGAATCAACAGTAGCTAACCAAGGTATTCCTAAGATGTGAGGATAGCCATTAAATTTTTTTTCTGTGTTGTATAGCTAGGAAATCAATAGGATACTATCAACAGTCAATGGAGACCATGACATCTTCAAAAATTCCCTTAGGAGCTATTGTGGATCTCTCTACAAGTTGTAGCATTTTGGTGGTCCTTGGCAAAGCCCATTGGAGATTTATATTTAGCATGATGACCTTAGTCATAACATTGATTTCAACCCAAATATAACTCATGGTATTAGGGATTATAATTCCATCAATGTGCACATCCACTATTGGGATTATAACATCTAGGTATTTCGGGAAGATCAATCTCCCTCACATCAAATTAGATAATTGCCTAAGAACATTGATGGTGGGGTTTTCTCCCTATTTTCTCCCATGATTTTTGAAGAATTTCTCTGTGATAATATTATTATATATTGGAACATCCTTAATAACCTCGAGAAGAAGTATCTTTCCACAAAAATTCTTCAATTCTCCTAGAAGTTCAATATGCTTTGTAGTGTACTAGCTATGGTGGATCAATCATTCAGGAAAAGGACGTGGATTTACTTGATGATAACTATATTCCTTATCTTCTTCAAGATATTGATGTGTAGGAGGTGGATGGTTATCCACGAGAACACGCCTGGACTGAAGGTTGATATCCTCAATTTCCATGGAATAATATGGATAATATGTCTCTCCACTATAGACTTGTTGTGATTTCTTAATGTTCCAGTTCATATTGTGTTGAGAAGGAATTTTAGGTTGCTTAGGAAAACTATGATGAGTGATTTTTGGTTGAGTTTAGGGTGGAGGTAGTAAATCAAGAGGCTGGTTGATTGGAGGCCTCCACCCTTGTTATGGGTTTCCACATTGAGGGGATTGGGGAGGACATAGATGAAAAGGATGGCTGACAGGTTGAGGATATGGAGGAGCATTAGACCAAGAAGGAGGTGTGGTCCATGATAGATGAGTGGAGGAGTACCAAGGTTGCAAAGGTGAAATTTTATTTGGATTCTAATAAGAATAATGTGGACCTTGTATTCCCTATTGGCATGGTTGAGGTCCTTGAGGTATCCTTTGTTTAATGAAACAAAGTTCCTCTGGCCCACCTTCTTCTCCTTGGTATATAAATTTTAGTTCTGGAAAATAAGGTAATTTTTTTGTTGCATGGCTTTCCTCATAGAATAACTAGAAATTTATGACATTTAATGAGAATTCATTTCTAGGATGTCTTTTAGTGCATCTAGGGTAGGGAGTAGCTAGATCCCTCTCTACTTCCTCCTGCTTTTTCTTGATTTTCATGGTATCCATATGCAATGCAATGGTATGCATTGTTTCACTTTTGAAATCCTTCGACATGTTCCTTATCTCATTTTTTATGGATGTTAGGGAGGAGGAGGAACTGACCAAGCATTGACTAGACCTACCCTTCTTCCTAGAAGGCCTCGAGTGATTTTTGAACACAATTTTCATGTCATCAATGGATAATTGAAGGTATTCTCTTCCATATAGCATGTTGAGGGTTTCCAACACTTACACCCTGATTCCTCAGATAAGAAATAGCTTGTGGGGATTAGGATCAACTATACAGTTCACCCTCCTATAGTTGAGTTGAATCATGTTATAGTAGACCTTTAAGGATTCATCACACCCCAACATCATCCTAGATATTTCTCCTTTGGTTCTTTTGGACCTAGATTAATCCCTGTAGTTTTTGTTGAAGGAATATTTCATTTGGGCCGAGGTACTAATGTTACCCGAAGTAGACCCATAAAATAGGGAAATGCTGCATATTTAAAGATAGAAGGGAATAATTTGAACTTTTATTGATAAAAGCCATAGTCATAGGTCCTAGAAACAATATCAAATTAAACCATGAAGGTGTCAGGATCCTCATAGGTTAGGCCACGTGTTGTGAAAACACCTCCAAAAATAAAATAAAAAAGATATCAATGCCTTATAAATAAGCCACTTCGAGGGGGAAACCTCTAATACATTACATGAAAGAACAATTCTTGGATGATACAAATGAAAAAAACCTCCTTTTTATATATAGGAGTCCATGGGGCCACAATGTAATCCTAGCCAACCTAACAATAGTAATGTAAGGGCACAATAATAAAAATATAGGGGTTACAAGGGTACAACAATAACAATAAGTGGTGCTAGACTAAAATAATAAGGGACTACACTATTAATATAGGGACTTAACATCCCCCTCTCCTTCAAACAAGTGTTGTCCTCAATGCTTGATTATTTCTTGATGCTTTTGTATAAAATTCTCCTCCCGTGTAGAATCTTCTACAGGAAAGTTCTTCCACTTGCTGAGATACTTTGAAATTGATCATACTTGTCGAGTTCCTATTTTTGTGACTGCTTCAGAACTTCTTTCGATGTGATGTTGATCTTCCTGTTGTTTCATTATATTCTGCACCAAATTTAGGTTATCCTTTGAGAATTAGAGAACTTGTTGTTGATGCTTGATTTGATCTTCCACTAATTTATCATCCATATTAGCTATTATTTGATCCATCAAACCATACAACTTAGCCTCCATTTCTTCTTTTAAACCATCTATGTCATCTTCGGTTGTTGTTCGTAAGATAGAAATTTCTTGCACTTCGTACTGTAATTTTGATATCACATATTGAAATTCTTCCTCTTCATGCATCATAGTATAGATTTTTCAGGGCTTAATGGGTATGGAATTATTTTTTGGAGGCATTATAGAACCCAATACTGATAAAAATTCTAAAATATACCCTTGGAATCAATTAAACTTGATTCTTCAAACAAGAATTATGCAATTCGGAAAAACAAATGCACACCTTTTACTCGCTTTTGAAAAGCTATATATTGAAATTAACATATCTCTATACTTGTAGATCCTAAATATTTGAAATTCGGCCCTGTAGTATTTCTTTCAAGCTTCTTTGAAATGCCATAGGTCTGACCCAATTTGGATTCTTCAAGGCAAATTTATGCCCAATCTCTGACAATGACCTAAATATGGACTGGTTCAATAGAGTGAAATTGTATGGCATGACACATGTCACTGTTTCCTCCTTCGGCTCTGAATTTGATAAAAATGAAACTATGGTCCATGCAATTGCCACCAAGTTTTACAAAATTCCAATCTGATGCTCAGAGAGAGAGTTATGATGATTTTCCCACTATCACCTCTTTGAGATAAAATTCGGGAGCTTGAAAAATATCTAACTTCCACAGACCATGTCTCCAAAAATATTGTGAACCAAGCTCTAAAATTTTGTGATGAGCTTCCTCACGATCTCGGCTTTATGCTCTAAAAATTTCAGCTTCTGAACCTTCTTAGAAACAAAGTTAGAGCGAAAATTCTGTGATGACATTTTTAAGTGAAATTCAAGAGCTTGCAAAAAGCCCTAACCTCCACAGATCATATCTCTGAAATTATTGGGAACCAAGCTCTAAAATTTTGTGATGATGTTCCTCCAGATTTCGGCTTCGCACTCTAAAAATGTCATCTTCTGAACCTTAGTAGAAACAAATTTATAGCGAAAATTCCACTATGACTTCTTTGGAGCAGTGAAACCCTAGAATCCAAAGCTTAGATACCAAATGTTGTGAAACCAGCTCCAAAAATAGAAGAAAAGAGGTATCAACACCTTAGAAATAAGCCATTTCGAGGGGGAAACCTCCAATACATTACATGAATGAAAAATTCTTGGATTACAAAAATGAAAAAACCTCCTTTCTATATATAGGAGTCCATGGGGCCACAATGTAATCTTAGTGGGGCCACAATGTAATTCTAGCCGACCTAAAAATAATAATGTAAAGGCACAATAATGGAAACATGGGGGTTAAAAGAGTACAACAATAACAATAAAGGGGGCTACACTAACATAATAAGGTACTACACTATTAATATAGGGACTTAACACCATGGAAGTGTGGGAGGGAAACATGGTTTATGTTCTTCATTCTAGACTATCCCTTTCTTTCTCTGATGGGAAAAATCTCATTGTTTATGTTTTCAGCCATAACTTGTGTAGCTGGAGTAGTTTCTTCTTCTTCCCCAATAGCTTCTTAAAATATTTTAGGTTGTTCACCTAGAGGGTATTCTTACTCCCCTGTAGTCAGAGAGAGAAGTTCACAGTCACTAAAGAAGGGTTATGGTTGACTTCTTGAGGGTGTGGGGTTTTTTGTAACAAACTTGGTAAAAATTCCATGTAATAAAGTTAAAAAATAATAACCATGGTCGATGGGACACTTATTCCAAACACAATTTTTGGAAAAAAAATTCCTAGTAGGTGTTCATTTCGGTTAATATGGCTAAGTAAATTGGAAAAGGAAAGGGCAAAGGAATTTAGAAAGGAAAAAAGGCATATTTGGCACATTTATTTATGAAAATAATGGAAATTATTAGAAAGGGAATTGAAAGGTCATAGGTTTCTTGTGAGGAGGAAACTGGAGAAAAATAATGAAAAATGAAGAAAATAGAGGCCTCATCTATAAAAAGGCTTCTAAGGATCAGTTGGTATGTTTTGTTAGTTAAGTTTTGGAGTTGTCTCATTATTCTCTCTTTTTCTCCCTCACTCTTGGACACTTGGATTTTTCATGGAACACTTTGGCATTGGACCAAGAAAGGAAAGAAAAATCAAGAAGAATAAAGAAGAAATAAAGGAAGAGGAGGATCATGTAGTTATAGTGGGATTCTTTGTAGGTATCAATTTGCATGTGCATTTTCCTTTCCAGATTTGGCATGCATGGTATTGCATGCGGTTATTTTCTATCATGGCATCAATTTTTACAGGGTTTCCATATAGCCATGGTGATGTGGATTTCCCAAAGTTTTGGTTCAACTCAATTTTCATATTAATTTTAAGCTGAGTAAGGTGGGTCTACGATGATATAACACATAAATGGTTTATGTGTTGCCTTGGTTTGGGGCCTACTGATCCCATTTTGGATTGTGGTAAAGCCTGAGAGGTGAGTTTTCTCAATCAGGCCTACGAATCTTGGGTTGGGATATATGGTAAGGCCTGGAGAGTATTGATGAGCCTTAGTATTGCAACAATAATATTGCAACTCCCAATGCTACCAACTTTGATTATAAACCTAGTGTTCGTACAAACTTAAGAGGTATCGACACTATATGTGAAACATACAATGTGTCCTTCTTTTTTTACCTAATGTAATGGAGTGAATTTCATGAAATCAAAGCCTAAACTAATTGTAGAAATAAATGTGTTTCTTTGAAAATAAATTAATCCTAGGAAATAACAACAATTTGTAATTGAAATGCCAGGAGCATGAATTCAAATACAATGCCTAATATAATTTTCAAAAATGAATGTCCTAAGTGGTGTTTATTCTCCCTGAATCATGTATTTAGATCCTATGCATCAATACTCAATCCTAAAAGACAAAAACCAAGCTTTTGGAGAAAATCTGGTCAAGTTTACATGTGCTACAAGAGTGCTACAAGAAACTTTGTTTTTTGTATAGGAAGTTATGTTTTGGAGATAACTCATCGAATGAATAAGTAATAAGGTTAAAATGGTATGGTAAAAATTGTTTTAGTAATTATCATGTCTTGGGTCTCCATTCCAAGTGGAATCACTCCAAAATACCCTTGTTGACACATGATAAAAAGTAACAATAAATTACTGCTCTAAAATCTGGAAATTCAAGAACTAGTGAGCAAGTTAATCTATCAAATGCCTAACCTAATCAAGTGAAAATGAAATGGGGTAGATTTTTTTATTAACTTAAACATTATTATTCACAAGATACCTTCCAAACACACGTCTGACATATTCCCTCACTGTTTCGCCCATAAAATTGGCATGTTATCCATAAAAACATGTATTCCTTTTCATTTAACATTATTTCACTCAATAGGTTGGAGGTTTCAAACATTTCAGAGTGTAGTTGAGGGTTATTGTATAGTGTTATAAGGGATTCCAAGTATTTTTCAAGTGCATTTTTCCACCAATATTCGGGTTTTTTCTTACAGCAGTCTATTGTATTCTTCATTTGACAGAAATCATGGCTCAATAATCAACATAAGTTGGAAAAAGATAAAATAAAGGGAGGAATGCCCCTATTGATGTTGTCCCTTCTCCTTAATTTTTTTTAAGGGAATTCTAGTGCTGCATTTGTTGGAATTATGGTGGTGACAATAGCTTCAAATACCAAAAACGTTGTCTTAGAAATACAATAGGAGGTGGAAAATATTTCTCAAGTGGATAATGGTAGAAATAGTCATTCCCTAAAGATGGTGGGGGATAATCAAAATCCAAATCATATTCGAGAATAAAATTATGAATAGTAACATCATATTACGAAATGGAGGAGCTAATGTTCATCGTAGGCTTCATGAGCCATTCTGGAATTTCCTCCATTCAATCCAAATTGTCTAAAATGGAATAAGAATGAGAAGATAGATTAGGAATTCGATTAAAAAATTTCCCAACTTTACAATCATTGAAAAGAGGAACCCGCATCATGACTGGAAAAGGAGGAGGGAAAGTAATGAAAGGAACAATAGGTCCTCCTATGAAATTAGAGCTGTATTAAAATTCATAAGAGTTAGGGAAGTGAAAACATCAGGAGCTTTATATTCAAATTGATTCAAAGAAATCGAAGCTATATGTTCAAACTTTTTCTCACTGAATCTTGATCCATATCTTCTTCATGAAACTCATAACATAAATGAATGAATCTATTAGAAAAATCATCAGCTGATTCAGCAAGATCCATTATGAGTTCATTGATTATTTTGTGAACATATTGATTATCATACCAATCGAAATCTTGATGAAGATCCTTATTAAAATGACGAAAATAATGAATGGAAGTGGATGGTAAGGTATGGCACCAATTCTTAAAATGACAGTCAAGAGTGAGCATGAATAAAAGACACATAACATCTTCATCATTGATTTAGAGAGTTTCAAAAAACCCAAGAAAACCATTTAGGTGTCTGGATAAAAATATAGCACCCTCGCCATTAAATTTGAACTGAGATAAGGCATGAATAAGTTTTGTGGGGATTGAAATTTTTCTAAGAGGAAGGTTAGAAATACACTTTGGAATTATGGCTTACATAAGATACATTTATGAGTGGAGATTAGTGCTATAAATACGTCAACCAAGGGGACTCCTAGATGTGAAGTACCAATTATACCTCAAACCATTTGGAGTAGAATCCCCATCAAGAATATCAACCTAGTTGCCATGTATTATTATATGTGTGCCTTGGCTCTAACTATCAATAAGCGAGAGGAGTGAAAATGTTCCTTTGAAATGAAAGGAAATTGTTCTTTATGAGTGTTCAATCATATGTGTGTTAAAGTCCTTCTACTCAGGGGAATGTAAAAAGGTGAGCCTCTAAGAGAGAGGCAATAATACCACTTAATAAGGGACACACACAAAAAACGATATCCTTCTAACATCTAGTGGAATATTCCACAAGGGATGTGATGGTCATTACAACCAATGAGTTAGAAATGTCTTTCTAATATCTAGTGGAATATTCTAGGAGGATGCGATATAATATAAATTACAACACATTCATAATATGATTTGTACCTAAATAACCAAAACAGCTCAACTATATTAGCAGATGTGAAAGAAAAAATGAAATAAAAACATGCATAGAATAGTGTCCCAAACATTTGTAATCCATGCATGAAGAACGTGTTCTCCTTGAAGGCTTCTATTATTAAGTAAAATTTATAAGGAACATGTATACAATGAAAATCCCTAGCTCCAATAGTGGAGCGTTGGAGCTACTCATAGATCCACAAAATAACTGGCTTATCTCTCTAAAGCTTTGCAGGAGGAGCCAAGGTGGATAATTCATTTTCTCATACAATGACGGTGTATATATAACCAAGAGATGATGCTCCACCTTCCTTGTCACTATTTTACTACCCTCATGATTGTTTGACTTCCCATTCCTTTTCAACTTACATGACACTTCATATTCCATGTGCGTCCTTTGTAATTCCACTTTACAATACATTAAGAATAACAAATTACATGATCTGCAATAATTATGTGTCATATGAAAGCTCATGACATGATATTTCATGGCATTGTTGATATGTAATTCTTGACGATGTGGAAATTTCAAGCTAGTATTGTTATTGTGTATGATGTATGCTTGATAATGCTTTTCTTTTCCAATTTCTCATGCCTTCGCGATAAGGAATCATCAATTTTCTCAAGTCTTGATTTGTGGTCACAAATTGGTGTCCTTTTTCTTTTCCTTCATTGGTTAGATTGTGTATCTAGCTACAAATATGTATTTATCCTTTTCTCTTCTTCATCATTCTGTCATGGTGTGAGAGAATACCGCATCTGCAATTCACTCATGATGATACGACATCAGTAAAAAACCCACCTAGTTTAAGATAGTGCATTTAGACCCATTGACTGAGCTACCACCACTTGAAATGATGTGAGAAGGGGCTCGGTGACTAAAAAATTGCATAGTTGAAGTAGCCAGGAGTGTGGATTAATCAATGAGAATGCATAGTGCACAATCAAGGCTGGGCTGAGGGAGAAAATTGTGCAGCTTTGGTAGCCAATGTGATAAGATGAGGGGATGGAAACTGGAGTAACATAATGTAAAATTTTGGGAGAAATAGGAAGATAATTAACTACAAAAAAATGTATATTAGGGTCTCAAGGGATTATATTGAGGATATAGATTGCGAAGTGCAGATTTGAGTCTAGGATGGGAGAAGGAATTTCATAATTTTGTAGGTCAAAGTCATAACATAATCATATAAATTGTGCATTGCAATAGTCCTAGGATAATGGAACTATGTAATGCATAGTGCCAAGGGGAAAGGTCACAGCAAGAGGACTGAAACTACATAGTGTGTAGTTGAGGGAGGTTGGGTGATGCTCGACTTATTAGTTTGGAAGCCTTTTCAGAAATGGCTAAGTGTGGAATATGTGAGAATGAGGTAAACAATTATGAGAATTTGATTGTGAGCACACATTTAGAATACTTGGTGTCACAATGACATATATCATCCATGAGACATGAAAAAATCATTTACCTATGTGCGACAACTTAATGACAAGTTACGAAAAGTGCAATACTTAAAATACACTTTGCGACGACCATAAAGACATGTGTGGGATAGAAATTAAGACTTTGAGAATGAATGCGATATATATTTTCATTGTTAGAGAAACTCATAAACACAAACATGACCTCTTGAAACCAACAAAACAAATTTATACACATTATGTTACAGCCAACATGTGAAAATATGACATCTTTCCTATCTTGTAAAAAGGAGCAAAACGTTTAAAGAAAAACACATCGAACGGTATTTGGTGTTTGCGAAAATACCTGACATTGAAGAAAAATGGTTTGGAACTGATAGGATTTCCTTCTTACTATTTTATAGATGTACTTTGTTCTTCATATTTACCCTTCTAAGGGTTGTAAATCAAATGGAGACTTTATGTAGTCTTGATCTTCGGTCTTTCGTCATACTCTAGTGTTCTTTCATCTTCTTTTCTGGTCATCGTCCTTTCTCCTTGGATCATTAGGTGTAATATAGCATGTCATCATTATCCTTCTCCATATTCATCATCTTTCCATAGCATGGTAGAGCTCATATATCTACGATCCACTCATGACAGGATGACAACAGTATGATAAACCCCTGGCCTAAGAGGTTGCCTGATGATCCACTGACTGAGTTGGAACCAATTGCGGTCTAAGTGAAAGGATCAGTGACTATGCAGTTGCAAAAATCAACCAGGTAGGGGTAGACCTTGAGTTCGGAGATTTTGGAATACATAGTTCAATTTGGACTAAGGAATAATATTCTGTAGTTTGGGAGCTCAGTGAGCTAAGTTGAGGGATTGGGCACTGGCTCAACCAACTGCACGGTTTTGGAATATAGAGGAGACTAGGTTATTGTTTAATTGCACAGTTAATGGGCTAAAGGTTGAGGTCTAAGTCTTGACACTATGCAATGTAGAGTTCCAACTTGGTTGAGGAGAAATATTGCATAGTTATGGTTGTCAGGACTTGGGATTGAGCACTGAGGTTTCGCAATGCGTCGTTCTAGGAGGCAGAAATTGTGCATTGTGAATTTCCAAGAGACAATATTAATGCTTGAGGTTTGAGTCTATCCAATGTGCAGTTCAGGAGGGATGGAAGAGGCTAGGTTGGTGGGAAATTTATGAAATTTAGCTATGTGTGGGATCAGTGAAATCGATGTGAACGGTGATATAACTTGACTGTGATCATACATTTTAGACACTGGGAAAAACAACATATATAATCTAGAACATATGAACACATACATCCGTTAGTACGAGAACCTTTGTGGCAGCTTGTGACAAGTGCGACAATAAAGATAGACTTTGCGAGGATAGTGAAGATGCTTTTGCGACATTGCATAAATATTTAGAAATGAATGTGAAACATGCATACATGATAAGAAAAAATCGTTATCACAAATATTTCCCCTTGAAATAAACCAAAGCTCCACTTTTCATGATAACCATAAATTCCCATGTGAGAAGTCAACACTTTTTATGTGAAGATAAAAGTGTGAATGACACTTGAGAAGTGCAAATAATAGTGAAAAAAACACATTCCTAGGAAAAGATAACATGAAAACACACCAAGTAAAGGGAAAGTAATCGAAAGTGATGGTGGTAATCATGAAAAAAATGCTTGTGAAAGCAAAGGTGCACAAAAGCGATAGTTTGAAAAAATCACTAGAATAGAAGTACAAACACAACTAGAATGTGATGAATTTTCATTATCAGTGCACACTAGTTGTCGACGTGTATTGGTCATCGGAAAAGCACAATATTGATAGGAAATTTCTATCCCTATGAAAGCTTGTGTAAAATAAGGCACTCAGGCACTTGTTACAAATTGACCATGTGTGAGTGAGTGACTTCAACACTTCCAGTCCAAGAGCGATCTCAAAAAACATCACGTAACCAGTGACTATCAAACCACCGATTGTAAGATCCATAGAAGGCTGCAAAATTTGAGTGTACACAAAATTTTGGAGGGTGCTTGTCGCATCGAAAATAGGATTTAAGAAGAGAAGGAAAACTAAAGCATGGAAAGTTCAAAAACCTTATGTTGGGACCTTTCATCATTGCATAAGTGAACAATAATAACACCTTTGTTCTACAAAATTTGGAAGTAGAATATTTCCCATTGCTAATAAATGGGCAGTATTTAAAGCATTACATCTTGTGTTAAGTCATTTCTCACCATCAAAATTGTATATATCTAGTTTTTTTAAATTTCCATAGCAAGCATGATTTTTTACAAGAAGGACTTCATAGCCACAGGAGAAGGTACATGGATCTATAGGTTCTCTCTATCTTGTAGGGGGGAAAGTCCCATATGGAGTCGATGTTGTAAATTATTTTCACCTATGCATTTTTTTTACGTGCATATTTTTTAAAAATTAAGTTAAAATTTATTTTTTTCACTTTGTAATAAACGAGTCTAAATGTCACTTTTAAATTTTCATGGACATGAAAAAATTATTTAAATTATATTTTAAGTAAATAATACACTTCCGCTGAAGGAGCTACATGAAGAACACTTTCATACGTCCAAGATATAACCCGCCTAGATCAACAGTTATTACATGATTGTAGGACCCCTTGAAATCCTGACAAATAATGAAGGATCGGGGTCTGAAAAGTTGTTTTCACTTTATCGCCTAAATTTATGTGGAAAACTCTCAGTCATTGTATGTTTGGTCCCTATATTGCTAGTGTAGTCCCTTACTGATGTTAGTGTAGCCCCCTTATTGTTATTTTTGTACCCCTGTAACTCCCATATTGTTATTATTGTGCCCTTACATTATTATTGTTAGGTCAGATAGGATTATATTGTCACCCTATGGACTCCTATATACTGAAGGAGAGTTTTTCATTTTTATCATCCAATAATTGTTAATTTTTATAATGTGAAGGAGGTTTCCCCCTCGAAGTGACTTATTTCTAAGCCGTTTATCTCTCTTTAATTCTAGTTTTGGAGTTAGCTTCATAACATTTGGTATCATAGCTTTGGATTCTAGGGTTTCACTGCTCCAAACATATCATCATAGAATTTTCCCTATAAATTGTTTTCTACGAAGGTTCAAAAGCTTAAATTATTATCACACGTAGTCAAAATCCTAACGAACTTCATGTAAGAATTTCAGATCTTGGTTCACAATATTGTCGGAGATATGATATATGGAAGTTGGGGTTTTTTTAGGCTCCTGGATTTCATCTAAAAGAGGTGACCTTGGAAAAATCAACATGACTATCTCTCTGAGCATTGGATTTGTAATATTCCTAAATTAGCATGCAGCTAATGGGAATATTAATTTTTCTCTTGACATCTAGTTGGATGAATAAATGGGTAAGGAGGCCCATAAATATCCTTTAGTAGGCACCAAATCCCTGTTAATGAGAAAAGGGGTCATGTTTATAGTTGTATTGAGCACCCTCATATGTGAACAAGGGCTAATGCATGTGGACAAGGTCCAGTTTCACCAAGTCAACAACACAAATATGGGAGGAGTAGATCATCAATAAAGATAGCCTAGTATGAATATGGATCAGTTTAGATAGTTAGAATAAAGACACCATGGATGTGAAAAGAGACAACTCATGAAGAATAAATTAAGGTTGACCAAATCAAACAGCACTATAAATAGAAGAGTGGAACTAGTTGAGACAACATAATTTTGGAGGAGGAGCCCTTGCATGAAAGTAACCTCATAAATGGGTGGGACCCATGGTGAGGAAGCTCATCAAGTATATAATGGAGGGAATGGCAACCATATGTGGTATAATTTGAGAATATTATTTTATGATTGAGTATGTTTAGACTTATTTCATGCTTAAGCTATTTAGCTAGGTTTGTTGTACTATTTAGTACAATGGTTTTCTCATGCAGGAATTCCTGACTCTATCTTGGAGGACTTGTTGAAGGAATCCTAGAGGAGCATTTTGGACATCATTTCCACTATTTTGGATTGGGCCAAGCATTCACCTACAACTACAACATATTCCCTTGGAGAAACTGCGTTATTTTACATGGTGTTGCAGTGGAGGGTTGAGAAACCCATTTTCAAAGCTAGTTTTCCATAGGAGGAAGGATTCCTTCTCTTGGGAGATTAGAAAGGAGGGTTCTTGGGTAAATTTCAGATATTTGGCACTAGGCCTACCTATCCTCATCATTCACAGTGCATTTTCAACTGGGAATTGAGTTATCTTGGAGGGAAGTCTTGGAGGAGGATCTATTTGCTCTTTAAGAGCTTTTTCTTGTAGGTGAAGGGTTCAACCTTTCATTGTAGGATACCCTTTGAGGAGATATACATTATATCCATGTTATTTCAAACTTTTAATTCTTAATCTTTACTTGCACTGACTGTTTAGTCCTAGGGCTGTAGATCACCATTTGTATTTGGGTGTATCTCCGGAAACCCTTCCTCGGTTCTCTTGGATTTGTGTAAAAGAGAGTAGATCTCAGTTTTCAGCTCTTTTTAGTAATATATCAGTAGATCCATTTGTTTCTCTAATTTTTTTCCATAAAACCTTAGTAAACTACGCTATCATTTTCTGCAGTATTTTTTTGTTGAATTATTCATGGGGTTGTAGTGTTTTTGGGATATTATGGGCTTGGGAGGCTTATTTAACTAAGAAATAATGATTTGTTTGTAATATCCTTTTATATTTAGCTAATATAATGTGTAAACCAATGGATCCATGGAATTATCTTAAATCTTATAACATAAGTTTTTGAAAAATACATTTTTGGTGCTTATATTGCTAATTTTCCAACTTGGGAATATTAGAATGGTATTGGAGCTCTAATATTGGCTCAACCTATGTACTTCAACCATTATGTCATCTAAAGAGTCTTCTCATCGAATGGAGAGGATCTGTAAAAGATATCAAGGAAAAACATTATTGTCTCGAGGGAAGGAGTTCTCAAAACTTCTTCTTCAAATTCTGCAGTGGATCAGCAAACACATTAACGAAATGAGGAGGGAAAAACATGGAGATCCCTAACAAAGATTTGTACATGAGGAAAGATCCATTTCCTCATATTATGGGTGTGAGCATTCAACCACACCATCATATTTACAATTCTTTACCAGTCCTATGGTCACATCAAGTGAAAAAAGAGAAAGGAGGTGTGCCAAAGAAGGAGACTCTTGGTGATTGTTTGCAAGACTATGAACCTCAATCTAAGAGATTCAAACATCACCTAAACTTCCAAGTGTTTTTCAAGATCAAGGAGGAAAGGATAAAAAGGGGAAGGCAACATGGTGTGGGTAGATTCTTTATATCTACTTTTGATGGTTCACCTAAATGTCCATCTAGGGTTTGGGTGGAGGAGCTAGATGCCTTTGTTCAGCAACAGCAATTTTCAAAAGATGAAGCCATTAAAGTAGCAACACTACATTTTGAACGTAAGGCTTATGTTTGGTGGTTTTTTGAATCCTTTTCATTAAATAATGAAAATACATCTACTTATTCAAGTTTCACTAGGAGAGCAGTGGAAAGGTTTGATGAAAAATATTCTGAAACACCTTTGGTGGAACTAGTCAAACCAAAATAAACAAAACATTTACATGAGTTGGAAAGATCTTTTATACCAACTCCATTTCAGGAAAATATTGAGGGGGATAAAAAATTATATGATACCTTGCTATGGGAAAGATCCCCATTTCATTGAGAGTTTTCTTCTCAAAATAAAGACATGGAGATTGCTCCTTCAAGGGAAGACCAAGATCTTGGGTCTCTCATTGTTGATGAGGTATTCTTAAATATTTATGAGGAGGAAGAGCAGGAAGGAAGTAACAACGTTGTCGCTTCAGAAGAAGAACCATCACCACATGGATGTGGGCATGGAGATATTTCTTCAAAAGGAGGAGTTTTTTCATCTTTGCAAAAGGTTCCCAACGAGCATCATGTGGTATTAATGATGCGTTGAAACTCCTTGATCAAAAGAGGAGAGGAAAATGTGGATCAACTTCAGAGGATGGGGAGCATGCACCCTTTTTTATTTCAAAGGGTTTATATTTATAAGAAAGAGATTGATTTGTGCAATAAAGGGAGGGAAAAATCAGTCCACTCATTCATACAGTCTACTTCATATTGATGTCTCTTTGCATGGAGGCATTCCACCAGGTAGACCCACTGATCGGAAGATGAATAAATTTTTCTCTCAACGTGATGTAGCACTTATATATTTTTCTAAGGAAGGAGATTTGGGAGAAGCTACTACAATGCTAATAACCTTTGATGGGTTCAAAGGAGGAGTAAACAATTTCCTGATTGGGACATTACCATCTCCCACTCAACTTTTTTCACTGAAAAATGATGATTCATAAATTTATGATGACATGGGCATGGTGTCAAATGGCCACTCCATAACATTGGAGCAGAAAATGATACTTCCACACATGAGGAAGATTTATGAATATGAAATGAGGTTAATAAGACTCTTTCATGCATTGGAAAAACTATGGAAGTTTTGGAGGAAAGATACCTTACAAGAGGAGGTTGACTTCCATTTACTTCAATCTTGTCTTGGGCAAGATTAGCTGCAAGAGAGGAAGCAAAAGTGGAATGGAATTACTCCAACATGTGGCTTTGGCATTGAGCATGTCAAAGAGGATATTTATCATATGACAGGTACTTCATTTGAGATTTCTAAACCACTGTAATTGTTGGGGAGCCTAGATCCATATTGGGAGTCCCAACTATTGGTAGAATGTTCCAAGAACCTCTTCACATGTAAGGTTATTGATGGGAAAGTGATATATGGGAGGTATAAATTGATTGATGGAGTCATTTGTTTTCATGATTAGATATATTTGACTAGATACTCCAAGCTCAAGGATAAACTACTATATGTAGCCTATGATATCTTTCCTTCTAATCCCACTAGTTTCATTAGAGCATACCATACTATCTTGGAGGGATTCATATGGGAAGACTTCAATGAGGAGATGCACTATTATATGAGGAAGTGCATGAATTTTTTGGAGGATAAGGAGATACATAAATATCGAGTAGAGTTATCATCACTACCTCCATACTCATTAGGTGTGAGAGGGCGCTCATCCATGAGCTACTTCACTAATTTCAACCAAGTGTATGGTAAGCGTTGTATTTATGAGCATCATGATATATTTACCATATACTTGCATTTTCTTAACACTCATGTATAGGGCATTGCTCCAAGAGGGGGTACCTTTTCTTATTGGCTTCATGGGCTACTTGAGGTCATGAGAAACTGTGATGTTGACCATTCCCTAGAAGATTTTTGGGAGGTGATGTATTCTTCATGGTGTGATTCCTTAACACCAATCATTATACACCTTCTCCAAGCATGCAAGAACAATGGAGAAGAAAACAAGTGGTGGGAAAAACACTTTTTCAAACATATTCTATGTCAGTTAGGAGCGAAATTGTGTTTGTTGGCTCGAGGGGTCTTGACCTAGGTTCGGTGTGCAAGGTTTTCCAACAAACCCCTATACTGCTGGCCCTTTCGACAGTGACCTGCTTTCGCAGGTCAAAGTCTCACCCGAAGTAGTATGGGTGGCTGCTGGAACTAGGCTTCCGCACCCTGAGAAAGGATGGGTATAGCAGGAAGAGCTATGATAGCTCCTGTAATCCTCGATTACCTTGTTCTGCACAAGGTTAATTAGGTCTTTGTTCGCATCCACATGTGCTAGATCTATATTCATATGCTTTTATGATAATAACGCAGCAAGATATAAATGGAATAGAATAGATCCATCTCTAGAAACACACTTACACAGATCTTCTCAGCTTAAAGACAAAAAATACACAATACAACAATTACTAACAGTTCACACCAGATTAATCACAGATTCAGTTCTCTATCAATCCTTATTATTCATTCATTCATCAATTCTTCATTACAATTCCCTTCCCAACCTGTGCACACAGCAGTAGGGTCCGCACACAGCTGAAATTAAGATATCCATGCACACAGCCAGTAGGAGTCTGTTCCCCAAAACCCAAAGAGATAGCTTAAATCACATTTCGCATCAATAGCTCTCATTTCCTACCTTACATTACAAAAATGGTCCTCTATTTATAAAAATCTAGCCTAATCTTTCCTATGGTCTACAAACCATGGTTTTCGGACCCCTGGTTTACCCTTTTACCCAATACAACGCTTTTCGAGGCTTTGACCCACCCGAAAACCCCTCCGCTAGATTAAATATAATCAAAATATATCAAAAATATCATAATGGACCAGTTTCGTAGCTTCTTAGGAGACCCTGTTCCAATAGCCCCCCAACACAATCTTGTAACTCGTCTCGAGTCACTGCAACTGTCATATAGTCATTGAACCTGGTAGGGCTTGAGTCGACTACAATTGACAAAGCCTGGTATGAAGTCTCCGCGCAGTGTAGCTAGATGGACTGCTCCATCATTCGTGATTTCTTTAACTGTGTAGGGACCCAGCCAGTGCTGTCAGAATTTGCCTGGATGTTTTGCAAATTGGCTATCGCATAAAAGGACAAGGTCACCTGCCACGAACGTATTTTGGTGAATATGTTGATCACGCCATGCCTTGTCACAAGCCTTTTGAACATGTTGATGAAAATTAGCAATAAATCGATCATCCTCCAGAGCCACAAGTTGCGCAAGACACTCCTCTATGATATCGAGGTCCTCCATATTGGTAAATGTTGTAATGCGTAGGCTAGGAACAATGTATTCAATGGGCATAATGGCCTCTTTTCTATAGACCATCCAGAAGGGGGTTCTAACTATTAGCTTCTTGCATGTCATTCGGTAGGCCCACAGAACAGAGGGAATGCAAGCATCCCGATCACTTTGATGGGCATTGCAGACCTTAGTTAATGTTTGTTCAAAAATTTTGCTAAAAGCCTCAACCACCCCATTTTCCTGAGGGTGGTATGGGGTGCTCTTAGCATGATGGATCCGGAATTCCTCATTCAAGGCTTGAATCGTCTGGTTGACAAAGTGTGTACCTCTGTCACTCATTAGGTTTTTTGGGAAGCCAAACCTGGTCAGGATCTACTCAAAGATGAAGTGCACAGTCATATTTGTAGTACAATCCTCCACCGCTTATGCTTGAACCCATCGAGTGATATAGTCAGTGGAGGTGATAATGTAGCGCATGCCTATTTTCATTCCAGGTGGATTGATGGGTCCTATAAAATCAATGGCCCATTTGTCAAAGGCTTGTAAAGCCACTTGAGGCTATAATGGCATCTCATCTCGGTGTGAAGGTCATCCTTTGCGTTGGCAGGTATCGCAAGATCGACAATAGGTGTATGAATCTTGATGCAACATAGGCCACCATAACCCAGCCCTCAAAATCTTTTGTCTAGTTGCACGTCCTGCATAGAGGCCTCCTGCGACACATTCATGTGCTTCTGCTAACGCGATAGGTCGTTCATGTTTGAGGACATATATGCGTATTATTTCATTGGCACCTAGCTTGTATAACTAACTGGCAAGGATAGTAAAGTCCGCGGCCCAAGTAACGAATTCCTTCTTCTGTTGTACTGAATATCCAGCAGGGGCCATGCCTGTAGTGAGGAATTCAATGATATTAGAAAAGTGTGCGTCAACCACCTTAATGGTAAACAGTTGGGCATCTGGAAAACCATCTTCCAAACTAGTTGGCTCTTCTCCTATTTCAATTCGAGACAAATGGTCCGAGCCAGTGTTAAACCTTCCTGAATTAACAATGATCTCAAAATCATACTCCTGGAATAGAAAGAGCCAGCGACAAATCTTCCCCCCAAACACAGGCTTGTTGACTAGCTATTTTAAACCAGAATGATTAGTGAAAATTTTAAAGTGTTCACCCAGTAAATAGTGTCGATATTTCCGTAGCGTGTAGACCACAGCCAATCCTTCGCACTCAGTGGTGGAGTAGTTTCGTTCTACGCCTAAGGGTTTCCGACTCACAAACGCAACCGGGTGGTCGATATCTCCTTCTCCAAGTTGAGTGAGAATAGCTCCCAAGGCGATACTTGACGCATCCACATGTACATGAAATTCCTTTGACAAATCAGGAAATATTAGTATGGGGGTAGAGATCATCTTCTCTTTGAGTCGTTCAAAGCTCTTCTGTAATGTTCCCAATTTTAGCCTCAAGCTAAAATGGAACATTATAGTTGCATATTTTTATTTTGTTGAATAAAAATGGGTAAAGTGACCCATTCATGCAATAAACAGGAATAAAATCCCTTACAATGTGAAAAGAGATCATCATGGAGATGGATTTCACACCCTCATGTGTGAAAGTGGTTAAAATGAAAATGGACAAGGCCTAATTGACCATGTCAAACTGCGTTGGCATGAGTTGGAGAGAACTAAGTGGGACAGTGCAGTTTTAGTGGAGGAATACTCCATGGGGGAGGAAAATTCTAGAGGAAGTAAGATGGAGAGTTCATTATGCTTAAAAGAGGAGCAAGGAGCCCATTGAGATTATCTTTGATCATTTTTACATCCAAGTCTTGGAGACTTGTTGCTGCCTCTTGTTGTTCAGCAGAGCTGCAGTGCCTTCAGGCATGAGGGAGTCCTATTGAGGATTTCCTCTCCTTCTTGAGTAGATCATGAAGGATTTCACTCCATTCCACATATTTAGGCATTCAGTCCATAGCTTTAGCCATCTACATCAGTGCAATTTCTGCAGTAGTTATTGTAAAGTGTTGCTGGATGTTGCCAGGGAGGTTTCCACACACCATCCAGAGCTTTTTTTCTAGTGGAGAGAGGTTCTATTCATTTGAGGATCATTCATGGAAATTCTTGAGCATATCCCATCATTTTTTGCCTCAAGCCAACCACTTTCCATCAGAGGAAATGCAGTCCCTCTCTTAGACAACATTTTCATTGGTGGATATTTTCTGTGAGGGATTAGCAGATTTTGGAGGAGAAGTCTTGGGTGAAAGGATCAGCCTTTCAGTTCAAATTTTAATTGGATAAGGGCTCTTCATCTATAGCATCTATTTCAGCCTTCTCCATCCATTTCTAGCTTTTGAGTTGCTGCTACCCAGCAACTCTAACATTTAAGCAAAATGCCATTTTTGTATAAATTTCAGCCAATACTCTTGAAGGATTGTTGTATTGTATTTTCAGGGGTTGAGAGCTTTCTCCCCCTTATTATTTGAGCCTATCATTTTTATACATTTACATTTCTATCATTTATGTAGCATTTTCCTCCTATAACTGCGTAGTCATGGCCTAGGGCTTGATATATTCAACAGTGTTCTTCATGTTGTATGTATAGATTTCTTGAGGCTTGTTGTGCCTGACTTGAGAGATTATTTCATCAAGGAGATGTATATTTTATGCTGCTATGTATTAATATCATGGCCATTGTATTATTCGACATTTCATGTGTATGTGATTCACTGCTATTTTCCATTTGATGTATTTTCTATTGTTGTAGTTGCAATGTTGGGGTTATCTTAAGAGATTCCCAATATTGTTGTAATTCCCTATTGGGGATATTGTCCTTTGACAGTCACTGTATAGATAGTGTCTGTTAGTGGGCCAGGTAGCCTCTGGATCTCATCCTTTGTTCAAAGGTGACAAATCCAATAAATTCATCTACAATATGTCTTTGGAATAGATTTTCCTTGTCATTTGACAATGTTTCTGAAAAATGAACATTACTGTGGTATCAAAGCATAATCTTGGCTCAACCTGTGGATCTTTGCCAATATTCCATATACGAAGATGAGGAAGACTCCACTTTGTGGATAAGAAGGAAGAAAAAGGAGATGAGCTAGCCAAGCTTCTCCCTCAATCCATCTAGGGCTTTCATGGGAGCCACAAGCAAAAGAAAAGGGAGAGATTTGAAGAATCTCCACAAGGGTTTGAACCAAAAAAAACTCTAGGTTTTCTGATGAGGAATGTGAACATGTAGTCACATCCTTTGATGCAAAGCATAGTCATAGGTGCAGCTTTTTCATGGAAGAGATGGGAAAAGGAGGAGAGGTGATCAAGAGGAAACTCTTGGAGGTTTTCAGAGAAAGTATGAGTCCCAAAATTCGACATTTAGAGATCATCTCACTTTCATGGATTTTGCAAGTCCAAGGTGAAGGAGATCCAACAGAAAGATATATTTTTTCTATCTGCTTTCATAATTTCACCTACATGTTCAGCCAAAGCATCGGTAGAAGAGTTGAAGACCATGTTGCAGCAGCACAAAGTTTCCAAAGGAGATGCTATCAGATTTGCAGCGCTGCACTTGAGAGGTAAGACCTATGCATGGTGGATATTTGAGTCATGTTATTTCAAGGATGCAAATACTTCTTCCTATTTCAGATTCATTGGAACAATGATGGAAGGATTTGGTGGGAGAAAATCTGAAACGCATGCAGAGAGACAAAAACTAGACTTTGCATGTAAGGGAAGGAAACATAAACTCAGATCCACTTCAGAACATTGTTGAGAAGGCTAACATCTTGCATCATACCTTGTTGGAGGCAAGGTATCCATCTCATATTCTTGCACAATAGAGCATGGAGGTCTCTTTTTCAAAATGGGATCAGATTTTCAAGAGGTTGCCCCTACATGTTGATGAGGAGGAGGAAACTACGTTGGTATAGCTAAAGTTGATCCAGTGCCTCATGCAGAGGAAAGATGAGCTCTTGCTCCACATAGAGGGATTCTTGTTCCTTTGTAATAAATTCCCCAGGATCTCCCATGTAGAGATCAAGGCACAACTCATGATACATCTGTGCCATTGTTGGTATGGTGAAGAGCTATGGAGATAGAAGGAAGAGATAGTGAGGATGATCAAAATCATGTGATGAGGAGCACATACCCTGTCTATTTTATGGGGTTGATGCACCTAAGATGATGATTGGATTGTGCAGTGGAAGCATGGAGGGTTTTCTCCATTCATACATTCAGTCATCTCTTGATGATGGTGTCTCACTACATGGAGACATTGCACCAAGGAGACCACTACATCAAGAGAGGAGGTTGGATGCTAAACATTTGGGGCCTCACACCTTGATTTCAGGAGGTGGAAAACTTGGGAGAGTTTAGCACAACACAAAGAGTTTGGGATAGACTCAAGGAGGAGGGAGACACTCTCTCATTTTCATCATCACCCACTCTCATCAGCCATACTACACTGACAGATGTTGCTGCAAGGATAGAGGATTTCATCTTCATGATGCAGGATGGTTTCTCCATAGATTTTGTGAGAGAGATGGTACCTTTTTTGAGGAAGGACTCTTTCATGCATTGGAGTAGATGGAGGCCACTCATGCTTACATTGCCTAGGATTGAGAGATTCTTTGGAGATGATAGTCTCTCATGGGAGGCTCATTCTTAGAGATCATCATTTCTATTTGAGCATGAGCAGCTGCATGACATGCATGGCCGCAACTTGGAGGGTAACTTTGGCATGAGGGGATGTCAAGGTAGCTGACAGTGGCATGATGGAGCACCATATTGCAGAACACCAGCATTGTCTAGGTGGAGGATTGATCCAGGATGAAGGACTCAGCTTTGGTTGAGTATTCCCCAGGATCTTGATGCATGCATGTTTATTAGATGATTTTGATGGGGATGGCAGACAACTAGTGGATGATGTGATCATCTGTCATCATGAAAGACTCTTCTTGGCTAGAGTTTCTAGTCTCAAGGAGAAATTATTTGCATGTAGCATGTGAGGACTTCCTAGCTATGCATTTGGATGCATACTTGCCTTGATAGAAGAATTTCACTTGGGAGGGCATCCAACATGATATACATTAGCATATGGATAGATGCAGAGCCCAATTGTTTTTGGAGAGGTTGGCACAACCATTCCCTTACTCATTGGAGGAGAGGGAGAGCACTCAGATGAGCCATTTCAGCTCAAGGTCTCAAGTACATGGTTGAGAAGGTACAATTTCCCATTATGTCCCTCTTTACTTTATATGAGTAAAATATTGATCAAGGAGGATCATCCCTTCTTGCACTTGGTATGATGTACTTGCAGCTACTTGTAGCCTTGATTTTGGCTATTTTGTGATGGTTGTGGGGGAAGCCATAGACTCCTTGGTGTGCACCATTGGAACCTATTTGTACTTTCATGATTTCATCTCATGAGATGTTTGTGGCAGCAAACAAGTGGCTAGTACAACACTTGTTACTTTTGATTTTGAGGCAGGCCAAGGAGGCATTGCATAGGTTCCATGAGTGGAATTTCAAACCACTCTCTGGTGGTCATTTGACAACTTGCTTCTATTGCATATTTCTCCTTATGTATTTCTGATGTTGTATGTCTATTGACGAGATTTATTTGGAGAGAATTGTATGAAAAACCCATTGGGAGCATGATTCTCCCGGTTATACATGTTTTATGTTGCAGGAGATACCTTGGGCAAACCATGATTGCCACATTACTGCTTGTACCTTCTTGTGGGAGGGACCACTTGGAGAATTTGTAGAGGAATTTCATGGCTCGTTTTCTTGATGGGGTAGCTTGGGCCATACTATTTCAGCCCAAGGGTAGAGGCAGCCCCGTGAACACTCAAATGGAGAGAGGACCATCTTGGGAAGCACAAGCACACTCTCCATTCAGCCCCAACACATTGCAGAAACTGGGGGTTGATATTTTCATTGGATGATAGCATGGATGAAAGGATCATCATTGGAAGCAGCATTATCCCATGCATATCATCACTCCTACCTTAAGGAGGCCACATTCTAGCAGGAAGGATTCCACTACACCTTCTATATTTCCATGAGGAGCATCATCTTCAGTTGCATACTTGGGAGAGAGCATTGGAGGGTAGATTTTTTGCAGCATATTTGAGCAGTGGTGGGACCATGGATGAGGAGGCCATAAGAGAAGAATGAGAAGAAATTTTGTTCTCTCTATGTAGTTACTTGAGGACAAGCAACATGTGGGAGGGGAGGGCTGTAATGTTCCCAATTTTAGCCTCAAGCTAAAATGGAACATTATAGTTGCATATTTTTATTTTGTTGAATAAAAATGGGTAAAGTGACCCATTCATGCAATAAATAGGAATAAAATCCCTTACAATGTGAAAATGGATCATCATGGAGTTGGATTTTACGCCCTCATGTGTGAAAGGGGTTAAAATGCAAATGGACAAGGCCTAATTGACCAAGTCAAACTGTGTTGGCATTAGTTGGAGAGGACTAAGTGGGACAACACAGTTTTAGTGGAGGAATATTCCATGGGGGAGGAAAATTCTAGAGGAAGGAAGATGGAGACTTCATTGTGTTTAAAAGAGGAGCAAGGATCCCATTGAGATTATCTTTGATCATTTTTACATCCAAGTCTTGGAGACTTGTTGCTGCCTCTTGCTGTTTAGCAGAGCTGCAATGCCTTCAGGCACGAGGGAGTCCTGTTGAGGATTTATTCTTCTTCTTGAGTAGCTCATGAAGGATTGCAATCCATTCCCCATATTTGAGCATTCATGCCATAGCTTCAGCCATCTACATCAGCATAGCTTCTACATCAGTTATTGTGCAGTGTTGCTGGGTGTTGCCGAGGAGGTTCCCACACACCATCCAGAGCTTGTTCTCTAGTGGAGAGAGGTTCTATTCATTGGAGTATCAGTCATGGTGTTTCTTGAGAATATCCCATCATCTTTGGAATCAGGCTAACCAATTTCCATCAGAGTCAGTGTAGTCCCTCTCTTAGACAGTGTTTTCACGGGTGGATATTTGCTGTGAGGGATTAGCAGATTTTGGAGGAGAAGTCTTGGGTGAAAGGATCAACCTTTCACTTTAGATTTTCATTGGACAATGGATATTCATATATAGCATATATTTCAGCCTTCTCCATCCATTTCCATCTCTTGAGTTTCTATTTCTCACCAACTTCGGCATTTCTGCAAAATGCCATTTTTGTATAGATTTCAACCAATCCTCTTAAAGGATTGTTGTATTGTATTTTTAGGGGTTAAGAGCTTGCTCCCCCTTCTTATTTGAGCCTATCATTGCTATAAATTTATATTTATATCATTTATTTATAAATTCCTCCTATAACTGTGCAGTCATGGCCTAGGGCTTGATATATTCAGCAGTGTTCTTCATGTTTGTATGTATAAATTTCTTGCGGCTTGTTGTGCCTAACTTGAGAGATTATTTCCTCAAGGAGATGTATATTCTATGCTGCTATGTCTTAATATGATGGCCATTGTATTCCCCGACATTTAATGTGTATGTGATTCACTACTATTTTCCATTTGATGTATTTATTATTGTTGTAGCTGCAATGTTGGGGTTATCTTAAGAGATTCCCAATCTTGTTGTAGTTCCCTATTAGGGATATTGTCCTTTGAAAATCACTCTATAGACAGAATCTGCTAGTGGGCCAGGTAGCCTCTGGAGCTCATCCTTTGTTCAAACGTGACTAATCTAGTAAATTCCTCTGCAGTCTATCTCTGGAATAGATTTTCCTTGTCAATTGAAAATGTTTCTGAAAAGGGAACATTACATCTTCTGACATTCGTCATCCCAAAAGAAAGAAACATATTTTTTTAATAGCTTTTCCATAGGTGCTGTAATCAGGGTGTACCCCCAAATGAATTTCTGGTAATAACCAGTGTGTCCGAGAATAGAACGCAGTTGAATCTCCATTGCGGGGACTGCCAGGTTTATAATTATGGCTATCTTCCTAGGATCAACCATCAATCCTTGTCGACAAACTATGTATCCAAAAAGGATTCCAAATGGCACACAAAAAATTCACTTCTTAATATTCAAGGAGATCTGGTGCTTCCGAAATGCATCCAAAATTAGTCGCAGGTTAGAGACATTTTTCTTGACTAAGACAAAAACCATCCAATCATCGAAATAAACCTCCAGGAACTTACGAATAAAGTCCTTGAATACAACAACTACGACCCTTGAAAATATAGTAGGTGCATTTTTTAGACCAAAGGGCATGACTTTATGCTGGAAAGACCCCCATTCAGTCATGAAAGTAGTCTTACTATGATCTTCATGTGCAATATCAATCTGATGGTACGCTGAGAACCCATCGATGAAGGAATAAGCCTCCTGTATACCCACGCTATCAAGGATTTCGTCGGAGAAGGGTGTAGGAAAGGGGTCATGGACACAGGTGTCATTTAACTTGCATAGATCCACACATATGCATATTTCTCCCTTGGTCTTCTTTTCCTGGATGACCATTGGACTTACCGAGTCTGACTGCTCAACTGGTTCAATGATACCAGTAACAAGCATTTGATCCAACTCTTCCCTGACCTTTTGCTTGTATTTGAGATTCAGTTGGTACGACCATTGCTTGATGGGGCACGCCTAAGGTTTCAGAGTGATATGCATAATACTGAGGTCCATGGTGATTCTCTTGAGCTCAGAGAACTTCATCAAAAATAGGTCCTAATATTCTATGAGTAATTCTGCGATTTTTCCTATAGTCCCCTCATCCCAATAGTCCCCAATCTTAGCCAGCTTAGGTTGTTCCTCCATCCCATTGACATCACACGGCAAGAAGAGGCTATGTTGCATAAGTTCATAGCGATGACCCCCACAACGATTACATTCTCCTTCGGATGACTATCTCCGGGACGGAAATGTTTAGAGGATTATCCTCATCCTCATCGATCACCCAGAAGCTCTAGATAATTGGCTATGTCGTGCAACTACGCATCCCACTGACCACAAGGTTGGTGGGGCGGTCACAGTGGGAGTATTCTTAAAGACAAATGCATCAACATCTTGCAAATCTTCATCGAGCGTCTTTGTTCCTCGATCAATCTGAAGGTCCCAGCAAAGTCTGCTTTGGTCAGCCAGCTGGCGGGACAACTAGGTACAGTGCATCTAAGTACAAGCGTGGGAATGGATAATGCATGAACAAATAGATGGACCCATTCTTTTGTATTTCGGTCAAACCACTTGGTCATTTAAAGAGGTAGATGTGCGTGGGGATCCCCAGGTATGAGAAACACCCTGGTGCGTATGTCAGCTACAGGGGCAAACCATAGAAGAATCATTTCTCAACATGTTTCTGAATCTAGGAACGTTGTCTTGTGGGTGTCCCACCAACGCGCATGTGTCCCACGCATAGGCAGATTAAGGGCCCAAAGCCATCGTTCTCTTGGCATCCTAGCTTATAGTGTCCTTAGGAATTCCTGGACACTGCCAGCCTCATCAAAGTGGGGTAGATTTCTTACCTCTGAGGAAATGCAGTAGATGGTTCTTGCGACTCGGGGGCAGCGCAGTGCCGACACCATGTGTAACTGGTTATGCCAACTTTCCAGTTCCTCATCAACGTCAGAACAACATTCACTATCCCTCCTAAACATCCCGTCTATTGGGGTTTTACTCTTGTCTTCATCCTGCGCAGTTAATCTATAAATGTGGTCTAGTTCCTCTCGTTCAGAGGCTGGTTCTGTATAACGCACGCCTTTTGTTGGATCTAGCGGTACTATTATGCATGTACCATTGTTTTCGAACAACATGCTACACTTTTTGAGATTAATGGCACCCCCCATGTCTATAGCCTAGTCTAGCCTGAGTAGTGCAGGGTACGGATCCGCATCTTCCATGATTTCAATGACCTCAAATTCAACTAGGAATTTACTCCCGCAATATCTACCATGAATCTCGGCAACCGTCCTAGCAGTATGATCTTCTGTTGACTTGAAATGGGCAGCTGGATAGTGGACCATTCCAACTTAGCTTCACCCATCTGTTGTCATGTCTGCTTTGGTAGTAGATTCGCATCCGACCACAAATCCAAAATAACTTGGTCCATCTCGTAGTTTCCAATCTGCGCAGTCAACTGCATTTCTTGTCCGTTGTGTTTCTTGTAGCTATATAGCTGGTGGACACCTTGGGTCTCAGGGATTGTGTTGGGTTGGGCTGCGTAGCTATGCCGTAATACTTGAAGAGTTTCTACAGCCGGTTGGTTATGTAGCAGTTTCAAGCATGCCATTAGAAGGGGCTTAACTCCTTCCTCTATCTGAGGTTGCATTGGCAGCTACGTGGGGATTTTAAGTGGTGTTTGTTATTTGAAAGGCACTCCTTCTCAGGAGGCAAGCTCCTCTCTTGCTCCCCAGGTGACCAACCCGTTGTGTAGCTTAGTTTTAACCCTTTCCACATTCTACGTAGGGGTGGGCTGCTTATCCTAAATCTTGGCTATTAAAATTGGGCAATCTTCAATCTCATGGTTCAGCTACCGACAATATTTGCAGGATTTCCTAGTGGGATTTGGACATTCCCTGGCGAAGTGTCCTATTTCTCTGCAATTATAGCAGATCAGCTGCCCCCGAACCCGTCTTGTGCTTCCTCCTCAACCTTCCCTACCCCTTGTAGGGGAGCCACCAAAAGTTGCAAGGGGTCTCGATGATGCAGGATCTAACTGTAACCTATTTCCCCGATCTACGAATAGTTCATATGTGTGACAATTCTGCTCATCGTTCCCTACTGATCAGCAAAAACTTCACCATTCTTGCTTCAGATCACCCATACTTAGTTGGGGGCATTGGGTTGTATCGTGTAGTCGTGCTACCTGGAAGTCATCGCACAAGAGTGCAGGTCCGCTTGATCTGGGCTGCAGCGGACTAGGTCCCCTTGCTTATAGGTAATCCTCCAATAAAGGACATTTGTCCTTAGTATGACCAGACACCCGACATCATATGCACCAGAGTTCTGTGCTAACTCCTTTCCCTTGTTCCATCCGCAAGCTTTGTATTTCCATGTGCATGGCACTAAGCTACTCTTGAATCTGTTGTACTCCCCCCAACATGTCATCCTTGGGTACGGCTTCAAGATTCATAGCGGTTTCCAGGGCTTTTTCCTACGAATCGAAGGTCTGCTGGCCCATTGGTATGCGTAAGTGAGGTAGCAACATGGAAATGAACCATTCCGTGTGTTTTTTGTCATCATACTTGAACCCCCTACCCTAATTTATTTCTTCAATCACTGATCAGCCTCCCACACCGACTCAAACGTACCTTGCTTGAAGTCTTTTACTTCAACTACCAACTGAGAGTATGACTTTGGCTTACGGAACTCTTGTTTTTGGGCATCGTTAATATTTTGAAGGGATGCACTTCCATTTTGAGATATGTACCGCATATACCAATCCAATGCTCTATCTTCAAAGGAAAAGGAAAACTATGCTTTCTTCACAGTTTCGCTCACCATCCCTTGTGACTTCCATACCGAGTTTTCCATAAACTAAAAATGATCCATATCTTCATCGGCTGTGTTGGCCACCTATAAAATGTTGTTATATCAAGAGGAGGCCAAAACATTTTGGAGCCGTCAAGAAATAGTTTTATTGCAAAAAATGTTATCTCTTGAAGCCTCTTGAAGACATCATACCTTTATTTCAATCTTCACTACTGTTTCCATCTTAAAAGCTCTGAAATTTTGTTGATTTCATTAAAGAAATACTGCTCCAAACGCCATTTTTCCCTTCCTTCCACTTCCAAAAATAACTTCATTTTTACCCCTTTATTCTCATAAAAATACCTCATTTTCATATTTTTCCCCTCTCCCCTCCGTCAAAACCCCTTTGATAAGGTTTAAGACTCTTTATTTTCCTTATCTAAACCCTCAAAATCCTTTTGAAAACCGGAAAAAATCATAAAAAATACATATTTTTTGTATAAAGGCTTAAGCCCCTTTGGGCTAAGTCTTAAACCACTTCCCCTCCATGTTCCCGCACCCAAGAACCAGGTGCTAAAGCCTTTTAGTGCTTATCGCATCAGAGCAATATGCAACGCACAAGTCTTTTTTCCTCACAAGTTTTCCGATGCAATTAGCCCTCTATTTCATAACCCCTGATCATATTATTTCTCCATACACCCAGCGGCCCCGCAATCGGGCACCACCCATCTCATACATATATCCCACCCTGATGCATATAAACATTCATTTTTATTAAATTTTTATTTTTCATAAAGTATAAAGCATTTTTGCTGATACAAGTTATGAAGCAATCTCCGCCGTTGATCTTGGACTGATCAAATAGCCTGCGCATCATTGCATCGACAATATCCAAAAGCACATTCTCATGGATGTTGTTTCTCCCCTTCGATTGACAATTCCCTGATCGCTCGTTAGCCATTGATCTCCTCCTCCTTTTCCTTTGATCTAGTGACCCTTGTTCACTCTAATCACAAGTCTTTCCCCACCTTTTGAACCCCCCCAATCCATCCTCCACTGTCGATCCGATCTGCAGATTGGCGACCCCAAAATCATCGCATTCGAGTTTTTTCTGTTGGCTCATTTAAAAATTCTTATTAAAAACCACCAATTGCGATCTCCGATTCATTTCCCATCGTCGATCTAATCTGCAGATCGATGGTCGATCTGATCTGTAGATCGATGGTCTTCATCTAATCACATCGATATTTTTATCAGGTGCGTTATTAACTTTTCATTCTTCCCCGCGCCGATTGTGATGCTTCTATTGGATCTGGACCATCCACGTGTCTAGATCGGATGGTCCCAGATCTTTCCCTCATGGTTTCATCGCCCTCCACCTTCCACCCAAAGGATTTTAACATGTAATCCCCACCCTTGATCTTCGCGCGATCAACGGTTCTGACATATTTTCTCCCTTGGCTCTCCTTTCTGACCTCCTCTAACAAATCTACATCGTTGGATGATGCCATCCAATGGCCACGCTCCTCCCCACACCCTCCAAAGTATTTCACCCCAAATAACGTAGGATTTGTTAAATAGTTTCATGTTTTGCAAGTGATTAATGTTTTTGTCCATTATAATGAAGGAAAAACTGAAGGCTGGGAATGACGATTCTCATGCCTTCGATTCATAAAAGGAAACCATTCAGAAGGTTCAAACTCCACCTCTCGTCGATGCCTCATGGGCATTGATGCCTTGTGAGCCCTGCGCGGCGCTGCACATCAACAAAACACAATATTATTTGATCAAATTAAATATTATCAGTGTCGAAGACGAAACATGCTAGAATAGAAGATTGAAGACAAATTTGTGAGGGTTATGGCTAACATTGATTATAAAAATCCTAATCCTCCAAATTAAAACATAGTTTAAAGAAAATCATAAGTGCTTATCAAACAGAAAGGCCTCCACTGCCGCATCTGAGGCGAATTGATTCCTCTCAGCTACCACAGTGCCACTTGTAGACACAAGCATTCAAACAGAGGCCGAATTTATTGATCAAAATCAAATATTTGCCTCAACACAGCCAGAGAGTTAATTCTGCGAAAGAATTTAATGTAAAAATATCATCAGAGTTACTAGTACATGACACAGAGCCTCAAAAGTCAATAAAATCTCCCACCAAGATTTAATATTAATTGTAAAACATTTAATACAGAAAAACATCTCTAAACTTCTTCATCGAGCCCCTCAAAGGCCGAGAAGCCATTAAGACTGTATTAATTATCTTCGGAGATCTTTTATCAGATCTCACCTCCTCATTCTTCTATAAATACTTCTGTAGAAGATGAGAAATTGTTGGTTGCTTGGTTGGTTGATCAGTGGTTGTAATATTGAAATTCTCCGAAATGATACATAGTCTGTTGAATTTGGAGAAGAAATTGAATTCTTGGAAGCCCTGATGATGTTGTTGCATGCTTGTTTTTGATAAGGCTCTATCATTGGATCCATGAGCTTGGTTGTTGGTGAAGTATTCTGAACTATTCATGTTTTCTCCTGTTTTCATTTTGTTCCATAATTTTTTACTACAGTAGGATGAAAGTTTTAGGCTAAGGAATGACTCCTGGAAGCACCTTAGACCTGTTCATCCTTCATTGTTTTATGTTTTCTTCTGCTGAGGTATTTTAGAGTCTTTAATCTCTCTCTTTAGTCATCATGCTTGTTTATTTCTATAATAGTTCAAATAGTTGGTTTTAGCATGATTTATGGTTCTCCCTGCTTGTCTGCTGCCACTTAAAGGCTGTTACTGAAGTCTCCCTTTGAAGTATTTTTGTTTATAGTGATCCAAGGAGGTATTTTCTGATCTTTCCCTTTGTCCTTGCTTTAATAGTTGTCTTAAATGTCTTTATAATTGTAATCCTAGATGCGTTAGGTGTTCCCTCTTTTGTGATTGCAATTATCAGTGAATCATTTATGTTTTCTAAGTCATTTGAAATAAAATATTTGAGGAAATAGGGTGTTCCCCAAATCTTAGATTTCATTTTAAAAGTTTTTTTGAAGTCATTATTTGCTTAAAATGTGATTTGTAGAATCATGGTTAGCCCTATCTATCAAATATCTCTTTATTGTTCAAATTGTGTTTTTAAATTCCCTTTGTTGTGAATTAAAATTCTCTTTCCAAATCATTGATGTCCATCTCATTCCAAAACCAAAGGATCTTGTGGCCAATTTAGATTTTTCCCTTTGATATCCCATATCCATTGATAAGTTTATCATGACCTATTTTTGACTTCATTGCCTAGTGAAGCTAATACTTCCTCTTTCTGCCTACCTTTCCTAGACCTTTCATATTTTGCTGTATCAATTCAAACAAACAAACAATCAAACACCTTCACTTAATAACTAGTCTAAAACCCAATATCCAAGGCACAAAAGATAAACCTTTTCTAAAACAAATAATTTGAGAGATCCCTCTCTAAGAACAGGAGGACTAGATTCTAGAACTCTAAATATTGGTTCTGATGTTTCCTTGTCTTTTGATTTGCCAAACTATCAAGACACGGGACCCCAACATAATGGCGATCATAGTGGGACCTAAGTAAAATCTTTAAAATTAAATACTCGCTGTCTAGTATAACATAAGTAACTTTCTTCAAGCACTAACAAGCATAACAGTAATCATGATAGGACTTATTTGAATAAGTGACAAACTAATTAACCCTTAGGATTCTCATAGAACCTTATCAAACCTTGAAGGAATCAGTTACCAAGCCATAAGAGTGAAATATATATGTTTTGACACCTTAGTTAAGTGTTAAGTCAGATTTAGGGCACTCTCATAACCTATAAGACCCAAAAAACTTAGAAAAACCCAAAAAAAAATTAGTTTGTCTTTATAATAAACTTGGTGGTGGACCTTAAAACCTTTTACCTCCAAAAGAGCTAAAAATTTCCACCTGGTGACTCCACGATCCTAAAAACAGACCTCAAGACTCTAGTGGGAAGACCCATAATCTTTGTAGCATCATACAAACTTAGTTAGAAGGCTTTAGGATTGAAGCTTTCTTCTTTTTAAAAGATCAGTTAGCCTCTTGAAGATTGTCATATTTGGTTAAAATTTTATTTTAGCTAGGTCTGAAAGACATAGCATAATGGCTCCTAGAAAGATTCATACTAGAGCCTACCCTGACCCAAATCCACCAAAAATAGTTGATGACCATGAAAGTATACTTAGGGAGTCTCCTAAGATTAAAATTACAATTGTTTTCAAATCACCATTGAGGGCTAGTTTAGTTCCTAAAATTCTTACAGCTCTACACCAATCACAAGTAGACTTAAAAGGTCCTTTTAGAACTAGGTCGCTTGATGGTATAATTCATATAGAATCTGAGTCTTAACTTTCATCCCTAGAACAAAGTGAACATCCTGGTAGTAGAGAAACCACACCACCTGATTTACATTTCCTTCTCAATTTACTTATCTCTCAACCAAGATCAGCTCAAAAATCTATCCCCAGTACATCCATGTCTGTCCATCCAACATTCACTGTCCAAACCACTTCATTATATCCCACTTTCCCTCTCGCAAACCCATCCCTTGTAAATTTACCTTTCTTTCCAACCATTGCAACATGGTATGCCCCATTAGTGTTACCACATCCTATGCTTCCCTTACCAAATGATTACCAATCCAAAATCCCTCATTTCACTGGAAAAGAGTCTACAACAGCTCAACATCATGTAGATAGGATGGAGGATGCATTCAATTTCATGGAGATAGAAGAAGAAACTGTGAAGATGAGAATCTTCACCCAAAGTTTGGGAGGGGATGTAAAGAAATGGTTTAAAAACCTACCTCCTAACAACATAAATGATCTCCCTTCTTTGCATCAAACATTCATCAACAAATGGGAACTCAAAAAGAACCCTATCTAAATACTAGCAGAGTATAGCAACCTCAAGAGAAATCAAGGAGATATTTTTCATGACTACTCCACTAGGTTCAACAGCGTTTACAATGCTCTTCCACCTCTCATGAAACCTCCACAATGCATGGCCTTGGTAAGGTATCCCGAAGGCCTTGATGCTGAAATGACTTATCAGTTAAGGGAGAGAGATTAATTAACCTTAGAAGACATGCAAAAAGAAGCTGTGAGCATAGAAGCAAACATAATTGAGAAAATAAATAGGTTGAGATTAGAGAAGAGGGTAACTTATAAAGATGACCTACTACCCTCAGCCTCAACTTCTAACACAAAAATTGACAACCTAGTGAAGGTGATGGAGAGGATGCTTGAAAAGATCAATTTAAATGAGAGAGTGCCACCAAGAGAATGTCAAAATAACCAAAACAAAAATATAAATAAGAATTACAGAAGAGAAAACAATCAAGATAAGCAAAAATAAAGTGACCAATACGAGGAAGATAGGGAGTTGGAAAGGTTGGGAGAAGCTCATGTAAACATGATTGGATCAGACAGTGGGGATGATGTTTTCCTCAGTGAGGAAGAACAAGGTTTCTTCTCTGATCACAGAACAAACACCTATGAAGATTCTGATAACTATAGATTGGGGTTTGAAAATGAAATCATGCAGGTACACAAATAGTATGATCTTAGGAGCAAAGGGAACGTAGAAAATTCAAAAGATAAGAACATGAGTACTACTATCAAGAAAAATATAGAAAGTCAGCCTAAGAAGATAGTAGAAAAACCTATCACTTTGCCTAAAAAATCAGATTTAAACAAAGATAAAAATGGCCAGCCAAATGTTGAACATAGTACCCCTAGCACTTTAGCTAGTGGTCCTAACAAAAAAATCTCAATTACCAGTCCAAACAAAGTCCAGCAAATTTAAACTGCCGAAAAGAATTCAATTGAAAAGATAGATGTAAATATCAACAAATAAATTTTTCCTTTCAGCCCTGAGGGAGAGATTTCCAAGATAAAAATTACCATCCCCTTAGCTGAACTTGTAACCTAAGAAGTGTACAAACACCAGGTTTTAAAAGCTCTGAACCTGGGAAGTGATACTGACACCTTAAACTTGACAGATGATAAACCTGAGTTGTTGTTTGGTCTAGAGGTTGAAGGAAGATACCAAGAAGGGGTTGTCCCTCCCTTCTATGTTGGTTTGAACATACATGATAAAATCTTACATAATGCCATGTTAGATTCTGGAGCTTCACACAATCTAATGCCCAAGGTAGTGATGGAAAGCTTAGGCTTAGAAATTACTAAACCATACAAAGATTTTTATTCCTTTGACTCAAGCAAAGTCAAATTTTTGGGTTTAATCAAATATTTATGTGTTAATTTAGCTCAAATTATTGCTAAGAGTCTAGCGATGGACATAGTTGTAGCTAAAATTCCCCCTAAGTATGGCATTCTCTTATCAATATCATGGGGAGCCAAACTTCAGGGACGCCTTCAAATGGACATGTCTTATGCCACCATTCCTATTTTTAACCAAAACAGAAGACTATACATGGAATCTCACATGAAGTACATGGTGAGCAACATAGACAAACCAAAAAAATCTCCAATCTATTCTATTCAATCAAGTTTAGATTCCTTTATATTATATAACGAAGATGAAATCACTCAACAAGATAAGGAAAACATAGACCCAATTAGTTCACCAGAACAATCAATTTTTCCCTCGAATCAAATTCAAAACATTAACAATCAATAACAACAAGAAAATGGAAATGAAGCAAATGTACTTTGGACAATAAAATTTGATGGATCCTGTAATAAAACAAGTGTAGGGGCAGGTGTTTGGATTCAAAATACAAATCAGATTTTTTAATATAAATTATATTTCCCATGCACTAACAATATTGCTGAATATGAAGCACTTCTCCTAGGATTACAATTACTTAAATAGTTAGAAGCCCAAAGGTTATCAATGCTAGGAGATTCTGAACTTACCATAAGACAAATCAAAGGAGAATACTCATCTAGAAATCCAAGGCTTAGGGAATATCGGAACATTTCCCTTGATCTATTGAAAACCTTTGAAAAGTATGAACTTATTTTCATTCCTAGAGCACTAAATCATCTAGCAAATGAACTCACTTTCAATGCCAGCAATTGCCACATACCTGAGATAAATGAACATCTTAGCATAAAGATAAAATGCAAGCCTGTTGTACCTGATAACAAAGATCACTGGCAAGTGTTTGAATCTGAAAAACACATAGATGATTTCTTAAAATTAGAAAAGCATTTCGACATACCAATATCAGAAACCAGCCATAAAGAAAACTGTTTGTATATTCAACAAATCCCAGAATTTGAAACGATGTATTCTATTGATGTAAATCATTATGAGAATCCTTTTGAAGCAGAGATAATTGACAATGCATACCAAGAAGACTTGGAAGTTTTACAATCCAAAAATGATGAAATTCCAAGAGGTCTCACACCTTTAGAACACCTTTTTTATTTTAACGATGTAGCCAAAGAACCAAGAATGGAGCCTGCGGAAACGAATGTAGAGGAGCATAACATAGGTATTCTAGCAGAACCCAAGATGATTAAGCTATCCAGCACTCTCCTGGCCCACATAAAATTGCAATACATGGAGTTGTTCAAAGAATTTAAAGATGTTTTTGGTTGGGGATACAAAGACCTAAAATCGTATTACACCAGCATCATTCAGCATAAAATCCCTTTGAAAGAAAGTCAAAATCCTTTCAAACAAAAGCTAAGGAGAATAAACCCTCTCTTATTGCCTTTAGTTAAGGAAAAAAATTGAAAAGATGCATGATGCTAGGATCGTAGTACCCATTAGATATTCAGAATGGGTATCAAACTTAGTTTCTGTTAGAAAGAAAATAGGGGAAATCAAGCTTTGTATTGACTTCAGAAATTTAAATAGAGCCTCTTTAAAAGACAAATACCCCTTACCCAAGATGGACCATATACTTCAAAGGGTATTTGGGTAAAAAAGGATATCCCTCTTAGATGGGTTCTTGGGTTACAACCAGGTGTTAGTGCTCCCAAGTGATCAAATCAAAACTGCTTTTACCACACCTTGGGGCACCTTTATGTATGTCAAAATTCCTTTTGGATTGATGAATGTAGGGGCCACCTCCCAAAGGGCCATGGATATAGCCTTCTCTGAAGATATTGGCTATTTCATTATCATTTACCTTGACGACATAACTATTTTCTCAAAGACTGATGAAGAACATTTCATCCACTTGAGAAAAGTTTTTGAGAAGTGTAGGAAATTTGGCTTGTCTGTAAATCCTAATAAAACACTCTTCAATCTCCAAAAAGGTAAAATTATTGGCCATATAATTTCAGAAGAAGGAATCAAAATAGACCCCACAAGGAGAGATGGCATATTGCAGATTATCCATCCAAGAAGCCTCAAAGAATTACAATATTTCATTGGAAAGATCGACTTTCTGAGGAGGTTCATCCCCAAACTTGTTGAGTTATTAAAAAACATTACAAACATTCCTAAGAAATATGTCAGTGTAAAATGGAATCTACCAGATAAAAAATCATTTGAACTAGTCAAACAAGCTCTCACTCAAACGCCAGTCGTGATTAGTCCAAATTTTACAAAAGAATTTTATATCTTTTCTTTTGCATCTGAGCATACAATAGCTGCAGTGTTACTTCAAAATAATGACTTGTGGCAAGAACAACCAATATCCTTATTTATTAGGGCCTTAAGAGATTCTCCTCTCAAATATAACATCATGGAGAAGCAAGCCTTAGCATTAGTGAAAACATTAAAGGACTTTAGGGTCTATATTTTACACTCTCACAAAATTTCTTTTGTTCCACATACTGTTGTCAAGGACATTCTAAGTCAAGACCCTGATGGTAAAAGGGGAAAATGGATTGCAGCTATTCTTGAATATGACATAGAAATCAGGCCCACCATACTAGTTAAAGGGAAGGGATTAGAAAAACTTATGGGGGAGTCCAACTTCCAAGAATTAGACATCAATATGGTAGATGTGTTGGAAGAAATAGAAGAATCTACTGCTCCTTTCATTGAAGAAAGATTTTTGAATTCTCCTTGGTATGCTAACATTACTTATGTGCTTTTATATTTGAATTCCCCTCCTACTTTGTCTAAAACAAAAGCTAGGTTTTTGAAAAAAAAAGCTTTGAGTTATTGCATCTTAGATGGGGTATTATATTGGAAAAATGTTGTTGTAATTTTGCTTAAATGTTTACTTGAAGATGATGCAGGAAAGATCATGCATGAGTTGCATGAAGGAGAATGCGGAGGAAAACTCTATTGGAAGGCCACAACAAACAAAATTCTTAGATCCGGTAACTATTGGCCTACCCTTTTCCCAGACACTCAGAAGTTAGTATGCCATAAATGTTAGATTTTTTATGACAAGAGAAAACTCCTTCCCTTACCTTTACATCCTATCGGAGTTGAGGCACCTTTTCAACAATGGGGTCTAGACTTCATTGGAGAAATCCACCCATCTTCATCAGCTCAACATAAGTGGATCCTCACTACCACTGACTTATTTACCAAGTGGATAGAAGCTATACCTTGTAGAATTTCCAATGACTCTGTCATTATCAAGTTTCTTGAAATAAATATCCTATCCAGGTTTGGTTGTCCCAGAAAAATCATAACAGATAACGCTACTCCCTTTAAATCCATGAAAATGGTTGATTTCTGTTGCAAATACCATATCACCTTGGGCCATTCCATTTCTTACTATCCCCAAGGAAATGGATTAGCTGAATCCTCCAACAAGAGCCTCATTAATATCATCAAAAAACTGTTGGAATAGAATCAGAAATCATGGCACAGTAACCTGGTTCATGCCTTATGGGCTAATACGTTAACTACAAAGAAGTCAATAAATATGTCCCCCTATCAGCTAGTCTATGCTATGGATGCAGTTTTTTCCACCTCATTAGGAGTGCCAGTCATAAAGCTCCTTCAAGAAGTGCAGGTCAAAGAGAATGATATTTAGAGGAGAATCAACCAAACAATCCATTTACAACAGACCAAAGAAGAAGTTTATGAAAGAACACAGTTGGTCTAAGAAAATATGAAGAAGCTATTTGATAATAGGACTAAGGAGAACAATTTCCAAATTGGAAATGTTGTTCTTAAGTGGGATTCAAGAAGAGAAGAAAAGGGAAAACATGGCAAGTTTGAAAACTTGTGGAAAGGGCCATATATTATCCATGCTGAAAGGGGTCAAAATGCATTTTTCTTGAAAGAATTGAATGGGGAAGATCTATATGGAGGTCCTGTCAATGGTAGGATGCTAAAGCATTACTTCTGCTAGGAATCATGAGTTTCAAAGCATTTTATTTTTTCATTGTAAATATCATAATCTGAATGTTGCATTCAAATTTATAAGAATACAAGTACAAAAAACAATAGAAAGGAGAAAAGAGGGCAAATTGTAAAAATAATAAAGGTATAGCCCCATACCAAAAAGAGAAACAAAAATATGAAAGTGTGCAAACTTAAAATCCACTCCTAAAAAACGCACTTTTAATTAGTCAAATAGTCTAATCTTGACTAATTAAGTTTTAAATTCACTGCTGATAGGATTAGTGAATTTGATTTGCCAAACTGTTTAATCTTGACTTATCAATAGGTAGATTAGGCTAGAAATTAAAGGTTGAAGCATGCTTAAAATTTGAACCTAAGTTTCCAAAGAGAGATGACTCAAAACTGTAAATTTATGAGTCAAACAGAGGTAAAACTGGTTCTAATTAGCTCAAAATTGGAACCAAAGGACAAGCAAAGAATAGCTCAAACAAAAGTAAAAACAGAGCTGAAAAAAGATAAAGGAAGTGCTTTGAAATTTCAAATCTTAAAGCCTTCCATTTTGTTTTAAATTTTCTCCAAAAATGTCTATGTGCAACTTGTTTTTATGCCATAGAACACAGCAAGTCAAACAGCTTAATCTTGACTTGACTATTTTTAAATTTCTGTTGTAGAATTTAAAGAAATAAAAATCTGTTAGACTGTTTAATCCTAAGAGATTAGTAGATTAGGTAGAGAAACATATGGACTCAACTGATTAATATGGGTTCATGGAGAAATAAGGAGTAGAATTAGATCAGAATTTTGTTTTCAAATAAGAATAGAATGTTGTGAAAAGATTTTGCCAATCTAAGTGCACTCTAAAGAAGAAAAAATGTTAGATCAGTAGGATTGGCTAGGTAGAAAGCTTGTATTGATGAAATTCCAATTTTTTACATGGCTGCTAATATGTTTTTAGACCAAAAGAAGATCATTCAATTAAAGTAAGGTAGCCCAATAGATAAGACACTAATCAGCCTCCTGGAGAATGCAATTCTGAAGTTCTTGATGCCTTCAAGAAGGCACCATCCCCAAGTGGAGCCAGTGTTGGCCACCTATAAAATTTTGTTATATCAAAAGGTGGCCAAAACATTTTGGAGCCTTCAAGAAACAGTTTTATTGTAAAAAATGTTATCTCTTGAAGCCTCTTGAAGACATCATACCTTTATTTCAATCTTCACTGTTGTTTCCATCTTAAAAGCTATACAATTATGTTGATTTCATTAAAGAAATACTGCTCCAAAGACCATTTTTCCCCTCCTTCCACTTCAAAAGATAACTTCATTTTTACCCCTTTATTCTCATAAAAATCCTTCATTTTCATATTTTTCCCCTTTCCCCTCCATCAAAACCCCTTTGATAAGGTTTAAGACTCTTTCTTTGCCTTATCGAAACCCTCAAAATCCTTTTGATAACCGGAAAAAATCATAAAAATTACATATTTTTTGTATAAAGGCTTAAGAACCTTTGGGCTAAGTCTTAAACCACTTCCCCTCCATGTGCCTGCACCCAAGAACTAGGTGCTAAAGCCTTTCAGCGCTTATCGCATCGGAGCAATACACAGCGCGCAAGTCTTTTTGCCTCACAAGTTTTTCGATGCGATTAGCCCTCTGTTTCATAACCCCCGATCATATTATTTCTCCATACACCCAGTGGCCCCACAATTGGGCACCACCCATCTCATACATATATCCCGCCCAATGCATATAAACCTTTTTTTTTATTAAGTTTTTGGTTTTCATACAGTATAAAGCATTTCTGCTGATACAAGTTATGAAGCAATCTCCCCCGTTGATCTTAGACCAATCAAACGGCCTGCACATCATCACATCGGAAATATTCAAAAGCGCATTCTCGCGGATGTTGTTTCTCCCCTCCAATTGAAAATTCCTCGATCCATCGTCAGTTGTTGATATCCTCCTCCTTTTCCTTTGATCCAGTGGCCCTCGTTCACTCTGATCACAATTATTTCCCCGCCTTTTGAACCCCGCCGATCCATCCTCCATCGTCGATCCGATCTGCAGATCGACAACCCCAAAATCATCGCGTCAGAGTTTTTTTTGTTGGCTTGTTTAAAAAGTTTTATTCAAAACCTTCGATTGCAATCTTCGATTCATTTCCCACTGTCGATCTAATCTGCAGATTGACGGTCTTCATCTAATCGCATCGATCTTTTTATTAGGTTCTTTTTTAACTTTTCATTCTTCCCCCCGTCAATTGCGATCCTCCGATTGGATCTGGACCATCCACATGTCCAGATCGGAGGGTCCCAGATATTTCCCTCATGGTTTCATCGCCCTCCACCTTCCACCAAGAGGATTTTAACACGTAATCCCCACCATTGATCTCTGCACGATCAACGGTTATGACATATTTTCTCCCTTGGCTCTCCTTTCTGACCTCCTCTAACAAATCTACACCGTTGGATGATGCCATCTAATGGCCATGCTCCTCCCCACAACCTCCGAAGCAGTTTACCCCAAATAACGTAGGATTTCTTAAATAGTTTTGTGTTTTGCAGGTGATTAATGGTTTTGTCCATTATAATGAAGGAAAAGTTGAAGGCTGGGAATGATGATTCTCATGCCTTTGATTCATAAAAGGAAACCATTCGCAAGGTTCAAACTCCACCTCTCATCGATGCTTCATGGGAATTGATTCCTTGTGAGCCCTGCGCAGCCCTGCACATCAACAAAACACAATATTATTTGATCAAATTAAATATTATCAGTGTCGAAGATGAAACACGCCAGAGCATAAGATTAAAGACAAATTTGTGAGGGTTATGGCTAAGATTGATTATCAAAAGCCTAATCCTCCAAATTAAAACATAGTTTAAAGAAAATCATTAGTGCTTATCAGACAGAAAGGCCTCCACTGCCGCATTTGAGGCAAATTGATTCCTCTCAGCTACCACAGTGCCACCTGTAGCCACAAGCATTCAAACAGAGGTCGGAGTTATCGATCAAAATCAGATATTTTCCTCGGCACAGCTAGAGAGTTAATTCAGCCAAAGAATTTAATTAAAAATATCAACAGAGTTACTACTACATGACACAGAGCCTCAAAAGTCAATAAAAGCTCCCACCGAGCTTTAATCTTAAATGTAAAACATTTAATACAGAAGAAAATCTATAAACTTCTTCATCAAGCCCCTCAAAGGCCAAGAAGCCATTAAGACTGTATTAATTATCTTTGGAGATCTTTTATCAGATCTCACCTCCTCATTCTTCTATAGATACTTTTGTAGAAGATGAGAAATTTTTGGTTGCTTGGTTCGTTGATCAGTGGTTGCAATATTGAAATTCTCTGAAATAATACATAGTCTGTTGAATTTGAAGAAGAAATTGAAGTCTTGGAAGCCCTGATGATGTTGTTGCATGCTTGCTTTTAAGAAGTCTCTATCATTGGATCCATGAGCTTGGTTGTTGGTGAAGTATTCTAAACTGTTCATGTTTTCTCCTATTTTCATTTTGTTCCATAATTTCTTACTACAGTAGGATGAAATTTTTAGGCTAAGAAATGACTCCTGGAAGCACCTTAGACCTGTTCATCCTTCACTATTTTATGTTTTCTTCTGCTGAGGTATTTTAGAGTCTTTAATATATCTCTTTATTCCTCATGCTTGTTTATTTATATAATAATTTGAATAGTTGGTTTCAGCATGATTTATGATTCTCCCTGCTTGTCTGCTATCACTTAAAGGCTATTATTGAAGTTTCCCTTTGAAGTATCTTTGTTTATAGTGAGCCAAGGATGTCTGTTCTGATCTTGCCCATTGTCCTTGCTTGAACAGTTGTCTTAAAGGTCTTTATAGTTGTAATCATAGATGCGTTAGGTGCTCCCTCTTCTGTGACTGCAATTATCAGTCAATCTTTTACGTTTTCTAAGTCATTTGAAATAAAATATTTGAGGAAATAGGGTGTTCCCGAAATCTTAGATCTCATCTTAAAAGTTTTTTTGAAGTCATTATTTGTTTAAAGTGTGATTTGTAGAATTCATGGTTAGCCTTGTCTATCAAATAGCTCTTTATTGTTCAAATCATGTTTTCAAATTCCCTTTGTTGAGAATTAAACTCCTCTTTCCAAATCATTGATGTCCATCTCATTCCAAAACCAAAGGATCCTGTGGCCAAGTTAGATTTTCCCTTTGATATCCCATATCCATTGATAAGTTTATCATGACCTCTTTTTGACTCCATTGCCCAATGAATCTAAAACTTCCTCTTTCTACCTACCTTTCCTAAACCTTTCATATTCTGTTGTATCAATTAAACCAAGAAAACAATCCAACACCTGCATTTAATAACCAGTATAAAAACCATTATCCAAATCACACAAGATAAACCTTTGCTAAAACAAATAATTTGAGAGATCCCTCTCTGAGAACAGAAGGACTAGATCCTGGAACTCTAGAGATTGGTTCTGATGTTGCCTTGTCTTTTGATTTGCCAAACTATCAAAACACGGGACCCCAACAGGGCGCACCTTTAAAGGTAGGTAACTTCCATTGTACTGTCATGTCTCCTTCTAAAAAGGATTTGGTTGAGGGCTTGCCCTCCTGTGAGCCTCAAAACTCTTGCATCATTGCTCTCCTTGGCAGGCTACGTATAGAGTGATTCTTTTATGGATTGGTTTGATAATACCTCCTGCTCTGTGTTGTACTCTCCTCTAGAGTAGTGCTCATTCACGTTCAGGTAAGATCTTCAGTATTTGCTTGTCATTACTAGATCACTTCTCTCAGACTTCTTCCGGTCTCGGCAACGGAACCATTTGTTGGCTCGAGGGGTCCTGACCCAGGTTCGGTGTGCAAGGTTTTCCAACAAACCCCTATACTACTGGCCCTTTCAGCAGTGACCTGCTTTCGCAGGTCAAAGTCTCACCCGAAGTAGTATGGGTGAGTGCTAGAACCAAGTTTTCGCACCCTGAGAAAGGATGGGTAGAGAAAGAAGAGCTGGGATAGGTCCTGTAATCCCCAATTACCTTGTTCTATGCAGGGTTAATTATGTCTCTGTTCGCATCCAAGTGCGCTAGATATATAGTTATATGCTTTTATGATAATAACACAACAAGATATAAATGGAAAAAAATAGATCCAAATCCAGAAACACACTTACACATATCTTCGAAGCTTAAAGACAGAAAATATACAATACAACAATTACCAATATTTTTCACTAGATTACTCACAGACTCAGTTCTCTATCAATCATTATTATTCATGAATTCATGAATTCTTCCTTACAATTCCCTTCCCAACCTGTGCACACAGTAGCAGGGTCTGCACACAACTGTACTTAGGATCTCTGCACACATAGCCAGCAGGAGTCCGCTCCCCAAAACCCAAAAGGATAGCTTAAATCACAATTCGCATCAATAGCTCTCATATCCCACCTTACAATTAAAAAATAGTGCTCTATTTATAACAATCTAGCCTAATCTTTCCTATGGTCCACAAACCATGGTTTTCGGACCCCTCGTTTACCATTTTACCCAATACAACACTTTTCGAGGCTTTTACCCACCGCAAAAACTGTTCGCTAGATTAAATCTAATCAAAATATATCAAAAATATCAAAATCGATCAGTTTCGCAGCTTGTTAGGAGACCTTGTTCCAACAGTGTTGGTTACACATGAGCGATCATTGTCCTTCTCCTTTACTACACATGGTAGCTAGCATGACTTTGATTGTGATTCCATATGTTGATGATGTTCTTATCTTTGTTGGGAACATGGTTGGAGTGAAGGCACATTTGTTGGATGTGTACAAGGGGAATGAAATTTCCCACACCTTTTATGCTTCAAGCTTCAAGGGGACCATGGAAGATGATATGGCCACTATGGTAGATCACTTTTTTCATTATGAGGTGGGCCATATGAATGTTTGGAGCACTTGGGATATGCCTCTCATAAGCATTTGGGAGGAGATTTTCTATGAAATACCAAGCTGGGAGGTAATTCATTTCATTTGGATGATAGCTTGGAGGTGAGAGTCTCTCATTTGGAATGAGTTCCCCTACATTTGTCATCACTTCTACCTCAGGGACGCCATTGAACAATAAGAAGGTTTCCATATAGACCTTCCATTCTTTCATGATAAGAGCCAATTGGTTTATCCACCAAAGGCCAACTTACACATTTGGGAGGAACCATTGGGAGAAAGAATTGTTGTAGAATATTTGAAGCAATGGTGCAGACTATTGGATGTGGAAGCCACAAGAGGAGGAGTGGAGATTTTGCAATACCCTTGCAGTTTCTTGAGGATAAGAAACATTTGGGAGGGGAAGACTTTAATATTCCTAAATTAGCATGCAACTAATGGGAATATTAATTTTTATCTTAACATCTTGTTGGATGAATAAATGGGTAAGGAGGCCCATAAATCTCTTTTAGTAGGCACCAAATCCCTTTTAATGAGAAAAGGGGTAATGTTTATAGTTGTATCAAGCACCCTCATATGTGAACAAGGGCTAATGCATATGGATAAGGTCAAGTTTGACCAAGTCAACATCACAAATATGGGAGGAGTAGATCATCAGTAAAGATAGCCTAGTATGAATATGGATAAGTTTAGATAGTTAGAATAAAGACACCTTGGGTGTGAAAGGAGACAATGCATGAAGACTAAATGAAGGTTGACCAAATCAAACAACATTGTAAATAGAAGAGTGAAACTCGTGGAGACAGTGTAATTTTGGAGGAGGAGCCCTTGCATGAAAGTGACCTCATAAATGGGTGGGACCCATGGCGAGGAATCTCATCAAGTATATAATGGAGGGAATGGTAGCCATATGGGGAATGATTGGAGAATACGATTTTATGATTGAGTCTATTTAGACTTATTGCATGCTTCAGTTGTTTAGCTAAGTTTACTGTACTGTTTAGTACAAGGGTTTTCTCATGCAGGGATTCCTCACTCTTTCTTGGAGGACTTGTTGAAGGAATCATAGAGGAGAATTCTGGACTTCATTTCCACTATTCAATATTGGGCCAAGCATTCACCTATAGCTACAATGCAGTCCCTTGGAGAAACTACATTATTTTACATAGTGTTGCGGTGGAGGGTTGGGAAACTAATTTTCTGAGCTAGTTTTCCATAGGAGGAAGGATTCCTTCTCTTGGGAGATCAACAAGGAGGATTCTTGGGCACATTTCAGATATTTGGCACTAGGCCAGCCTATCCTCATCATTCATAGTGTATTTTTATTTGGGAATTGCATTATTTTTGGAGGGAAATCTTGGAGGAGGATCTATTGGCTCTTTAAGAGCGTTTTCTTGTAGGTGAAGGGTTCAACCATTCATTAGACTAGACCCTTTCAAGAGATATACATTACATACATGTTATTTCATCCTTCTATTTATTGAGCTTCAGTTTCAGTGACTCTTCAGTCCTAGGGCTGTAGATCACGATTTGTATTTGGGTGTATCTCTGGAAACCCTTCTCGGTTTCTCTTGGATTTCTGTAAAAGAGAATAGATCTCAGTTTTCATCTATTTTTAGTAATATATCAGTGGATCCATTTGTCTCTCTAGTTTTGTTACATAAACCCTCAATAAACTGTGTTTTCATTTGCTGCAGTATTTCTGTGTTGCAGTAGCCATGGGGTTGCAGTGTTTTTGGGCTATTCTAGGATTGGGAGGCTTGTTTAACTAAGCAATAATGATTTTTTTCTGATATCCTTTTATATTTGGCTACTATAATTTGTAAACCAATGGATCCATGGACTTATATTGACTGTTATAACATTTTTTTCTAAAAAATACATTTTTGGTGCTTATATTGCTAATTTTCCCATTTCAAAATATTACAGGAATGGAATTTTATAAAAGGTGGCCAAAATTACACAAACAGTAGTTTCCTATGTATCAATTTCAGATCCAAAGGATGAAAAAATGAACTGTGGCCCGTTGTACAAGTGTGTTCTATTGAACGAGTCCATAATTAGTTCATTGTGGGAGATTCGACATAGCTTTGTCTTGAAGCATACAAATTAAGTCATACCTGTAGCATCTAAAATAATCTTCAAAGAGCTATTACAGGACCGAATATTAGATATTGAAGATTTTCACTTACAGAGATAATTCAGTTTCAATATCGATCTCCCCAAAAGCAAAAAAAATGTGTGTATTTTTTTAAAATTGCATAAGTCTCATTTGAAAAGTTAGTTTGAAGTGATTCCAATGACATATTGAAGCATATATATCAGTATTGGATATTAAATACGCCCTTGAAGGAATCAAACACCCATTAAGCCCTCATAACACTCTACTATGACTCATGAAGATGATGAAGTGCAACATGATATATCAAAATTACAAGAGCAAGTGCACCAAATTTCGCACTTGCAAAGATCAACAAAAAATGAAATGGAAGTTTTGAAGAAATCTGTGGAAGTGAATATGGATGGTTTGAAGAAAGGCATGGAAGCTGATATGGAGGGCTTGAAGAAAGGCATGGAAGCAAAGATTGATGGTTTGAAGAATGCCATGGTATACATGGAAGAAAAAATGGAAGACATGAAGAATGATATAAAAGCAGACATGGAAGGATTGAAAACGTTAATACAAGAAATTATTCCTAATGATGATAATATAGTAGATGACACTCATTATGAGAACAAAGTAAGTGTTAATCGTGATTTCGTAAAATCTAATGTTGGATGGAAGAGCCAGCATATTCCAAATATCGATATGAGGACGTTTGATGGAAAGGATCCTGTAGCATGGATACTACAGATGGAGAAATATTTTCACATCAATAATGTGAAAAACACACAAAAGGTATGCATTGCAACTTTATATTTAGAAAAAAATACATTTTTATGGTATTGATGGATTTTCTCCTGTAAAAAAAATTGCTACTTGGTCAATTTTTGTGGAGGAAATGATAGAAAATTATGAGGATACAAAGAGAAAAACCTTCTTTATCCAATTGATCAATATCAGGATAAAGGGTTCAGTGGTGGAGCACATTGAGGAAATCCAAAAATTGAATATAAGGGTAAATTATATTCCAGAGGAATAGAGGATTGATGTCTTTGTAGGGACTTTAAAGGATAACGTCCAACATGAGGTTTGCCTTTGGGAACCTAATTCATTGGAGAAGGCATTAAGGTTGGAAAGAAAAATTGAATGTAAAATTATGACGACAAGGAGGCCTACCACTCACATCTATAAATATGGAAGTGTTGCTAGTCCTAGACATCCACAACCTACAAGGTTGACACCACAACAATTGGAATAAAAAAGAGAAAAAGGTCTTTGCTACAGTTGTGATAGCAAATACACTAAATGTCATAAGTGTGGTGAGATGAAATTATTTTAGATATATTGTGAAGACAAGGAATAAAATGAACAAGAAACATCAAAACAAGATGATATACACCAGGAGCCAACCTTATAGAATGAAGAAATGAGTCTGACCATATCATGTAATGCATTGGTAGGAATTACCACTCCTCAAACTCTCAAGATAGAAGGACATATCAAGAAGAAAAATGTAATAGTGTTGATTGATTCAGGTAGTACCCATAATTTTATTCATTTTAAGGTAGCCAAGGAATTTAATTGCTTCCTATACCTAGCACTATAATGGCAAGTGATGGTTGAAAATGGAGGAACTATAAAGTGCTCTGGAAAATGCCATAATTGTTACACAGTTTTTTGTCACCCTCCATGCATTCCCTATTCTTAATACTAGAGGACCATCATAGTGACCCCTATGTACTGTAACACATCATAATGAATTTAATTGCATCCCTTTACATGTCAAGAACAAAATCTTATAGACCCTTCCTGAAGTAGACCCTTAAAAACATGTAGTTTTGGGTCGACGTTGTTGTATAGTTATGCCCTTGCGCCGATGGCCAAATTTACACTAGGCCCCGTGCCTTGGTCACTCTGTCTCTATAGATCCCACATGGTGAGATACTTTTGGAAGGTTTTTAATATGGAAATGAAGTCCCTAATATCTAATAGCTTCATGGGTGGAATCATGGACGTTTGTTCGGTTGGATGTGGTCGAATTTCTCCCTTTGGCCTTTTAGTTCCTACAAAAATGCAACTTCCCAAAGGGATAGACCTTTCCTCCACCATAAGTGTATCCCAAAGCTATTCCTTTACTCCTATAATTCCCTCTTAATTCCATTGATTCAGCTAGACAGACATAGCTAGAATAGACTAAGAGCTGATATCAGAGAATAGTCCATAGTTCTAAGAGAGAGTTTGAATGTTTCGCCTCTTTGAGCTGAATTGACGAACGAATGCTTTGAGACAAGCCCAACTGAACCCATCAAAGGAGGTCTATAGAATCAAGGCACAAGTTTTAAACAACCTTTTATATATTAATATGACATCACTGATTTCTAGTTCTAACTTTGTCTATGTTAATACTCAAAGTTTCCGACTCTCCTTGACTAGTTGTATAGTTGTAAATGAACATGTGTGCTTGCATGCTTTTAATGTTTGCCTAATATTTGTGCAAGTGTATGAATGTCCCTACCAATGCAGTGAAAGGCTTGGCAGAAAAATATCAAGGAATCACTACAACATACTACGTCAAGAGCGTTGGATTGAGGTAGGACATCTATTCCAATCTGCATTTTTTTTATGTACTAGGAATTTAGAAAGCAATATGTTCCCTTGTTGCTAGACCCACCCTAGAGCTAGAGGGATCACCTATGTCCATAGACGGGACTTTCCTTCACAAAAATTTGGCCACCATACTTGGCAAGTCGATGCCTATTGTCTCTCATTATTTGTTTTAAATTTCTGATTATCTGTCCAAATTTGGCCAAATTGTTATTTCTTTGTTGATTTTGGCTTCTTTGAATCCTTTTGGCCATTTTCCCTTTTCCTAGAGTGATAAGTCTGGTTTTTTCTCAGCCAATCCTTTATTTTCTCCTTCCTTTTATAGCTTTGCACTATTGATTTCTTGAGAGTCGTGCCCATCAGCGCGAGTTCTCTTTTACACAGGTGTGATTTTTCCTTCTTGGCACTCGATATAGTTGAATAATCGCATCGATTCTCATAGGATTGGATTTTGGGCATTTTCCATTGAGCTTGTAGTTTGTATTATCCTTAAGCCTATTTCTTCCCCTTGGATTGATCCATATGGCTCTTGTTTACTAACTTGGCTATGCCATGCATTTCAGTTTGTGTTATCTCTCATTCAAAGAGTGTGACTTATCCATCCTAAGGTTTCTAGGTGTTTCGAACCATTCGTTTGGTCGCATGTTCATTGCGTGTCTAATCTATTTATGAGTTAGTTTGGTCATTTATTTTCAGCCTTTTATGTGGTAGCTTGGTCTTCTTAGTTGATTTTATGTGAGTGTTGGAACGGAGTCTCCTAACAAGCTGCGAAACTAGTCCATTTTGAATATTTTTTATTATACTTAGTCTAGCGTAGGGGTTTTGGGGTGGGTAAAAGCCCCGAAAGCATTGTAATGGGTAAAAGGGTAATCCAAGGGTCTGAAACCATGGTTTTCGGACCATAGGAAAGTCTAGGCTAGATTGTTATAAATAGCAAAGCGTTTTGTATTGTAAAAGAACAAGAATGATGAGCTATTGATGTGAATTATTGTTTAAGCTATCTGTTTGGGTTTTGGGGAATGAACTCCTACTGGTTGTGTGCGCGGAGATCCAAGTCCAGCTGTGTGCAGACCCTGCTGCTGTGTGCACAGGTTGGGAAGGGAATTTTAATAGATAATTGATGAATGAATGAATGACAAGGATTGACGAAGTACTAAATCTATGAGTAATCTGTGTATGAACTATCAGTAATTACTGTACTGTGTATTTCTGTGTTTAAGCTGCGAAGCTCTGTGTAAGTGTGTTTCTGTACTTTGACCTATTCTGTTCTATTTATGTGTTAACGGATTACTGTTATAGAAGCATATATAATTATAGATCTAGTGCATGTGGATGCGAATAGAAACCCTCTTAGCTGTGTGCATTATAAGGTGATCTGGGTATCGCAGGACCAAACGTAGCTCTGCTTCCCTTACCTTTCCTTTCTCAATGTGTGAAAACCTGGTTCGAACACCCACCCATACTACTTTGGGTGAGACTTTGAATTACGAAAGCAGGTCACTGCCGAAAGGGCCAGTAGTATAGGGGTTTGTTGTTGCACACCAAACCTAGGTCAGGACCCCTCAAGCCAACAAATGGTTTCGTTGTTGGGACCCAAGGAGTTTGAGAAGGGAATCGGGTACTAACAAATGAATACTGGAGAAGGGAACCTACGACGGGCCCCTAGGAAACCATGTCGTTCCATTTAAAATTACCTACCTTCAGAGGCACGACCAATGATGAAATGGAGCGGTTTTGGTTTGTGGCAGAGTCGGTATGGGTTGCACAGGGTACGGTAAGCAATACTATGAAAAAAGCACAGCTATCACTAGCCTTTTATGGAAGAGTGTTGGACTGGTATATGCGATACATTGCCCAGAATCAGAGTGCATCCATGGAGGATATCAAAGACACTCTAAAGCAATAGTTCTGGAAGCCAAAATCTTATTCCCAGCTAGTAGCGGAAGTGAATGACTTCAAACAAGGTGTGTTTGAGTCAGTATGGGAAGCTGATCAGCAATTGAAGAAGGAATTCAGGGAAGGAGGATTCGAGTATGATGATAAAAAAATTACGGAATGGTTTATTGCCATGCTACTCCCTCACCTTAGCATACCTATGGGTTGCCAGGCTTTTGACTCACAAGATAGAGCCTTGGAAGCTGATATTAAATTAGAAGCCACGGCTCTAAAAATGCTGCATCATAGGTGCAACAGATCCAGGTGCAGCTTGAAGCTATGCACTAGGAGCTTCAGAATCTACAACGGAAAGAAGGAGGAAGGGCTGACACAGAATTAGGTCACGCAGCAGGCAACCATGCTTCCCAATGAAGACAACGCTGGTGACAGTTTTTTCGATTAGTTGGCCATGAGGAGCAGAATTTCTGGATCTATAATAAAGTAATGGACTAGGTAAAGTCGAGTGGGGGTGACTTCCCCCCTGAACGATGGGACATAAGCCAAAGTGGAAGCACAGGTTAGGGTCGGGGCCAATCGATCTACTATAACTATGGTGGCATGGGACATTTTGTGAAGGATTTCCTGAACCCCTCATGATAGTCCTGTAGGTATTGTAGACAGTTGGGCCATACGTTGGAAGATTGTCCAACCCTAAAATCAAAGATACAGGGAAAGTAGCTCTCATCTGCACAGAAAGTGCGAAGGGTCTTTATCGAGCTAAGGGGTAAGGATACAAAGGTAAATGTGGTAACACGTAGTGGATTGGTGACTGGGGGAACTTAGGAAAAAGATGAAACTGACACACTAATCCACAGACTAGTTAGCAACCAAGAAGGACTGGACCTGGACAAAGCGAGGGAAACATTTATGGAAGCTCGAAAGGACTTCCTTGAGACTAAAGTTTCTCCCTCTAAACACCTAGGAGGTGTGGAAGTAGCTGAGGAGGTTAAACCATTCTTAAAAAAATTCATGAGGCTGCTGCGCAACCCCCAGGGAGTGCAAATTCTGTAGGCTTTACTAGAAAGCTGCGCAACACACACTACCCTGTTGCCCGACATCAAGGATGTGCATAAGTTATAGGAATCTCAGAGACGTACTAGAAGGGAAATGTGGCTGACAGTCCAGATCGGAAACTATGAGATGGACCGAGTTATCTTAGACCTCGGATCAGACGAAAATATACTACCTAAGCACACTTGGCAACGCATGGGGGAACCCAAGCTGGAGAAACCCACCATCCAGCTTCGAATGGAAAATCAACAAAAAATATGTCTGCTAGGAAGGCTACCAAAAGTCAGGGTTGACATCGCAGGGGTGAGGGTCCTAGATGATTTTGAAATAATAGAAATTGTGGAAGATGTGGATCCCTACCCTGTGCTCCTCAGACTGGACTGGGCTATAGACTTGGGGGGTATCATCAATCTAAAAAATTACAGCATGATATTTGAAAATAATGACACAAGGGTTGTTCTGTCACTAGACCAGGTAGAGGGAAAATGTTATACGGAACCTATAACCAAAAAGGGAGAGGGGGATTATGTCTACAAATTGACAGTGCGCTATCAGGACAACCTAACCCAAGACACTGTACCATGCTATGAAGAGGATATTAAGGATTCTAGTAAGGATCTAGAAGCTTGGAAGACCCAGCTAGGAGAAGCCTCTACATTGCGTTGTCTTTGTATCACAAAGGACTCCCTCTGTATGGTCCCAAATAAAACGATTGGAGTAAGGCTAGGCCTAAGAAATTGTGGCAAACCCACCCCGGGAGAAGGACCGGTCAGCCCACGAGTGAGCAACAATTTCCCTATGACAGTTGTAGGTTCTGGTCCCATGCATCAAGCCACCCCTATGACAACGATATAGCCAGGGGTCAGGCAGTTGGTTCCGACATCAGCCCCCCTTAAATCCTTAGTATAAAAAATGATAAAAATTTCTTGGTCGTGGGCCAAGGGCTACTTAGGAAGCAAGACTGTGTTGGGGGAAGATGGGCAGTTGTCACAAATTGGTAACCTTAGCATGAAGAGTACACCTAAATCACTGAGGACGCGAAAAATACCCATTGGGACTGTACCTTCTAGTAAAAAGAAGAAGTTACCATTAAGAGAAGTGGCTCCTCAGCCATTGGTAGGTCAAGTTATGAGAGGTTTTTACCGTTCCTTGGGAAACCCGCCCCGCATAAAATGTCTCTCTCTATCAACTGATGGACAATGTTGAAAAGGGGGCGGGATAGTCCGGTTAGCGGTATTGTCTCATATAAATGAGCGGCCTACTTTAAGTGTCTCACGGAAGCAACCGAGTAGCGAACTTTGTTACAATTGCATCATCCCTCTCATTACTAGTCAACCCCCTCTGTCAGGAAGTAGTCACCCATAGCCAGGATTCATTTTTCACACAAGGATGTCGACTACTATCACTGCTAAAAACTTCACCCCAATTGAACATGAAGTTGAAGAAGTTATAAAATATGAGCCTGAGTTAGAAGAATTCCTCCCTCCATGGACCACAAGGAAAGGCAAGGAGAAAGCTCAAGGTTCAGGGACTACCGCACAGGCAGCAAAAAGGCCCCGAAGTTCCCTAAGACATGTCAGGCCTCTGCCCTCAGAAGAAGATAACTAGGAGGGGGCTTTTCCAGCTAACCCGATCAACTGGTTACCTCCATTTGTTTTACCATGAAGATCGTCTACACAAATACCAAAAAATTTGGATGCCTTGATCACCTACCTACAGACTCCGCTAACGCTAGGAGAGGTCCCCATCCTTGGTGACCCCTATAGATGCCTTCATGAGGTCAAATTTGAAGATCGTGATCTGGCGGACCATGATGCTTTCCCAGAATTTTCCTTTGCATTATACTTTGATACAGTCCATGAGGATGATGTAATCACGGTAGTACCTCAAGGATGGGTATGCGGCTTGGCGGGATCCGAGCTCCTGAATCTGCTCCGTATGCCCCACTTTGGTTGTTACAACATCACAAATCAGTTGGCATGCCAGTTACTCACCCTTATTCATAATATTTACTTACGGATTCATGAAAGGGTCCCTATCGATGCTGAATTGATCCACAATATTACAGACCTCCCGATGCAGGGGCTGCACTCGCTCGCAAAAGTCGAAAAGAAGTACAAAGCCGCTACCGTTTTGTTTGTTCAGGAGACCTATGTAGTATAGAGAAATCAGCGAGGGATTGTAATCCAAACCATCAATGACCCTACTATGCAGATGGGCACTCGACTATTAGCCTTCAAACAAATGCAGAGGTACCAGGTTGTGAATTTCCCCGCCTATGTCATCTAGCTAGCCGTCCAGTGTGCGAAGGGTGTGCTTTTTAATCGGGCTCAATATTTGTGCGATGAATTTCTTGCTAATGTCCGCAAGTCTCAGTAGCATGGGACATCTTTCTTCTATCCATGGCTATTATTCCTCATAGAACTAGTCACTTGGGACAAACCAGAGGAGTTGGTCATTCCAGAGCTCCCTACTGGGATGTGGGAAGGCACTCGGTATGCCCACTTGTGGGACTCCAAGGATAAGCAGCGCATTGAGGATAACAAGGTGTTTTGGGTCCTCTTCCAGAGAAGTGTCACCACTGTCATAAACTCCTGGCCCTAATTATCCCCCACCATATATAACAAATACAAGCATATTTTTGCATTTCCAATTACCATGCACCAAGTCCAGATTTGTAGCCTTGCTAGTCAGACATGGATGGATTTCCCTTATATGGTACCTGATGAGGAAATTAATCTACTGATCTCACTGTGGCCCCCCCGCCTAGAAAAAAGGTCTCACCGACACTCCAGCATCAGCTATAGCCGAGCGCAGAGGTAACCCACCCCAGCAAATCGATACAGCTCTGACCCAGATAGATACCACCACCAACCCTAGTCCTAGCACTAAGAGGACAGGGGTATCAGCATCAGGACTAAGGAAGAAGCAGCACACCTATCATGAGCACTACGATGTGACAATCACATTAATGGATGGAGACCTGGAGCAAATCGCGGACGCGGTCACCATGGCTACGGAGGATAAGTGGGAACTTATCACGACCCAATGGAAGGCAGGGGAACACTCTCTTCAGGTAGACCTCTGCGCTCTCTATATCAAAAGGGATCACCCCCCACCAAGTGAAGGCCAGGCACCACCCCTGTCAGTCGAAAATAGCTCAGCACACATCAAAGAATCCAATCGACTCGGGAATATCCCTAATAATGCCTTAGTCGGAACGAAGCCCCCTAAAGTCACAGGAATTCAGCTGGACTTTGCTTAGCTGCACCATGCAGCCTTAGAAAGTCTCCTTCATGCTATCTCCCAAGAGATTAGTGACCGAACTCAATCCGCAACTCGATAGCTTGCGGTAGCCTTGAGCACCATTGCGCAGAAGAATGATGAAGTAATCTAGGCTGCATCACAACAGGTGGAGCTTGAGATCGTGATCGACCAGCTTTTCACAGAAGTCACAAAGGAAATCACAGCTGAGGATATTTCTAAGAGTAAGGTGGAAAAATTGGTTGCTGCTTTCAAAGCCTCCCAGCTAGAGATACACACTATCTGGACTCAACCGGAACAACAAATTTCAGACTTGCAAGCCATATTACAACTCGGCACTCCCCCAGACGTCTGTGCCCAGCGTGCCGCTCTAATCATAGATACAACGACAACAATCACAGGGTAAATTACTCAAGGTCCCACGCTGATGGAATGAGCCATACAGCTCTAGACTCAGGTCCAGTGTAATGTAGTCCTCCAAAAAATCAATCAGGACTTACAATAGAAAGAAGAATTTGTTGAAAGGATCAATGCTACACTACCTACCTTGGTGCCTGCCCAGTGCTTGGCACGATTGAAAACCAACAATGACCTCCAGGTCGAGATTGAGAAACTCTGGCATAAACAAAATGTCATGGCCATACTTCTAAAGCCTTGGACTACCTCAACCCTCCGGTTAACACAATACATCGATGGCGCAACCAAGCATCTTAATCAGCTTCTGGAAAGCGTTACCACGTTCCTTGAAGATTTTCCTTCCTAGAAGCTGGTTGCTCTTGCACATAATGTTGTAGCCCAAAGTCAGGATATACTCCCTCAGCTCAGATGATCTCTTGATACCTTGTAGACATAGATAGAAGCTTCACCACCACAGTTACTCGGGATAAGTCACAAGATTGTGTTGGGGGACTATTGGAATGGGATCTCCTAACAAGCTGCGAAACTAGTCCATTTTGAACATTTTTTATTATATTTAGTCTAGCGTAGGGGTTTTGGGGTGAGTCAAAGCATCAAAAGCATTTTAATGGGTAAAAGGGTAAACCAGGGGTCCGAAACCATGGTTTGTGGACCATAGGAAAGTCTAGGCTATATGGTTATAAATAGAGGAGCATTTTGTATTGTAAAAGAACAAGAATAATGAGCTATTGATGCAAATTATTGTTTAAGCTATCTGTTTGGGTTTTGGGGAATAGAATCCTAGTAGCTATGTGTGTAGAGATCCAAGTCCAGTTCTGTGTGGACCCTGATACTATGTGTGTAGGTTGGGAAGTGAATTTTAAGGGATACTTGATGAATGAATGAATGAGAAGGATTGATGAAGCACTGAATCTGTGAGTAATCTATGTATGAACTATCGGTAATTATTGTAATGTGTATTTCTATGTTTAATATGTGAAGGTTTTTTAAGTGTGTTTCTGTACTTTGATCTATTATATTATTTTTATGTGCTGCCAGATTACTGTTATAGAAGCATATAACATTATAGATCTAGTGCACGTGGATGTGAATATAAACCCTCTTGGCTATGTGCAGTATAAGGTGATCTGAGTATCGCAGGACCAAACGTAGCTCTGCTTGCCTTACCTATCATTTCTTAGAGTGCAGAAAAATGGTTCCAACACCCATCCATACTACTTCTGGTGATACTTTGACCTATAGAAGCAGGTCAGTACTGAAAGGGCCAGTAGTATAGGGGTTTGTTGGCAAACCTTGCACACCGAACTTGGGTTAGGACCCCTCAAGCCAACAATGAGTTAGTGTTGTCAAGCTTTCATTCCATGTATGTTTGATTGTCCCTCCATCACCATGAGCGTAGATCACATTGTTCGTTGAGCTGACTTAAAAACCCTTTACTTTGTGTAAGGTGATGCATGCCTAGTTTTGAGTGCGTGTTTACATTCGCTTGTAATTGGCCTCTTAATGTTTTGATGATTTTGTTTGAAGCTACTCGAAGCTAGTATTTATTTTTCTAGTGTTGCATTGCATTGTTGCTTATCGCTCATACAAAATAACGAAAGTTTTTCATTCTTCGTTTTCGTTTGGAAATGAAAAGTGATATTTTGCATTAGTAGGTTTCTTCTTCATTGGAAAGTGAAAGACAAAAGAAGAATTTTCATTTTCTACTTTGGCTATGTTAGTAGCATAAGGGAAAGTGTCATTCTTGCATTTGTTTGACTACTGCTTTGTTGCAAACCTATATCCTTCACTTAGCTAGCTTTTCATCGAAAGGAAATGGTATTATTTCTCTCGTATCATTGTGCATTAGATATTTGAGATAACATTCAGTAGGGCCTTGAAATTGAAACATAATTCCAAGATAAATAACAAAATTAATTGAATCAACCTAAGGAAGCAATGGAACTTAATGCTCACACTTAGAGGTCTAGGCTAGTGACGTGTTCTGACGTCATAAGCCTAGCATCCATTGCTTACAATCTTGCATTAGACAGCACTAGTACGAAATTGTGCTCCATGTACCATCACGTATTTAAGGGGAGACCCTCATAGGTTGCAATCCTTTATCCATAGAAAACTTCGTCTGCCACCCTGTAACTGTAAATGTTAGGTCCCTATATCACTAGTATAGTCCCTTATTATTGTTAGTGTAACCCCCTTATTATTATTATTGAACCCTTATAACCCCCATTTTGTTATTATTGTGCCCTTAAATTATTATTGTTAGGTCGGCTAGGATTACATTGTGGCCCACTAGGATTACATTATGGCCCCATGGACTCCTATATAGAAAGGAGGTTTTGTAAATTGTATCATCCAATAATTGTTCATTTATGTAATGTATTGGAGGTTGCCCCCTCGAAGTGGCTCATTTCTAAGGCGTTGATATCTCTTTTCTTCTCTTTTTGGAGCTGGTTACACAACATTTGGTATCGGAGCTTTAGATTCTAGGGTTTCGCTGCTCCAAACAGGTCATCGTGGAATTTTCGCTATAACTTTTTTTCTACGAAGCTTCAGAAGCTGAAATTTTTAGGGTGCGAAGCTGAAATCTTGAGGAAGTTTGTCTAAAAATTTCAGATCTTGGTTCGCAATATTTGAGGAGATATCATCTGTGGAAGTTAGGTATTTTTTCAGGCTCATAAACAGGTCATCGTGGCATTTGCGCTATAAATTTTTTTGTACGAAGGGTCAGAGTCTGAAATTCATATGGTGCGAAGCTGAAATCCTGAGGAAATGCGTCAAAAAATTTCAGAACTTGGTTCGCAATATTTTTGGAGATATGATCTGTGGAAGGTAGTGCTTTTTCAGGCTCCTGAATTTCATCTCAAAGAGGTGATCGTGGGAAAATTTCAATAACTCTCTCTCTGGGCATCGGATTGGAGTGCCGTAAAAAGTGGTTGCAAGTACACAGACCACAGTTTCTTGGCTATCAATTTCAGAGACGGAGGACAAAACAGTGACATGTGGCAAGCCGTACAAGTTCGCTCTACTGAACCAGTCCAAAGTTGGGTCATTGTGGGAGATTGGAAATAACTTTGTCTTGAAGAATCCAAATCAGATCATATCTGTGGCATTTGAAAGACAGTTCAGAAGGCTACTACAGCAATGAATTTTAGATATTGAAGATTCTCAATTACAGATATAATTCAATTTCAATACAGAGCTCCTAAAAAGCAAGGAAAAGGTGTGTATTTTTTTCCAATTGCATAAGTCTTGTTTGAAGAATCAAGTTGAATTGATTCCAAGGGAATATTGTAGAATAGATATCAGTATTGGATTCTAAAATGGCCCCTAAAAATAATTCAACTCCCATTAAGCCTTTAGAAGGCTCTACTGTGACTCATGAAGATGAAGAATGGAAACATGACATATCAAAATTACAAGAGCAAGTGCAACAACAAATTTCGCTCTCGCAAAGAACAACAAAAAATGAAATGGAAGTTTTGAAGAAAGGCATGGAAACTAAGATGGATGGTTTGAAGAAAGGCGTGGAAGCTAAGATGAATGGTTTGGAATCTAAGATGGATGGCATGGAAGTGGGCATGGAAGCTAATATTGATGACATGGAAGCTAAGATCGATGAAAACATGAAAGACAACATGGAAAACATGAAGAATGATCTAAAAGAATACATGGAAGGCTTGATGACAAGCTTAAAACAAGAAACAATTCCTAATGGCGGAAATATAGTAGAAGAACCTCATGATGAGAACAAAATAAATGTTAATCGTGATTTCATAACCTCTAATGTTCGCGGGAAGAACCACCATATTCCAAAAATGGATATGAGGAAGTTTGATGGAAAGGATCCTGTAACATGGATACTACAGATGGAGCAATATTTTGATCTCCATAACATGAAAAACACACAAAAGGTACGCATTGCAACTTTACATTTAGAACAAAATACATTTGTATGGTATCGACGGCTTTGCTCCCGTAAAAAAATTGTCACTTGGTCAATTTTTACGGAGGAAATGATAGCACATTATGAGGATACAAAGAGCAACACCTTCTTTAGCAAATTGATAAATCTCAAACAAAAGGGTTTAGTGGGGAAGCACATTTAGGACTTCCAAAAATTGAATATAAGGGTAACTGATATTCCAGAGGAACACAGGAATGATCTCTTCATAGGTACTCTAAAGGATAACATCCAACATGAAGTTTGTGTTTTGGAACTTGATTCATTGGAGAAGGAATTCAGGTTGGCAAGAAAAGTTGAATGTAAAATTATGGCGACAAGGAAGCCTACCACTCAATTCTATAAAGAAGGAAGTGTTGCTACGCCTAGATTTCCACAACCTACAAGGTCGACACCACAACAATTGGAAGAAAAAAGAGCAAAAGGGCTTTGCTACAGTTGTGATAGAAAATACACTAAAGGTCATAAGTGTGCTGAAAAGAAATTATTTTACATAGATTGTGAAGAAGAAGAAGAAAATGAAAAAGAAGAGGATATACACCAGGAACCAGCCATAGAAGAGGAAGAAATGAATCCGACCATATCATGCAATGCACTGGCCGGAATTACCACTCCTCAAACTCTCAAGATAGTAGGACAGATCAAGAAGAAAAGGGTAATAGTGTTGATTGATTCAGGTAGCACCCATAATTTTATTCATTGTAAGGTAGCCAAGGAATTAAATTGTTTCCTATACCCAGCACCAGAATGTCAAGTGATGGTTGCAAATGCAGGAACTATAAATTGCTCTGGAAAATGCCATAATATCAAGCTAACCATGGGGGAATATGTGTTGACTAGTCCAATGCTTTCCATTCCTATGGGAGGTGCTGATGTTGTACTAGAAGTACAATGGTTACAATCTTTGGGGATGGTAGCTTTTAATTTTCAAGAACTTTTCTTGAAATTTTTTTCAGAAGGAAAGGAAGTCGAATTACAGGGTATTGAAGGGAAGCCGGGAAGGATAATAAGCTCTAATGTCATGACAAAGCTTCTAAAGAAACAACAACGAGGCATAATTGCACAATTATGCTCACTAGAAGTTCCGACATCAAAATCATCTATTTCTGCAGATCTCCAACAAGTCTTGGACAATCATTCCAAGGTGTTTGAAACTCCGAAAGGACTCCCACCTATTCGTGATCATGATCATGCTATTCATTTGATTCCAGGAAGTGTTCCTCCAAACATCAGGCCTTATAGATATCCTTACTTCCAAAAAGAGCGAAATTGAACGTATGATTGCAGAAATGTTAGAGGCGGGTATAATTCAACCCAGTCAAAGTTCTTTCTCTGCTCCTGTAGTGTTGGTACACAAGAAGGATGGATCATGGCTAATGTGTCCGGATTATAGGGAGCTCAATAAGCTCACCATTAAAGACAAATTTCCCATTCCTGTGATTGATGAATTATTGGATGAATTACATGGAGCAATTTATTTTACCAAGTTGAATCTTCGTTCAGGATATCATCAAATTAGAATGAAGACTGAAGATATTCCAAAAATAGCATTTCGAACTCATGAGGGTCATTATGAATTTTTGGTCATGCCTTTGGTCTTACCAATGCACCTTCTACATTTCAAGGGTTGATGAATTCCATTTTCAAACCCTTCCTTAGAAAATTTGTGCTAGTATTTTTTGATGATATACTAATCTATAGCGGGTCTTGGAAGGATCATGTTCAACATGTTGACAGGGTGCTCAAACTATTGCAGGAGAAACAATTATATGCAAAAACATCCAAATGTTTCTTTCGAGTACAAGAGGTGGAATATATGGGTCATATTGTATCTCACGAGGGTGTTAAGGTAGACCCTAACAAAATTAAAGCCATTAAGGAATGGAAAGTCCCCACAACCATAAAAAAGTTGCGAGGATTTCTCGGGTTAACAGGGTATTATCGCAAGTTTGTTAAGAATTATGGGAGAATAGCAGCACCTCTAACAACATTATTGAAGAAAGATGCATTTTCATGGACTCCTGAAGCAACTAAGGCCTTTGAACGTCTTAATGAGGCAATGTGCCTAGCACCGGTCTTAGCTACACCAGACTTCACAAAAACCTTTATTGTGGAATGTGATGCCTCAGGAAATGGAATTGGTGCAGTTTTAATGCATGAAGGAAGACCCATTGCTTTTGAAAGTCGTCCAATCAAAGGAAAGTATTTACAGAAACCTATTTATGAGAAGGAAATGTTAGCACTACTGCATGCACTAAAGAAATGGCGAACTTACCTAATGGGAAGACACTTCAAGGTAAAAACTGATCATGATAGTCTTAAACACCTTTTGGAACAAAGACTATCTTCAGAAGAGCAGCAAAAATGGGTCACAAAGATGTTGGGTTATGACTTTGAAATAATCTACAAAAAAGGAAAGCTTAATTTTGTTGCAGATGCACTCTCAAGAAAGAATGAAGAGGTGGAAGCATTGCTTTGTGCCATTTCTATTATCCAACCAGATTGGATAACTAAAGCAAGAGATGAATGGAAGAAGGACAAAGATGTATGGACACTCATTCAAACGTTGTAGCAAGATCCTAGTACATCTGATACATTTAGTTGGAAAAATGATTCCTTATGGTACAAAGATCGCTTATATCTTTGTAAGAATTCCCAACTAAAACAAAAGATTCTTCTCGAATTGCACACTTCTCCTTTAGGAGGACACTCAGGATTTTTAAAAACTTACCACAGGGTGAAGAAAGAATTTTTTTGGGATGGCCTTAAATCTGATATTCGAAAGTTTGTGGCGGAATGTTTGGTTTGCCAGCAGAATAAAGTGGAAACAATTAAGACCTGAGGACTTCTACAACCTTTATCCATTCCAAGTCAACGTTGGGAGGAGATTTCAATGGATTTTATCACAGGTTTACCTAAGTCCGAAGGAAAGAATGTCATCATGGTGGTAGTTGATAGACTTACCAAGTATGCACACTTTGTGCATTATCTCATCCATTTAAAGCAAGTACAGTTGCTACTACATTTATGGACAGAATTCAAAAGCTACATGGAAGCCCAAGGGTTATTGTGAGCGACAGAGATCCCATTTTTACTGGAAATTTTTGGACGGAGTTATTTCTTTGTTTGGGTACTCAATTAGCTCATAGCTCATCTTATCATCCTCAATCTGATGGTCAAACTGAGATAGTAAATAAATGTTTGGAAGGATATCTTCGTTGTTTTGTATCTGATAAACAAACACAATGGGTCAAGTGGTTACCTCTTGTTGAATGGTGGTACAACACTTCCTTCCATACTGCAGCAAAAATGACCCCATTTATGGCACTTTATGGATATCATCCACCATCCATCACATCATCTTTAAGGGAAAATTCGAAGGTTCAAGCAGTGGAAGATCACATCGAGCATCAGCAAGAAGTTCTCCAACTCTTAAAGGATAACATGAATTTGGCACAAAATCGAATGAAACAACAGGCAGATCAACATCGCAATGAGAGAAGTTTTGATGTAGGAGATTGGGTATTTTTATGGCTACAACCATACAAACAAATGTCCCTCAAGCAAGCTAAGAAGGATAATAAATTATCACCAAAGTACTATGGTCCTTACAAGGTGTTGCAAAAGATTGGTTCTATGGCATACAAATTGGAGCTTCCTGCTTCTTCATGAGTACATCCAGTTTTCCATGTTTCATGCTTAAAGAAGGTTATAGGTGAAAATCTTCCAGTTCAAACAATATTTCCAGAACTTGATGAGGAAGGAAAAATCATATTGGAACCTGAAGCGGTCATGGAAACAAGAACTCTATAGCTACGAAATCGATCAATTTTAGAGTATCTCATCAAGTGGAAGAACTTACCCACCGAAGATTCTACATGGGAGGATGAGAATTTTATACAGAAGCACCCAGAGCTACTCAAGTGTTGAGGACAACACTTTTTTGAAGGAGAGGGGCATGTTAGGTCCCTATATTACTAGTATAGTCCCTTATTATGTTAGTGTAGCCCCCCTTATTGTTATTATTGTACCCCTGTAACCCCCATATTGTTATTATTGTGCCCTTAAATTATTATTGTTAGGTCGGCTAGGATTACATTGTGGCCCACTAGGATTACATCATGGCCCCATGGACTCCTATATATAGAAAGGAGGTTTTGTAAATTGTATCATCCAAGAATTGTTCATTTATGTAATGTATTGGAGGTTGCCCTCGAAGTGGCTTATTTCTAAGGCGTTCATATCTCTGCTCTCTATTTTTGGAGTCAAGTTACACAACGTAAAACTTCGCCTATCGCCCGTAATCCATATACACTGAACAACAAATTCGGGGACACTACCTCCACGTACGTTAAGTCCTTGGTAATTTCTCTTTCATTTGATCACGAAGGTATATATTGCAGTTCACAGGAGCTTGGTACACCCTTTTTCCTAGCGTAGTTAAGTAGTCATTTCGATCTTTCCGTGACTCGTTAAAATTGAAGAGATCACTGAGTGCTTGTCCTTTCGAGTTCGTATCAAAATGAAAGTGACTACAATAACCTTTTTTCCTTTTCTCAACTCTTAAAATATGAAAAGGTAGAGTCTTGTTTCATTGTTATAAAATTAATTTCCCATGATTACACACCCATTAAGTTATTTCTTGGCTGGTTCATGAGTTATTCCTTGACGATTGTTGTTAAAGCCTCAAATTTACCATCTCTTTTCTCTTCTTATTTTGAGACAAACACATCGTGGAATAACCACCCATGACTTTGATACAAAGCCAAGTCTGCTACCCTGTAACCATGATACACATAACACAACATTTGGGCATACTTCCTACACGTACATTAAGTCCTTGGTAAATTTATTTTCCAAGGTTTATATTGCAATTCACAGGAGCTTGGTACACCCTTTTGCCTAGAGTTCATGAGTAGTCATTTTTATCTTCCCGTGATTCTTTAAATTTCAAAATATCATCAAGAATTTTTCCTTTTGATCATGTTCAAACTGAAAATGACTAGTCACATATTTTCCTTTTCTTGACTCTTAAAGCATGAAAAGAAAGAGTCATGTTTCAATGTTATAAAATTAATTTCCCACAATTACATCACATGCCCATTAATCTATTTCTTGGTTCGATCATGAACAATTCCTTAATTATTGTTCTTAAAGCCTCAAATTTACCATCTATCTTCTCTTCTTCTTTCGAGACAAAGTCACTGTGGCGGAACCACCTTTTTCATCCTCCTTTTATTTAATTCATGGTCAAAAGTATCTCCCCAGAGTATCTTCTGATACACCATCGTCTGTTGGGACCAAATATATTGAAAGTGTTGTCATCCTAAGCATCCAAACTCTCACCACTCAGTCTCCCCCTGAGAAGCCGTTTGACATAAAATGGCAGCCCCCAAATCCCTTTATCTTTCTAAGAAAGGATCCCCCTCAATGCTTGGATTCACCTGCGACACCATTGTCAAATTATTTTCCCTCTACTGCTTGCCAGCTTTTCCCTGAGAGCATTTCTTCATCCAACATGGATACCTCATGTCCTATTTGTAGTGAAGGTACTCTCATGTCTACCGGAGAATATCAATTCCGTCCCAATTTTTTTTTTTTTATGAGATGATTCAACCTTCCTCTTAGCCTCTCTCGGCTTGTTATCTTTCTTTGGGATAGATAATTTCTAGTGCTTCATCTTTGTACTGAAAACCATTATGTTCAAGTACTGCAGCCCCTTATTAAGGGTCATTTGTGTCAAGGCCATCTTCTTCAATTCCCATTGTTTAGATAGCTATCGCATCTATCCCAACCTAGCCCACTGAATTTATGGATTCCTCCGCACCATCCATTAGTTTTGTGAAGGAAAATCCCCTCTGTGAACATAAGCGATCCCTCTAGCCCTAGGATGGGTCTAGCAATAAGGGAACATACTAGTTTCTAAGTTCGTAGATAATAAATGAAATGTAGATTAGGATATATGTCCTACCTCAATCCAATGCTCTTCATGTAGTGTGTTGTAGAATTCCCTCGATATTCATTCTTCAAGCCTTGTGCTCCTTTGGTAGCAACGTTTACACACATGAAAAAATATCAAAGAAAAATAAGTATTCATTTACAACTATCCAACTAGTCAAGGAGAGATAGAAACTTTAATCATTAACACAAAAAAGGTGGAACTAGAAATTAGTCATGTCATATTTATATCCAATTAAGGGGGTTTACAACCTATGCCTTGACATTGTAGACCTTCTTAAATGGGTTTAGTTGGGCACGTCTCAAAGCATTCATTCGTCAATTCAACTCGAAGGGGAAAAGGGTTCAAACTCTCTCTCACAAATATGGACTATTCTTTGCTATCAGCTCCTAGTCTATTCTAGCTATCTCTGGCTAGTCGATTGAATGGAATGAATAGGGATTTATAGGAGTGGAGGAGGAGATTTTGGATTCACACATGGTGGGATAAAGGTTTATCCCTTTTGGAAGTTGCATTTTTGTAGGAACTAGAAGTCCAAAGGGAGAAACTCGACTTCATTCAGTTGAACAAACATCCATGACTCCACCCATGAAGCTGTTAAATCATGTAAGATTAATTTAAATTTTAAAAATAATTCCAGAATCAGCTCGATGCAGGTGGTATTCATAGGCAGAGCAACCATGGCGCAGGCCTAGTGTCAATCTGGCCATTGGCATGAGGCCATAACTAGACAACCGCATCAACCCAAAAGTAGATGTTTTAAAGGGTCAAATTCTCGAATAGTAATAAGAGAATGTGTTCCTGACATGTTAAGGGATGCAATGAAATTCATAATGATGTCTGATAGTACTCAAGGGTCACGCTAATAGTCATCCAGTATTCAGGATGGGGAATGCCGGGACAGTGAAAAAATACTGTGTAATAGATGTCCATTAAAGCATGAAGTCCGAGAGAGAGAGAGGGGTGAAATGCTTCATGAGAACATGCCCAAACCAAAACACCATCGTCAGAGGACCTACAATATCAAATACGAATGATATATCTCATACATCAATATGTGGTATGGGCACAACCATCCATAATAGAGAACATGTAATAAGATCGAGGGTATGGACGTAACCATCTAGTGAGAAGGATCATCAAATAGTGTCAGGTATGGTTATAGCCATCCAATTAGAAGTTTCATGCATACAGTCATGAAAAACCAAACTGTCCCATAGCCTAGATTTCATCAAACAAAACCCAGGGTCTTGCGCTCTGTCTCGACCTGAACAAGTACAAATTCAGGCATGCGAATGAATGAGATGAATTCTAAAATGCAAGAAAATCACCCAATCACCAACCAATTATGAAACTTGTTAACAGACATGAGAGATACCACTAATAATGAAAATGGTTCTCAGGGTACTACTTGTACAATCCATGGAATGTGAAGAAATGAGCTGGAGTCGAACACCCATGAAATCACCCGATTGAAGGCCAATGATGAGAACCTGTCGTCAAATGCAAAGAACTTGCCATTGTGACATGCAAAATCTAAGGTACCATAAGGGACTCTCTATATCAACATCCTAGATAATGAGTTGAAGTCGATAGGAAGTGATCAGTCGAAGGAGGGCCATAATGCTTCACACATCATAGACACGAGATAGAGGAAAAAGATGATGGTGAATCAAGACTAAGTAGAGGATCAGGGGTAGAAAACTATAGAAGGGACTTATCTTGAACATATTGGTGACACAACTACGACATTTGGTAGTATGGGACATCAAGGGATCTGAGGTCATGGTGAAAATGCAAAGAGAATATTAGAGGTCAAAAACGGATAACCCAAACCCATGGAGGCAAGATGACGAATGTCGGATGGCCCCAACCCAACACAAACTACAACCAAGTGTCATGTTCAAGAGAGACATAATGCTGACACAACTGAGAAATAGTTCCATTTCCCCCCACCATTTCTAGTGAGTACCCTAATTATTTTTGGAAACAAGCTTGAACGGGATAGCATATACTTTTCATGTAATTTTTTCGTTCGGAAAAATCGATCCTAGTACATTTTATGAGCCGTAGGAAGGAGGAACTCGGTAATGTCATGGTGACAATTTCCAATTTCATTTAGTTTTAACGAGTCTGAAAAATGGGAATTTCATGTTTAGAGATTTTGAAAAGAAGCAGAAAAGAAAACTCCAGTAAGTTTTCGTAGGTAGTCTCTCAGATCTGAAATGGTAGAAAACAATATCTGAGAGAAGCTCTTAGCCATGTTCGACTAACGAATTCCTTTTTCGTCAATAATACATCTCAACCTGAAAAATGGGTAAACGTATACTAGGTAGATGACATTTCACAGCTTTTAACGAGTTAAAAATGACAAGAGTCTGGGGAATCTTTTCAATTTTTGGGAGTCAGAAAAGAGATGAAAGATAAGTCCAGGGGGTGACTTTTTCGTGTTTTTACCGAGTCCGAAAAGGTAATAAAATACAACTTGTTTCCTCATCATTATCCTTTTTAGGACCTATTGTTGTACAAGAAACAAATTTAAAACCCCTTTTTTGAGAAAAAATAATAAAATAATCAAAAAAGGTGTCCAAAAATCTAATTAGGGTTAGAAAAGGCTTATAAAACAACTCAAATGGTAAAAAACAATTTACTTTACCTTTCCACCTTCTTGTGAGCATTTTTACCTTTTTCTATTGTGAATTTGTGCGGCTGACTATAGGAAATACAGGAGATCATCGACGAATCCACGACTTCCAGGTAAGATCTATAAATTTTTCCTGCTATTTTATCCTTTTGTTATTTGTTTTAATGGTTTTACTGCATTTTCTGGAGGATTTTTAAAAAATTTGGCCGCGGTGGTCGGTTTCGATTCCAGGCATGGAGTCGTGCCCAACCCTGACATTTTTGAGTGGGAAGGCATCGTTTGACACTACTATTTGCAAAACACCACCGCGAAATTCCACGCCCAAAAAATTATCAAGTTTTTCCCAAAATACTAGGCCCAAACAGTTTAACTTTTAACCCTATGGCTAATGGAATCTTGTATTTTGGTTTTGCAGGAAGATCAGTTGTTAAAAATGGTCATAGAGTGAGAATAAAGAGATCATGGGAAAGAGTATGAACATGCCATAGGAAATGATTCATGCATGGATGCCTTTAGGAAGTATGGGGTCCTAAAATTCTTTATGACGCCATGTTTACGAGCTTAGCTAGAGTTGCTACAATACTTAATTAGTGAATGGGGCACTGATCGAGAGAGATTCCTCATTCATGACTAAGAAGTGGAGATAGAAATCTAAGACATATACTTAATAACTGGAATGTCGTAAAATGGAGAGAGATCACTGCTGATAGGTACACGGGCCCTTGGAGAGAGTATGGGCATGTTGATAGATAGAGTTTTCCATGGAAAAAAGAAAGCATCAAATTGTGGCAAGTTAGACATTCAGATAGTGCCTAATTTTCCATATAGGGTAGTGCTATATACCATTACTCAGGTTTCCAAATCTCAGGCTCCCCATGAAGCTACAAAAGCATAGCTTCAAGTGGTCGTAGATTTCATGGCTCCAACAATATTGAATTGGGTGGAAGCAGTAACAATCAACATAAAATATCAGGTAACCAAACGTAAAAATGGTAAGCTAAAGCAGTTCAGATATGGGTCCATTTTGATATCGTTCATCTTGGAATGGTTGTCGATATTTCAATGCTAGAAAGTGCCTGTACCTATGCCAAGAACATGAGAGACATGGATGGTACGTTGGGTTGAGTTGATGCCTTGATCAGGAGGTGGATAACACATGTCGTGGAGACCAGAGTTCTTTGACTGATTGTGTGGACAACTCATTGTGGTAAAGGACTATTCGTACACCAGCAATAATTTCATGGGTGATCCATACCTTCCACTTCCAGAAGGGGATGACTAGGATGAGGATTTATGTAAAAAGTCATTTTTTGGGTTTTCATGAGTATTATGATTTTTTTTTTTTTTTTTTTTGTATATTTGTCCTGATATTTACTCATGTGTTGCAGAAGTTGGACCAGAGAGACCCATGGGGATGTCCCCCATAGCTCGAAGGGTCCTACGAAATTTCGAAGCGGCCCCTCATGGTGAGGGAAGCAATGAGGAAGAAATCACGCGCAACTTGGAGGGACTCATAGGTGGGATCGTGGACTATTTCAAATTCAAGGATGTTCCTCGTGCTTATCACAGGCACACTGTAAGAGTGTCCAACTGCAATCCATTGATGACTGAGGCATGTCGTATGAGCAGTGATGTGCTATCATGAGCACCATGCAGATTAGACTCCTAGGTTTCATTTCTGCATATTTTTTGAGAGACATGGCATCTCAGGATGTAACCAAAAAACATATATTTTTTGAACTATGATGTACAAGTAGATTCAAACAATCGATATATATATATATATATAGATATATATATATATATATTCTTATTTTACTATCTAAATCTTACTATGTGATGATGATTTCTTTTACAAATTTCGCAAATGTCTATCTAACACAATATTAGCTACTACATTAGTTAACGTATTCATTCTTTTTGGAGTATGTTGATATGTGATATAATAAAAATTCCTTTCTAACAAATGAACACAAAAATACATCCTTCAAATCTGAGGGTTTCTAACAACATAATTCCCACTGAGCTAGAGAACAACAAGCTGAGAGTCTAGGTTTACAATTAATTCATCAATGTCGAGGGCAATAGCTTTAGTTAGAAACTTAGAAGTTCGATAACTGCACTATATTCATCAACATTGTTAGTTGCATGTCCTATAAAAATTCCTTGAAGGTCTACTAACTCAACGTTAGGATCATAGGCTACCCAAGCCGCAAATGATAGGTTTCAGGAACTGCGGGAGGCACCGTCAGCAAAACCAACATAAGGAGTGACAAACATATGCATAGTAAGAAAAGACATAATAAGCAAGAAAAACTCCTCACAAATCATACCAAGCCAAAACAGTAAAAAAATTTAAAACACACTTATGTAAAAAAGAAAATGCACGAAAAAATCATTCATAATATTTTTTGATATATAACCCATTTCGGGGTCGATCTAAGGGATAACCTTCATAATCAATAAGCTCATAGGCCCCGTTTTGCAAGACAAGTTTGACTATGTAGGGCCCATGCCACATGGGTTCAAATTTACCTACCCCGATCTTCTCATGGGCTTGGTCATACAACATGACTAAGTCTCCTTCTACGAAGGTACGAGGGGAAACTATTTGATCAAAATGAGATTTGGCCTGATTTTTATGTGCTTCTATGTCTAGAGCAACAAAGCAATGAGTTTCATCAAACCTTTGCAGATATAGAAGACATTCTTCTTCGGGCGAAGTATTCGGCAGTAATTTGACAACTATCTTGAGTGAAGGAATTTCACATTCAATCGGAAGGGTAGCTTCTAGACCATAAACAAGCTGAAATGGTGTGATTTTAGTTGTATCCTTCACTGAGGTTCTATAAGCCTAGAGAGCTGAAAAAAACATGATATGCCACTTGGACTTGTGCATCCCAATAATACGCTGAAGCATAGTGACTAAAACCTTTTTCACGACTTCAACCTGGCCGTTGGCCTGGGGGTAGTACGGTGTTGAGTTGTCATAACAAAGACCCAACTTAGTAGTCAACTCCGCCATCATATAATGGTGAAAATGGGAGCTATGGTTGGTGAAAATGGCTTGAGGGACTCAAAAATTGGTAATCACCTGATTGAAAAGAAATTGGGTGGTCATCTTACCATTAGCTATGAGTGTAGGCATTTATTCAGACCGTTTAGTGAAGTAGTCCATGGCTACAATAATACAACCATTCCCCCAGGCCGAGCGCCACTTACACGTCATAAAATTGATACCTCACTTGGAAAAGGGACCAATGGTAATGATGGGATGGAATTGAGCGGGTGGCGCGCGCATTTTGCACTGGTAGATCTAGCACTCGCAACATTCACAGACTGCGAGGATACAATATTTGAAAATGGTAGGCCAAAAATACCCAGCACGAAGGATTTTTTGAGCAATAGAATACCCATACATGTGACCCCCACATGTGCCAAAATGGAAATCATTAAGGACTTTTTCATCTTCATCGAGGGTCAAACATCGACGGAGGACAAAATCAAATCTGATGCAGTATAAAGTATCTCTGACTATGTGATAGGGTTGTGAATGATGAAAGATATGTCGACAAGCATATTTCATCAACTCAGACCGAAAGGTATAAGTGTAGAGATAAACGATGATATCACCACACCATGTATCGAGGGTTCTAATCAGAAGAAGAGTATCATCAAGAATGCGTTCCTTAGAACTGGAGGGAGCAGAGGTAGAGGGTAAGGAGCAGATCAACTCAACAAAGACCAACGATTTATTTGATTTGGAAGTAGTGAACTCCAAATCTAACTTTTGGAGGATAACTATCCACTTAGAGTACTTTCCCCCCAGAACTTGTTGAGTTAAAATATAGGTCATCGGGTTGCAATTAGAAATCACGGCTGTAGTGTGGAGTAAAATATAATGGTGAAAGCATTGGATGGCTTGAACCAGTGCCAATGCAGATTTTTTGACATGATCATAATGTGTTTCAGTGTCGAGAATATTGCGGCTAAGATAATAGATGAAATTATCATTAGCATCGTCACTGTCCTGTACCAGAACCATGGAAATAGTTCTAAAAGAAACAACCAGATGGAGTGAATAATCACGGTGATAATTTGGGGAATGCAAAAGAGGAGCATTGATGAGCATGGTCTTCAGTGAATTGAAATATTTTTGGACAATCTCATCCCATAGGAATGGGATGCCTTGCTTAAGAAAATGCGTAAGACCTTTGGCTACTTCACCATAGTTTGATATAAAACGACGTAGGAAATTATCTTTCCCTTATAGACTCTACAACTGGTGTAAAGAGGAAGGGGAGGGGAGATTAATGGTAGCTTTGACCTTAAGAGGATTGAGACGAATAACGTCTTTGGAAACAACAAACCCAAGGAGTATGCCAGAATTGACGTAGAAGACAAATGTGTAGATTAAGCCAAATGTTGTAGCATCTACAATGAAGAAAAATTTGATGGAGGTGTTCTGGGTGGTCCCGATGCTTAGCAGAATGAGCCGAAAGGTCATCCAGGTAAGGTTGAGGAATGTTCTTGATATCGTGAAAATCATACTACATTGCTCATTGGAATGTGGCACCAACATTATTAAGGCTAAAAGGGAGCTTCTTATACACGAAAGTGCTCCATGGATAGATGAAGGTGGTTTTATGTTGATCAGATGATAGTATATTAATATTGTTATAGCCATAAAACCCATCCATAAGGGAAAATATCTCACTCCCATCGCATTCATCAATGATCTAGTCTATGAAGGGAGTGGGATAGTTATTGTTACACCATTTTTTGGTCATCTAACCTACTATCATTAGATGGACCCAAGTACACCATGTAAGACCAATTTTACCCTAAGTAAAATTGCTTTCACTATGTAAAATAACTTAACAAAACACATTTATTAGGTTGCTTATGGTCTAAACAGGAAACCCCAAAAGGAAATATTGAACAAACCTATATTTTTTTTATTTTCCTCAAGGAATAATTAATTAAACAATAATTTAATTATTATTCCTGGTCATGTTTAACCCAAAACAAAGAAATTAATTAGATAAATCTTTATTTATCTTATTATTTTCTAGGAATAATTATTTAAATCTTATTTAAATAATATTCCTTATTAAATATGACTAAATCACCCATAAATAATTAAATAAATCATTATTTATTTGATTATCTTTCAACCACTTCCTTAAAATGATAAATAAATCATTTATTTATTTATTATTCACAAATAAAGGGATTTGACCCAAGTCAAATACTTTTTCCCTCCAACAAAGATAATAAAATATTCCATAAAAAGTGGATCTAGATTTGGCTAATGTTATTTTAATCATGCACCAAGATCTAGAAAGACCCAATATTTTGTTATAAATAGGAGGGTTTTTCCTACCATTCTTCACCTTTTGTTGCCTATTAGATCACTCTGGATCTAGACTCTTCGTCTGACTTTGAGCCATTATCATTGTCATATTTTCCATTATTTGCTGTGTGAGCTCCTTTTGAGTTCTATCTTTGTCTGGGTTTTATACACCAACAATAGAGAGAAATGCTAGATCTGAAGTGTTGAGGACTTCCAAGAACCCATCCCATTGAGTAGAATTGGAAACCCCTTCTTGTTTTCCTCCCAGGTGCCCTTAATACAAAAAATCTTTCAAAAAACATTGTTCTTGTCTTGTATATTGGATGTATGGAGCAAAACCTTATTTTTACTGCTTAATGTCTCTTTATGCATAGATCTGGTTTTTTGTAGCACTTGTCTTGATCAATTAACTGCAGATCTAAAGATATTATCAACCATATTTGATGTTAGGGCTATAAGTTATGCATAGCTAAAGTGGTCTTTTTTCGTACACTTCGACAAAAAATTCATACTAACAATTGGAGACTCCACACGGGTTTTTAATTACGACCGCTATCGTTTTTCATATTCCTGCATATCCAGCTACTTCAGACCCTAGGGTTTCTTTTCAGCTTTTTTTTTTCCTATTTTTATGCTGTTTTTCCCATATAAAACCCTAAAACATTAAAATTTCTAACTTTCGCGTGTTTCTGGCCATATTGCGCAAGTGACAGACATCGGCCGCAGCTGAGACGACAAATTTTTCGGAAATCTGCTGTCGGGACACCCGAAGCTTCAGGTCGCACTTTTCAGCCCAGAAACTGTGACCTGGCCTCCAAGTCACACTTTTCAACCCATTATCTGTGACTTGCACAGAAAACAGGTCAGAACCTGGGACTTGCCATTTTTTCTGCTATTTTTCTGCAATTTTTCTGGGTTTTCTTGAAGCTTCTGTCAGGGTTTTACAGCCTCTGTCTCAGCCTGTTTAGACCTGTTTTTGATCTTTTTTTCTCATATAAGTGGGAACATAGCCTCCTAGGGCTTCAGTACCCTCCACTTTTGGTGGAAGAGTTTTAACTATTTCAGGTATCTGTTTTTTCAGAGTTTCAGCCCCCCCCTTTTTTCCAGATCTGATACCTCCTTTTCAGAGCCCTTTTAATCAGCTTTTCTCCCTTTCAAATCACCTCCTGAAGTTTTTTTTGGATCTACCTTTAGGGCTTCCTCCTTTTACCTTCTGCTTTTTGTTGATTTCCTCCTTTTTTCCAGCCACCTTGCCTCTGCCTCTTGGCTGTGTTCTGCACCTCTTTTCAGCAGATTTCTCCTTTAGATCCCTATCCCTTTCGACCCTAGATTTATTGGGCTCTTTTTAGTGTGTTTTGAGTAGATTTTTTCCCTCTGTTAGACTAGTTTTGAGAGACCCGATTTTTGGGTTAGATCGATGCATTCTTAGCTGTTAATTTTCTGTGATTTCAGCATTATATACTGTTCTCTGCAGATTTATTTTCAGTTACACAACACACTTTTTATTTTTCTCTCAAAACGTCAGGGTTTAAAAATTAAAATTAACGCACACCACACACTCACCCTAAGCGAAGAAGAGCCTAGTTAACACCGCTAGGCAAAGACTTTAAAACATGGAAAATTTTAGGGGCTAATATTTGCAGGTGGGCTAATTTTCCATGGCTTTTCAAAAAACAGGATTCGCCAATTTCCATTTTTTTATAAAAATGATTCACCCAAATTTTACAATATAAAACTATTTTAGGTTAAAATTCACCAACATTATATAGAAAATATATATAATATCATTATAAATTTGAATAATTTTACAAGTACATCAATAAACATTTTATAGTTTGCATATTAGGGACTAGTGAGATTCGCCAATTTTTTAAACTTCAAGATAATTTTCCATCCTTAAAATTATCCCTGCTTTAAAACATTGTAAAATCAATTGACACTGCACCTTTCTGCCCTTGTTTCAACATTGTAATCACTTGATTCTGCACCTCCCTACCTTTGTTGGTCGTTCTTCTTCCCCTCGTGCCGTGATTGTGTTGTCACCATTGCGCCCCCAAGATGCACCTCCCAGAGACTTCTTGGCCTTCACCCTCAGTTTCCGGTCGGTTGACCTACTCCTTCCCGCTGTCATCGAGTTAGTCCTCCTCTGAGTCTGCACTCCGACTCCTCTTCTGATTCATTGGGTTCTCCTTTTACTTCTTGTTCCCCCCTACCACCTTCACTATGTCTGGTGCAGGGCCTAACGCTAGCAGTAATCCCTGCCCTAATGTCAACACTACTACTAGCGGAACCGCCATAGGAACTACCTCGGCTGCACCTTTTCTCCCTTACATGGCAGGCCTCAGCCTCCCCAATCTCAATCAGTTGACCAATGACCCTATCTGCCATGATGTTGGTTGGCCTGCTATGCCAACCAAGCTCCCCTCCGACATCCCTAAGTTTGAAGGCCTTGCTGGAGAAGATCCAACCAACCATGTCCGATCTTTCCACATGTGGTGTTCCTCCAATTCCATTACCGATGATTCCATCCATCTTCGGTTGTTCCAACGCATGCTTACGGGCGAAGCTTCTAAATGGTATGTTGACCAGGCCACCTCTTCCCATACCACCTTTGTGACCATTGCCCAAGCCTTTTTATCTTATTTCTAGCTCCCTCTCTGATACGACATTGGTACAGAGCTTTTGACCTCCTTCTGTCAAACCTCTTCAACCCGCCTTTCCACTCATGTCCAAGAATGGCGGAAAAGAAGGAGCTTATGTCGATCTCCCACCTTCGAGGATCGGGTTTATATGGAATTGTTCCTTCACACTCTCTTACCTCCCATTGGCAAATATGTCGCTTCCCATTTCCCTCAAACTGAAGAAGCCGCCCTCCAAATAGCCTTGAAATATGACCTGATCTATGCTCAGTCTGGTTATGTTTATACCGTCCTTCCTGACCTCCCCAGGCCCGGTGATGCTAACGCCTTGGGGGCATCTCATTCCGCCAACGGTATCGTTGGAGCCCTTTCTCATTCGTATGCTCAACCTCCTATGGGTTGTGGTCTCCCTCCGGGAGGGGCCAGCACCTCTAGCACTTTTCACCCTCTAGGCAGCATGTATCCAGGATACGGCATGCCTCATTCTTTTGCCCAACCTCCTCCTTACCTCAATGTTGCCCAACTTAACCACTATCCTTATCTGTAGCCTGGTGCTCCAGCTCCTCCAGCATATGCCCTTCCACCTCCCTTGCCTTCTCAACCCCAGCAACAGCACCCACAACCCCCTCCAGGACAAGTATTTGCACAGTAGGGCGTGACTAATCCCCCTTCCTCTCAAAGAAGGCGGAGAGGCAATAAAAATCAATCTTCCCCTGGTACTCGTGGACCCAATCCTCAAGGTACTGACCCTAACACTGCTAACCAGAAACAGGGCACTCAGCCCAAGCCAGACAGGCCTATTCACACAAATAAGCCTTGTTCGTGTTACGGTGTTTACGGTCATTACACTCACGATTGACCCCTTCTACCACAGATGCGGAAGATGTGGGAGTATCAAGTCACATTGCGAGGACAACATGCCTCCCTTCATGCTCCCCCTAATGTGGCTACTACTCAACCGGCTGTGTTTACCGATCCTTTCCCCCTGCAAAGATTCATGGCTACCCAACCACCTGACGGATAGGTCGCCACTCAACCTTCCCCTTCTGGTTCCTCTGATTACCGGATCCTCATGATGAAATATGATCCATCCCCAACCGTCGACCTTAACCTTCAAACTCGGTCTCGCCAGTACTCCAAGCCTCTCGCTCAGTCTGCCTCCGAGTCCCCTTCTTCAGGTTCTACAGAGCCTCTTTCGACATCCAATGGGCCCTTACATATCCATCAACCCAAATTTGAGCTCCATACCAAGATTCCTAAGGGACCATTACGCCGAAATGCTGCTTCTAGTAAAGCTGCTCATTCGTATAGCATAGTAGATGATTTGGCGTAGTCTCCTATTTCCATTTCCACATTGGAACTCCTCTAGTCGTGCCCTTCCCAAAAGAAGGTTCTGTTATCTGCCATGGGCGCTGTAGATCCTGCTGATGACCAAATGATTGTTTTTGACGCCCATCAATCAGAACATCCTCCTCTTCCTGCTTCCGTTGCCTTCCAAATCCCAATCAAAATCTGGAACGCTAATGTTTCTCGGTGTATAATTGATGAGGGGGCATCCACCTGTGTGATGTCTGCTTCGGTTTGGAAGCAACCCAACTCTCCTGAGTTGGCCCCTTCCATGATCACCTTTCGAGCGTGGGACGACCATGCCTACCAGCCCATTGGCCTTTTCTGTAATTTTCCTATCACCCTTGTGGGCAAGACTGTTTGCGTTGACGTCGAAGTCATCGACGCCCCTCTAGATTACAACATTCTATTGGGGTGAAGCTACACCTATGCCGTGTCTGTTGTCCCATCCGCGTTTTTTCGCAAGATGTCTTTTCCTCACAATGGAAAGATAGTCACCATTGACCAGTTGACTTATCATGAGCCAAAGTCTCAGACCTCCCCTGAGACGACCATATATTCTGTAGCCAATAAGCAAACCGTCGATTCCTTGACTAGTGTCTCTCCCAGCGTCTATAAAGACTCCTCTTTGCTTGGAACTTTCCCTGGTCTCCCTCCTCCTCCTACCTCTGATCCCATCTTATCGAATGTTTGCATGATGAAATCATCTCGGGCTACCCTTAAGCAACCCGCTTCGGCTAGTCAGCAATCTCAGACTCAACCTCGCACACCGCAACCCACTCCTAGCCATTCATCTCAGCCAGTCGGACCTCCTCCTTCTGGCCCTTCTCCTACATATAGTATCCCTGAACCCCTCTATCCTCCTAGGTCGGTTCCCCCAGGCCTCAACCATCTCAGAGCTGTCCCTCCTGGTCATTATCCCGTTGGTCAGATACCTTTCCTGGCTCCCCCTCCCGGAGTCTATACGGTCCCCGTCACGGCCACCCTCTCTCTCCCTAACCTGACCCTGGGCATACCTGTCTGGTACCTTGACCCTCTAGCCGCTACCCCACCTGGTCACCCCAAACCCTATCCTTCTTTGACACCGGTTCAACCGGTCCCCCTCACTCCCTTCGTTGCCACCATGCCTCCCGCACCTCCCCAGGACCCTACCCCTGTGGTGACATCTCCAGGAAAGAAAGGCAAAGCTCACAAGGGGGAATCCAAAGACAAGGCCACCCCGATTGACCCGGCTCCTCCTCCACCCACAAAGCCTTGTGCCTTGTGTGATGTCATCGGTCATGCCACCCATACTTGTCTTGAATTGCCCCATATTCAACCCATGGTTAAAGTCGCGTTCCCTGAGTCTACAGTGCCTGAACCCTCTATTCCGTCCTCATCCGTAACCAAGAACCCAAAGATTATTCACACCAAAAAATGATGTGCTTTGTGCGGTGTCCATGGCCATTACTTCCACCATTTTCCTCACCTGACGCATTACCGCGCCTCTTTAGAGGTAGTTCGAGAGTATGATGTTGAACAAAATCAGTCCGCCTCTCCCATACTTGCGCAGTATGCTTCAGGTCAGCTTGAGGATCCCCCCGCTCCCATTGACATCCCCCCCTTGATGTCCAGATGACGGAGTCTACTACCACCATTATATACCTATCATCCTCTGTGAGACCCTTGGAGAAAATTCCCTTTGAATCCTCCCCTGTTGTTTCGCTCGATCCCCCTTCAGCGACCACCCTTGGCTCAACATCATTTGACCATTTTTTTATCTATTCCTCTGTCCTCCACCATAACAATCGGTATGTTAGCCTCTCTTCCTATACAGATGATCTAGGTAGCTTTTCTGCGTCATGTGGTTTCCCTTCCTCTCATCATCCCCTCTTTTCCTCCCCGGATTCCCTCTTGGAAGCCTTCTCCACCCATGACCTCATCCTTCCCGCCCATAAACGGGAGAACACCACCCGTATTTCTGTTGACCTCCGCAGCCCGAGTCCTAGCCATACCTCCTATAGCCCTCATATACCACCATTTAGTTCGTATATGATTCATAACCATCCTTCCCATAGCACTCCCTCCCGTAGTTGTCGCTCGATGTCTACTATCCACTCACACTGCCGTCATTGTTCCTCCTCCTCCCATTTTTTGTCTTGTAACACCATTCTGCAAGACCTCCCATTCACCACCTATATTGTTTATGCCGATGGTGCCAGTCGTTACTCTCGGACTCTAGCCTCGACAGGTTGGGCCATTTTCACCCCCTTTCATGCCCTTGTTCTCTCGAACGGGGTCTGCATTGGTACTGCCACCCACAATCAGGCCGAATATGATGCAGTGCGTGGTCTCTTAGCCGATGCCCTCTCTCATCGCATCCTCCATCTGCATGTTCATTTATATTCCCTACTTCTTGTCATGCAACTAAATGGTGTCTATCGTGTGCATAATCCTGTACTGTTTAGACGATATTTACGAGTGAAACTCTTGATACGTGATTTTGAAACCATAACTTTCAACCATGTACCTCGAGAACAAAATCACTATGTAGATAGCATTGCAAACCATGTTCTAGATTGGCATTTATCACACGCATTTTATACAAGACAATAACATTCATAATCATTGAAAAATATGCATCTCCATAAAATGTGTCGCAAAACATGTGTTTAGAGTCCATCTACTCTGATACATATGACATGCCCATAGCATGTTACAAAAAACTCAAAACTGGGGGTACCACCTGTCCCTACATACACACTAGGGGGCACCACCTGTCCCACACCTAATCACTATCTGGCGGATCCCAAGCCAATGGCTCTGCTCCTGCAGCTTGTAGCTCACGTATCCCCTGACCGGCCATTGCCATGCGCCGCATGACACCCCGCCATTCCGAGGGTAGACCAATACATGGCTCTATGTACTGGTCGTCTAAGTCTTGCCACCCACGCTCTGAAACACCGGTCAAAAACCTTTCGCATCTACGGTGGATGTCCTCCAGGAGGGTGGCCGCATCCTCATTATGCACCGCTCTTGATCCACTCGGGCCTGTAGCTCCTGATGCTGCCGGTCGTCCCATATATCTGGCCGATTTTACCAGAGCTATATCTGTATACCAAAAGTACATGAATCAGTACCCTATCTACTGTTCAATAACTTTAACATGCCCAAAAAAGAGTAGTCACTTGTCACTTACCATCGGGTCCCCATACTCGACCAGGCAGAAGTGGTAGGTCCAGATCCCCACAATAAATCATCCCACTATAGGGATAGTCATCTATGTATAACGACGTCTGATCCTAATGGGCAAAGAACTTAGGTTGAGACACCCATTCGACCGCCCCTCCTCCTCCTATGCACAGTATTCGCCCCCACCGGTGCATCCTGGGCTCTCTCAGGCCCCCATCTGGGAGCTGTATATGAGGTCGTAAGGTTAGGATCTTCTCAAAAAAGAAGGAGCACAATAAAGTCCCATACGAGCAATCATGGTTCACTTGCCGCTTGCAAAGCGACAGCTATCGTTTTAACGACACCAACATCATTTGGGCCCACACATAGTAGGTCGCACTCAACACACTCTCCACAATCATCATCTGCCCCCCCAGTGATGTGATGGAGCGCCTGGTTGCCCAGGATCCACAACACCGCTGCGGCCACTGCACGGGTCTCTAATCTCTCTAGGTCCTCGATCGGTATCCGAGTCCCTTTGACTTGGAGACCTAGTAGACAATGTCGCTCCACAAACCTCATGATGTTCCATCCCCGTGGTAACATTGGCTGCATATTTCCCACCATCCCAAGTGGCGAGAGACCAGTCAGGAAATACGGATCCTGGACTGTAAATTCGATCCTGTGCCACTGCACTACAAAGACCTCATGATCTGGATCCCGATAACTAACAATCCGGGCCAACAAGGGCTCCCCTGCTCTCATCAAAGGGTTCTCCAAAAACTTCAGAACCCCAAATCTAGCCAATACACGACGGACACCCTGATCTGCCTGGATTTCTGACCGTAATGTACCCAGGTCTCTCTCTCTCCATTTGACCCGTATATCTGCCATATCTGCACAAACACATCATCTTTGTCAGTATACAGATAGGAAACATTGTAACCAATCACAAAAACCCAAATCTTAGCCCTAAAATAGCACTGAAATCTCATTCATCCTCCAGGTCGCACTTTTTTTCCCAATCCTGGGACAGGTCGCAGTTTTTGGCTCAAAACCTACTTCTCAGGTCGTAGTTTTTGGCCCAAAAAGTGTGACCCAGCCGTAGAGGTGAGAGAGGGTCTGTGCTTGAGATTCTGGGCCCTAATCTGAACTTTCAATCCATCAAAATGAAAGAGTAAGGTTAAGCCTCTTACCTGCAACTGACGGATCTCAATTCCAATGGTAGGTTTGTCCGCTACGCTCGCCGCAAGATTTTGGGCCTTCTCTCTTCTCTACATTCACCCCAGCAACACTAGCAAATGAGTGAATTTGGAGGGAAAACTACCTTATTAAAAGATAACCCTTGTTTTTTATTTCGCCTGCTGCGACCACACCGGAGCTCCGTTTAACAAACCGTCTACATCGTGGGAAAGATCTCACCGAGCCCTCAAATGGGTATCTATTAGTTTTTTGTGATTTGATACTTCAGAAGGACACATTTTGTCTAGGATGGGTCACTTCACCTCCCCCCAAAATCGAATTTCCTCACTTACACCACTTGTACATGGGGCACCACTTTGCCTCCATACTTGTCTTTGTTCGTGTCGATTTTCATCATGAGATACCATCTTGTACTCATGTTCTTATGGTACCCCATGGGAAATTTTCTGTGTGGCAACACCATTGAGTCGCCATTGTTTAGAGCATCCAAGTTGAGTCATCATCACATTTGTGGCATCTATCTCGAGCCCCTTTGTACCCCGCTATAGTCCTCCATCCTTCATTGCTTGGTCTCTCTCTTGTGTCGCACATTATGGCCCTCAGTCCCACTGTCGCCATCCCTTATGATACTGTGTCAATCGCTGCCATGTCATTCATGTCCTTTATGCTCTAGCAAGGGAAGTCGTCCATTTGCTACTCAATCCCCTCCATTCCATCATCATCATTGGTATTATTCTGTTAGTCGCTCTGCTATTTTCTCTCGTGCCTTAGTTGAGGATTTCTCATTGCCTCACCTATGGTGGACCTCCTTCTATCGACATCAGCTCCTTCATTCTAGAAGACAGGTCTAGAGGGCGACGTACCTTGGTTCCAACTTCCACTCTTGTTCGGTGCCTCAGATTAGGCAAAGGGATCTCTCATTTCCCTTTGAATTGATTGTTTCTCCACTCCAGCTCCTTTCAGCATGATCAAGATCTGTATGCTTGATGGTCCAGTGATGCAGCAGCCACTTTTGGTGATTCCTGGGTGTGTGTGAGATGTCTCAGCCCTCATGAGGGGTTGGCCCTGCAGGTAGCCCCCCACATGCCCAGATTCCCTCTTCATTGCAGCCTTCGATGCAGCTCCATATATTTGATGATGTCGGCCTTAGCCGCTTGCAGCGCCTCTTTGATTTGCATATATCAGTCAGATTTTGTGAGCCCTTCCCCGCCTATAGGGGGCATTTGGGTTGTATTTGTATCTCATGTACTCAGATATTATTGTATAAGTCCTGGCTGTTATCCCAGGCACAACATGTATATGGGATCCCTCATTGTATTCTTATCTAGCTCATGTTTATGCCGACTGTACTTTATGGTTTGGTCCCTTGTTTACTGGACACACTATTCTTTTGTACTTTGTCTCGGCGGGCATAGGTATGCCTCCCCTGCCACCTTTAGCACATGTACCCTCTCATAAAAAGAGACTTGTTGCACCTGTAAGTCTCATCTCCTCAGGGTCTATTTCTTCAGCACATTATTCTACCTCACATTTCTCTCTCTGACTTCCCTTTTGATGTTTGGTGATTGAGTTCTTACAACGTACTTTGGTCATACGATTTTCTCCTAACACTCGCACACTGGGGGGCAATCTGTTACACCATTTTTTGGTCATCTAACCTACTATCATTAGATGGACCCAAGTACACCATGTAAGACCAATTTTACCCTAAGTAAAATTGCTTTCACTATATAAAATAACTTAATAAAACACATTTATTAGGTTGTTTATGGTCTAAATAGGAAACCCCAAAAGGAAATATTAAACAAACCTATATTTGTTTGATTTTCCTCAAGGAATAATTAATTAAACAATAATTCAATTATTATTCTTGGTCATGTTTAACCCAAAACAAATAAATTAATTAGATAAGTCCTTATTTATCTTATTATTTTCTAGGAATAATTATTCAAATCTTATTTAAATAATATTCCTTGTTAAATATGACTAAATCACCCATCAATAATTAAATAAATCATTATTTATTTGATTATCTTTCAACCACTTCCTTAAAATGATAAATAAATCATTTATTTATTTATTATTCACAAATAAAGGGATTTGACCCAAGTCAAATACTTTTTCCCTCCAACAAATATAATAAAATATTCCATAAAAGGTGGATCTAGATTTGGCTAATGTTATTTTAATCATGCACCAAGATCTAGAATGACCGAATATTTTGTTATAAATAGAAGGGTCTTTCCTACCATTCTTCACCTTTTGTTGCCTATTGGATCACTCTGGATCTAGACTCTTGGTCTAACTTTGAGCCATTATCATTGTCATAATTTTCCATTATTTGTTGTGTGAGCTCCCTTTGAATTCTATCTTTGTCTGGGTTTTCTACACCAACAGGAGAGAGAAATGGTAGATTTGAAGTACTGAGGACTTCCAAGAACCCATCCCATTGAGGAGAATTGGAAACAACTTCTTGTTTTCCTCCCAGGTTCCCTTAATACAAAAAATCTTTCAAAAAACATTGTTCTTGTCTTGTCTATTGGATGTATGGAGCAAAACCTTATTTTTACTGCTTAATGTCTCTTTATGCATAGATCTGGTTTTTTTGCAGCACTTGTCTTGATCAATTAACTGCAGATCTGAAGATATTGGCAGCCATATTTGATGTTAGGGCTATAAGTTATGCGTAGCTAAAGTGGTATTGTTTCGTACACTTCGACAAAATATTCATACTAACAGTTATCCTTGGGACAACTACGATTGATATCAAGGTAATCCACACAAAATCGATTAGTACCCTACTTTTTATCCATAGGGACAATGTTAGAGACCCAATCTGTCAATGGGATTAGATAAATGAAGCATGCTTTGAGAATTTTCTCAACTTCACCCTTTATGGCAGTTTCCTTTCTAGGGTGCACGAAATGAAGGCGTTGGAAAACAGGTTTCACATTTGGGTAAGTAGGTAACTCGTGCACGACTATACTAGGATTAATGTTAGGAATTTCTTCGTAGGACCAAATGAAAATGTCTTGAAATTCTCGAAAGAGACCAGTATAGTCCTTGATCTCATTAGGAGAACGGGTCACTCCAATGTGGATGTTCTTGACAACCCCCAGTTTAACAGAGATGTAAATAGGCATCATCTCAGTGATATTCCCCATGTTTCCTTCCATAAAAACTTCATGTGTCAAAATAGGCAATTCAAGTGGATGGGAAGGAGCTCAGGAAGAAAAATTCTCAAAACAAGTAGACATGGCCCCAAGACCAGGTAGAAAGGAGGAATGATGAGGACTTACTTTCCATCGAGGATCCTCGAGACACATGGTTTCTAAGATTGCTTCATTATTTGGAAACGTCTCATTCAAGGGATCGGGAGGATCTGAAGTACCAAGCCAAGGGGATTGAGAATATGTGTCGAGAGACATACTTGAAGAAGTATGATCAAAAGGAGGAGTCGAAGGTGAGACAACTTCACAATAATAAATTTCTATCTGGCTTAACGGCATCATGTGACCAAACGAACCAACCTGATTAGGCAAAGGGATGATCCATGTATCAAAATATGTGGAGATCATATTGACATGAGAAATGTCGGGTGAAGGAGGAAAAGAGAGACCCTTCAGGGTAGAATAATTGAAAATTATATGGCCCACACATTCATAAGGTGTAGTATTGTGGTCAACATATGAAATGTTTTCTCAGAAGAAGTGGAAGTCATGATCTTTCGTTTGTGCGGAAAAATAAGAACATAAAATAGAGTGGACGGTACGCATAGCATGGCGTCAGTCCAACTGCAACCAAGGATGATATTATAGTTGAGTTTCATGTCAATTAATTTAACCTCGACATTAACCACTTTTCCTTCCAACATTATAGGTAAGCTGGTGAGGACACCAAGAGGGCGAGATTCCCTTGCATCGAAGGTTTCCAAAGTGTTTGGAGACTAGTTAAGGGTTGGAGAACCAATGGCTTTCCAGCATTCAACAGAAATAAGGCAAGTAGAGGAACCTTCATCTATGTCTCCTCGATGGATATCCTTACCATTAATCCCAACTTGGATAATCAACACAAGTTGGTGAGGGAGACGCGGGACAAAAGTTTCCCAATCAAAAGTGATAAGGCTGAAATTGGTAGGATCAAATCCTCTGATAGCAGATAAAAAAGCCTTACATTGTGGCAGACAGCAATGAAGTACCTTCAGCATGGACATAGTAGATGGCACCTAAGCCAAATCCTCAACAATATTGCAATTTTGAGTGGCACGAGCATTCGGGTTATAGGAGGACTTACAGAGCATGTCTTTGGAGGGTGGCCCTACAATGGGCTAAGAACTAGGCCTTTCAATATGAAGAGGGTTAGAAGCAGGTGGGGAGGAGGACCATCTATGATCTCTTTCCTTGTTGCCTTATGTGGTTCAGTATAATATTTCGATCTGCTAGCAATAGATATGGGTGCAACAACGTTCATCATGAAAACGTGAGAGCCAAAAGTGGTGGAGGAATGAGGTTTCTCCACCATTTGAGTTTTCTGTGATGGGAATGGTTCCTTAAGAACAACCGAAGTTCCTTGGGTGGCTTGAAGGAGTTGAATCACTTTTGCCCATCGTGGAAATTCCTCGGTGTAATGCTCATCATCACATATCAGACAGGAATACTTCAGTTTACATTTCGAGCCATCATTAGTATTGGTTTTATGAAAATCCTATTTCAGGGTATCAGCCTTAGCCTTTCCTTTGGCCTTCTTCTTACCTTTGAAAGCTTTATTTACCAGGGTATACTGGACAACATTCACTTCCATGGTTTTTCCAAGCTTGGAAGGTGGGTGAGAATAAGTATCGCTGGAAGGAGTGGATTTCTGCTTCGCAGTATTAGGAGAAGACCTACGGAAATATGGGAAACGAAACCAATGAAACCGTCGACAGATGGTATTACTAGTGCTTTGGAGGTTCCAGGTCATGGAGGATTGGGCAAGAGTTCATAAATCATGCCAGATTGGGAGTACACTCGATCAAGTTACTGAGCACGAGCAATGGCCTACTCCTCAGTTACACATGCCCCCATAGCAATGTCCTTAGCTATGAGATTGATAAAAGAGGTAGTTAACTAATTAGTCCGAAGTTGATCAAGGATTTAAAACTTGATCAAACGATGATGTTGTCTCCATTCATGAATATTATCGGAGATATGTATGGCCTGATCTTGTTTCAGAGATGTAAGGAGTTTCATTGCTATTTTAAAACGAACCAACAATTGTAAGTGTGTGATAAATTCCATTGCAAGAGAATTGAAATATTGAAAGATGCCATGAGAGAGTTCAATGTATGAATTTGCAGTGGCACTAGTGAGAGTCCTTTGGAAAAGATGTAAATAAATAGAATCGTCAATCGAAGAGTTACAGGAGCACCATAGGTGGTACGTCATAACATGCACCTGGGGGTCTTCTCCGGACTTGCCTTTGAACTTGGGACAATCACTAGGAATGTTGGTGGGAACTGGGGGCCAATATGGATTATGAAGAATGGGATCATTCGTTAACATTGACAAATCAAGTAGTTCCAGTGTAGCAAGGAATGGAAATTGTGGATTGAAAGGCATCATAGGACTTTGATAAAGACCGGTGTTGGGGTTCCAACTTGGTCGGGAGAAAATTTGAGCCCATATGTTCTGCCTTGGAGGATTTTTTTGATAGGGGTTATAATTTTGGAAATTCACCCCATAGCCTCGTTGAGGACCATGGTATTGATTCTGAGTGAACCACTAAGGTTCAGCTTGAGAAATGTATGGATTCTTTTGCGGGATGAAAGAAGTTCCTTGGGGTGGACCTTTTACCATCAAAAGATGACCTTGAGAATGGAACAACCGGCCTTGAGGAATAAAAGGTTGGCCTTGAGGCTGAATAGGTTATCCCTGGGGTGTAGGTTGGCTAGGATACTGAGTTTGAATAGTCTATCCCTAAAAAATAGGTTGACCAGATGGTTGAGATGAGCTAGGCTATCCTTGAAGACAAGGTTGACCCGGATGACCGACGGAGGGTTGACCTTGTTGTACAAGAGGTGGAGCTTGTTGAACGTAAGGTTGGTTCTATTGCATAAAATTTTGTCCCTAAGGTGGATACGTTTTCCCTTCAATAACATAAGATTCTCCTTGCTAAACATAAAGTTGACCAGGAGGACCATAGTATTGTCCTTGTTGGACCAAAGGTTATCCCTATAGCTGGGAGGGTTGTCCTTGTGGACCATAAGGTTTTCCATGTTGGTACGTGAAATAGTTTGGGCAAACCGGAGCTTGAGTTGTTTGAACATACAATGGACCTTGTGGGAGAGGCCCATGGTCATAGACATGATTCCCAAACTCATCATAGTACTTTAGGTGATCGATGGGAGCTTGAACCTGCTGAGAACCCTTGGGGTGGTAATTCTAATGTTGAATAGCCATCATATATTGGTCATATGACAAGTTTTCCAGAAAAGGATTAGAATATACAGGCATATTACCAATAGGTTGATCGACTCTCGATAAGTGAGGTTGTGATCCACTCACAACATACCCAATACACATCGCAAAAGCATTGGGATGCATCTCACAAACTATAGAAGCTGACGACAATTATGGGACCACACTAACGGATGGTGTGGAGGAAGCCACATAGATAGCGGGTTGGGCTGGGATAGATGTGACAATATTCATAACAATGGGAATCGAAGAAGATGGACCTGACACAAATGACCATGTAGAAGGAGCCGCAATACTAGACCATAATGAGTTCTTGTACAAAGATGAAGCACCAAAAATTATCTGTCTAAAAGAATGATAACCAGATGAAAGAGAGTAGGACTAAGAGGAAGGATGAGTTGTCACATATGGAGAATTTTCAGGAGGAACTTGATATTCTCTAGATACGAAATTCTCTTCACTACTAACAGGACTCGAGGCATGCATTTCAAATGAAGACATGTTGTGAGGGAAAATTTTGCGAGCGGCAGAGGGAAAAACAGAGGAAAATGGTCTCGCAGGTGAATCCGAGCATTGAGGGTGATCTTCTCTGTTATGAAACCAACTCCATAAATATAAGAAAAGAGAGAGATCAACATCTTATAAATCAACCACTTCGGGGGTGGGGAACCTCCAATACATTACATAAATGAAAAATTCTTGGATGATACAAATGACCAAACCTTCCTTCTATATATAGGAGTCCATGGGGCCACAATATAATTGTAGCCAAGATAATAATAATAACGTAAGGGCACAATAATAACAATATTGGAGTTACATGGGTACAAGAGTAACAATAAGGGGGCTACACTAATAATAATAAGGGACTAAACTAGTAATATAGGGACCTAACATTCCCCTCTCCTTCAAAAAAGTGTTGTCCTCAACATTTGAGTAGCTCTCGGTGCTTTTGTATAAAATTCTTATCCTCCCATGTAGAATCTTTAGTGGATAAGTTTTTCCACTTGATGTGATACTCTGAAATTGATATATTTCGTAGCTATCGAGTTCTTGTTTCCATGACTGCTTCAGGTTACAATATGATTTTTCCTTCCTCATCAAGTTCTATAAATATTGTTTGAACTGGAAGATTTTCACCTATAACATTCCTTAAGCATGAAACATGGAAAACTGGATGCATTCGCGAAGTAGCAGGAAGCTCCAATTTGTATGCCATAGTACCAATATTTTGCAACGCCTTGTAAGGAACATAGTACTTTGGTGATAATTTGTTATCCTTCTTAGCTTCCTTGAGGGACATTTGTTTGTATGGTTGTAGCCGTAAAAATAACCAGTCTCCTACATCAAAAATTCTCTCGCTGTGATAATGATATGCTTGTTGTTTCATTCGATTTTGTGCCAAATTTAGGTTATCCTTTAAGATTTGGAGGAATTCTTGTTGATGCTCGATGTGATCTTCCATTACTTGAACCTTATAATTTTATCTTAAAGATGATGTGATGGAGGGTGGATGATATCCATAAAGTGCCAAAAATGGGGTCATTTTCGCTGCAGTATGGAAGGAAGTGTTATACCACCATTCAACGACAGGTAACCACTTGATCCATTGTTTTTGTTTATCAAATACAAAACAACGAAGTTATTCGTCCAAACATTTATTTACTATATCAGTTTGACCATAATATTGGGGATGATAAAATGAGCTATGAGCTAATTGAGTACCCAAACAAGAAAATAACTTCGTCCAAAAATTTCCAGTAAAAATAGGATCTCTATGTTGGGTATGTGTGATATTATTTCCACAATTAGTCGCACGCATTGTACGTTGCATTGGGCACAATGAGGAGATCACAGGGGGGGACGGTAGCCCCCCTGATAGGGTCCTAGGCAGCGGCCTAGTAAATTTTTTTTGGATGTGCAGACCCACTTATAGGTGGACCCACCCATCGTTTTGTGCATGATTTTGCACATGGTTTTTGGGGGACGATGGTTTTCAACGCCTGGTATTTTGTAGATCTAGTCAAGGAAACTACGGTTATGCTCTAATCTAGGGTTAATGAATTGGGGTTTATGTAGGCTTTAACATGTATATATATGTGTTGTAACACTGAAAGGAATATAATGAAAAATCAAGCTAGTCATCTCGATTTGGGATCTAGGGGAAAATCTCTGTGTATATATGTTTTATGTTTTATGCTCTCACTATTGTTTATTTTCTATTTTTTAAGATTTGTTTGTAGATAATATCTGTAGAGGGTTAAAACCTACATTTGGTATCATAGTTGTTTCAGCTTCAAGGGGACTCCTTTGCTGCTGAGGGGTTTTTTGCTTGAGCCTGAGGTATAACCTATTTAGTGGGAGATCTATGGGATCAATTCTTGTGGTGAAAGAAGATTGCAAGTAGTGGAATGATAGAGATTGAGAAATTTAATGTTCAGAGTTTTGAGATGTGGAAGCTCAAGATGGAGGACCTACTGGTGGATAAATATCAAGAGATCGCGGTAGATCCAAGTACTAAACCAACATCAATGTCATATGAAGAATAGAAGAAGTTGGATCAAAAGGTGAAGAGCGCAATACGGTTGTGTGTCTCAAATTTGGTATTTTTGAATGTATCTAGGGAAGCTACGACAAATAATTTGTGGAATAAACATGGGACATTGTACCAATATAAGTCTTTGGTGAATAAATTCTTCCTGTGGAAAAAGGCGTATAACCTGAGGATGAAGGATGGAGACTCGGTGACAGAGCATTTGAATTTCTTCAATACTATGGTAAGCCAATTATCATCTGTTGATATTAAAATCTTAGATGAAGATAAGTGCATCAGTTTGTTGTTTTCTCTACCAGATTCATGGGACAGTCTGGTTATTGCAACAGGTAGTAATACAACTACCTTGAATTTTGATGACATTGTCTTAGCCTTGTTGTCAGAGGAAATGAGATAGATAAATATGGAGGGTCAGAATGAAGATGCCTTATCTGTATGAGGAAGGTCTCAGAATAGAAACAAGAATAAGGTTTAGAGTGGGAGATATAAATCTAGAGGGAGATCTAAATCTCCTAGAAATTTTGTAAAGGTGTGTTGGAAATGCATAAAGGAAGGGCACTACAAAAAATATTGCAGATCTAAGTCTCCTCAGAAAGGAAAGGGATCCGATGATGGTCCTTCTACAGAGGAAAAAACCACCTCGGATGAGGATGTGTATTTTTCTTCTTCTTCAAATACACATGTAGATCATGAGTCATGGTTGATTGACTCGGGTGCATCCTTTCACTTCACTCCCCATAGGGAGTGGTTTTGCAAGTATGAGAAATATGATGGTGATGATGTATTCTTAGGGGAAATTTTTTTTTGGTGTGCAAACCCACTCATAGGTGCACCCACCCATGGTTTTGTGCATGAGTTTTCACATGGTTTTTTGGGGACAATGGTTTTTGGCCCCTGGTATTTTGTAGATGTGGACAAGGGAACTAAAAGGAATGAAAAATCAAGTTGGTCGTCCCGATTTGGGATCCAGGGGAAAGTCTCTGTGTATATATGTTTTATGTTTTATGCTCTTGCTATTTTTTATTTTCTATTTTTTAAGATTCATTTGTAGATAATTTATCTACAGGGTTAAAAGCTACACTCTGTCACTAACAATAGTATTTGGGTTTCCATGTAGATTTTCAATTGTGTCCATAAATGTAGTAGCAATTGTACTTGCTTTCAATGGATGAGATAATGCACAAAAGTGTGCATAGTTGGTAAGTATATCAACTACCAACATGATGACACTCTTTCCTTCGGACTTAGGTAAACCTGTGATAAAATCCATTGAAATCTCCTCGCAACGTTGACTTGGAATGGATAAAGGTTGTAGAAGACCTAGGGTCTTAATTGTCTCAACTTTATTTTGTTGGCAAACCAAACATTCTGCCAGAAAATTTTGAATATCAGATTTAGGCCCATCCCAGAAAAATTATTTCTTCACCTCGTGGTAAGTTTTTAAAAATCCTCAGTGTCCTCCTAAAGGATAAGTGTCGAATTCTAAAAGAACAATTTTTTTTAGTTGGGAATTCTTACAAAGATGTGAGCTATATTTGTACCATAAGGAATCATTTTTCCAACTAAATTTATCAGATGTACTAGGATCTTGCTACAACTTTTGAATGAATGTCCACACTTCTTCATCCTTCTTCCATTCATCACTTGCTTCGGTTATCCAATCTGGTTGGATAATAGAAATGGCAGAAAGCAATGCTTCCACCTCTTCATTCTTTCTTGAGAGTGGATCTGAAACAAAATTTAGCTTCCCTTTTTTGTAGATTATTTCAAAGTCATAACTCAACATCTTGGTGACCCATTTTTGCTACTCTTCTGAAGATAGTCTTTGTTCCAAAAAGTGTTTAAGACTACCATGTTTATTTTTTACCTTGAAGTGTCTACCCATTAGGTAAGGTCGCCATTTCTTTAGTGCATGTAGTAATTCTAACATTTCCTTCTCATAAATAGCTTTCTGTAAATAATTTCCTTTGATTGGATGAATTTCAAAAGTAATGGCTCTTCCTTCTTGCATTAAAACAACACCAATTCCATTTGTTGACGCATCACATTCCACAATAAAGGTTTTTGTGAAGTCTGGCATAGCTAAGACTAGTGCTAGGCACATTTCCTATTTAAGATGTTCAAAGGCCTTAGTTGCTTCAGGATTCCATGAAAATGCATCTTTCTTCAATAATATTGTTATACGCGCTGCTATTCTCCCATAATTCTTAACAAACTTGCGATAATAACTTGTTAACCCAAGAAATCCTTGCAACTTCTTTATGGTTGTGGGGACTTTCTATTCCTTAATGGATTTAATTTTTTTAGTGTCTACCTTAACACCCTTGTGAGATATAATATGACCCAAATATTCCACCTGTTGTACCCCAAAGAAATATTTGGATTTTTTTTCATATAATTGTTTCTCCTGCAATAGTTTCAACACCCTGTCAACATGTTGAACATGATCCTTCGAAGACTTGTTGTAGACTAGTATATCATCAAAAAATACTAGAACACCTTTTCTAGGGAAGGGTTTGAAAATGCAATTCATCAACCCTTGCAATGTACAAGGTGCATTATTAAGGCCAAAAGGCATGACCACAAATTCATAATGACCCTGATGAGTTTGAAATTTTATTTTCAGAATATCTTTAGTCTTAATTCTAATTTGATGATATCCTGAATGAAGATCCAACTTGGTAAAATAAATTTCTCCATGTAATTGATCCAATAATTCACCAATCAAAGGAATGAGAAATTTATCTTTAATGATGAGTTTATTTAACTCCCTATAATCCATACTCATGCACCATGATCCATACTTCTTGTGCACCAATACTAATTGAGCATAGAAATAACTTTGACTAGGTTGAATTATACCAGCCTCTAACATTTCTGCAATCAGACGTTCAATTTCACTCTTTCGTACATAAGGATATCCATAAAGCCTGATGTTTTGAGGAGAAATTCCTATAATAAATTGATTAGCATGATCATGATCACGAATAGGTGGGAGTCCTTTGGGAGTTTCAAACACCTTGGAATGATTGTCCAAGACTTTTTTGGGATCTGTAGAAATAGATGATTTTGATGTTGGAACTTCTAGTGAGCATAATTGTGAAATTACGCCTCATTGTTATTTATTTAGAAGCTTTGTCATGACATTAGAGCTTATTATCTTTGCAAGCTTCCCTGCAATAACCTGTAATTTGAATTCCTTTCCGTTAAAAAAAAAAATTCAGGAAAATTTCTTGAAAATTAAAAGCTACCATCCCCAAAGATTGTATCCATTGTACTCCTAGTACAACATCAACACCTCCCATTGGAATAGAAAGCATTGGAATATTCAATAAATATTCCCCTATGGTTAGCTTGATATTATGGAATTTTCTAGAGCAGTTTATAGTTCCTCCATTTGCAACCATCACTTGACATTCAGGTGTTGGGTATAGGAAACAATTCAATTTCTTTGCTACCTTAAAATGAATAAAATTATGGGTACTACCCGAATAAATCAACACTATTACCTTTTTATTATTGATATGTCCTTCTGTCTGGAGAGTTTGAGGAGTGGTAATTCCTACCAATCCATTACACGATATTGCCATACTCATTTATTCCTCTTCTAGGGTTGGTTCCTCGTGTATATCCTCTTCTTTTGAAGATTATTTTTCATTTTCTTCTTCCTCTTGACAATCTATGTAAAATAATTTCTTCTCAGCACACTTATGACCTTTAGTGTATTTTCTATCACAATTGTAGCAAATACATTTTTCTATTTTTTCACCTTGTAGGTTGTGGAAGTTTAGGAATAGCAACACTTCCATCTTTATATATGTGAGTGGTAGGCTTCCTTGTCTCCATAGTTTTACATTCAATTTTTCTTTCCAACCTAAATGCCTTTTCCAATGAATTAGGTTCCCAAACGTGAACTTCATGTTGGATATTATCATTTAAAGTTCCTACAAAAACATCAATCTTGTGTTCCTTCGGAATATCAGTTACCCTTATATTCAATTTTTGGAATTCCTCAATGTGCTTCACCACTGAACCCTTTTTTTGAGATTTATCAATTGGCTAAAGAAGATGTTTCTTTTTTTATCCTCATAATGTGCTATCATTTCATTTGTAAAAATTGACCAAGCGACAATTTTTTTACGGGATCAAAGCCATAGATACCATACAAATGTATTTTGTTCTAAATGTAAAGTTTCAATTCGTACCTTTTGTGTGTTTTGCACATTATTGACATAAAAATATTGCTCCATCTATAGTATCCATGTTACGGGATCCCTGCCATCAAACTTACTCATATCCATCTTTGGAATATGGTGGTTCTTCCATCCTACATTAGAGTTTATGAAATCATGATTAAAAATTATTTTGTTCTCATCATGAGTTTCCTCTTCTATCTTTCTGCCATTAGGAAACATTTCCTTTATCAAAATTTTCAAATCTTTGATGTCTATTTTTAGATCATTCTTCATGTTTTCCATGTTGTCTTTCATTTTTCCATCAATCTTAGCTTCCATGTCATCCATCTTAGCTTCCGGGCCAACTTCCATGCCATCCATCTTAGCTTCCAAACCATTCATCTTAGCTTCCATGCCTTTCTTCAAACCATCCATCTTAGTTTCCATGCCTTTTCTCAAAACTTCCATTTAATTTTTTGTTGCTCTTTACGATAGCAAAATTTGGTGCACTTGCTCTTGTAATTTTGATATCTCATGTTGCATTTCTTCATCTTCATGAGTCATAGTAGAGCCTTCTTAAGGCTTAATTGGTGTTGAATTATTTTCAGTGGAAATTTTAGAATCCAATACTAATATCTATTCTTCAATATTCCCTTGGAATAAATTCAAACTAATTTTTTCAAACAAGTCTTATGTAATTAAAAAAAAATACACACTTTTTTCTTTCTTTTGAGGAACTCGATATTGAAACTGAATTATCTCTACGATTTCACATCTTTAATTTGCGAAATTAGGCCCTGTAGTATCCCTCTGAATATTATTTAAAATTCCAGAGGAATGACCTAATTTGTATTCTTTAAGGAAAAGTTATGCCAAATCTCCCACAATGACCTAATTATGGACTGGTTAAGTAGAGCGACCTTGTGCGGTGTGCCACATGTGACTGTTTCCTCCTTCGACTCTGAAATTGATACACAGGAAACTAAATTATGTGTACTTGTGGCCACTGTTTACACAATTCCAATCTAATTCTCAAAGAGAGATTTATGACGATTTTCCCACGGTCACCTCTTTAAGATCAAATTAGAGAGCCTGAAAAATCCCTAACTTCGACAGACCCTATCTCCAAATTTTTTTCGAATCAAGCTCTTAAATTTTTCCATGACATTCTTCAGGATTTCATGTTCTCTTTGTAAAAAATTCTTCTTCTGAACCCTCATAAAAAAAAGGTTATAGCAAAAATTCCATGATGACCTGTTTAGGTTAAAATCAAGATCCTACAAAAGTCCCTAAATTTCATAGATCATATCTCTGAAAATGTTGTGAACCAAGATCTGAAATGTTTCCATGACATTCCTCAAGATTGCAACTTTTCTCTATAAAAATTTCAGCTTCTAAACCTTCGTATAAAAAAATTTATAGCGAAAATTCCACAATGACCTGTTTGGAGGAGCAAAACCATAGAATCCAAAGCTCTCATACCAAATGTTATGAAACCAACTCAAAAAATAGAAGAAAAGAGAGATCAACATGTTATAAATCAACCAATTCAAGGGGGAAACCTCTCATACATTACATAAAATAACAATTCTTGGATGATACAAATGACCAAAACCTCCTTCTATATATAGGATTCCATGGGGCCACAATATAATCCTAGCCGACCTAACAATAATAATGTAAGGGCACAATAACAATATTGGGGTTATAGGGGTACAACAATAACAATAAGGGGGCTACACTAATAACAATAAGGGACTAAACTAGTAATATAGGGACCTAACATTCTCTCAGAAAGAAAAAAGCATCTGGGGGCTTTTAGTTGATGTCAAATGGCTCCTCAGTAGGAGACCGAGTGGCAAGAGGTTGAATGCTCGAGATGATAACACTTTCAAGGTCTTTTTTCCTAACAGTTTGATGTTTCTTAGAAGAAACTTTGTGGAGATACTCTTCACCACGAGGTAATGAAGAGGAGGATGAAACAAGTGGTTCCACCACCGTGACTTTGTCTCAAAAGAATAAGACAAAATAGATGATCAATTCAAGGCTTTAACAACAATTGGAAAGGAATAAATCATGAACCTACCAAGAAATAACTTAATGGGCATGTAATCGTGGGCAATTAATTTTATAACATTGAAAAAAAACTCCACCTTTTCATATTTTAAGAGTCGAGAAAAGGAAGAAAGGTGACTCTAGTCACTCTCAGTTTGATACGAGCTCGAAAGGACAAGCACTTAATAATATTTTCAAGTTTAAAGAGTCACATAAAGATCAAAATGAATAGTTAGGAACTCTAGGAAAAAGGGTGTACCAAGCTCCTATGAACTGCAATATACACCTTGGTGATCAAATGAAAGAGAAATGAAAAAGGACTTAAGGTACATGCAGGCAGTCTCCCTGAATGTTGTGTTTGATCTATCACGGTTACAGGGTGGAAGACTCAGTTTCCTATGGATAAAGTATTGCTACCTATGAGGGTCTCCCTTTACATACACGAAGATACGTGGAGCACAAGTCCATACTAACGTTGTCTAATGCAATATTTTGAGCGATCGATTCTAGGTTTAATGATGCCAGAACACATCACTAGCCTAGACTTTGAAATGTGAGTATTAAGTTTCAATTATTCCTTAGATTGATTGTACATTTTCCTTAGGATGCCCATTTTGATGGTTGATATGGTGACGAGTAATGTGATCTATGCCCAGGGTGATGGAGGGACAATCAAACAGACACTGAATGAAAGCTTGATAACCAAATTTCGCACACAATCAACTTAAAAGGCCAAGCAACCACGTAAAAGAATGAAAAAATAAATGACCAAACTGACTCAGAAACAGATAAGACATTCAATGAACACACGACCAAACGAATGATTTGAGATACCTCGAAAACCTAGCATGGACAATTAATATTGTTCGAATGAGATGTAATAGTAACTGAAATGAATGCGATAGCCAAGTCAATAAAAAATAGCCAGATGGATCAATCGAAGAGGGAAAAACCAACCTAAAGGAAAAGACACAATAGAAAATTAGGGGGAAAAGCCCAAAATCTAACCCTATAGGAATCATGGTACTGTTCAGTAATATCCAGTGCAGAATAGGTAAAATCACTCCTCTATCAAAGACAACTCACGTTGATGGGCACAACTATCATAAAACAATAGCGCCGAGCTAGAAAAGGAAGGAAAAATAAAAATAATTGCTGAGAAAGACCAAACTTATCACTCTAGGAGAAGGCTAAGGGGCGAGGATCAGACAAGCAAGCCAAAAAAAAAAAGAGAAATGAAATATGGCCAAATTTTGGCAAACAAACAAAATTAAGAACAAATAATGTGAGACTACAGTTGTTGAAACCCCCAACAGAGTTGCCAACTTGTTGTGAAGGAAAATCCCCTCTGCAGACAGAGGAGATCCCTGTAGCCCTAGAGTGGGTCTAGCAACACGGGAACATATTGGTTTCTGAGTTCCTAGTTAATAAATGAAATGTAGATTAGGATAGATTTCCTACCTCAATCCAATGCTCTTGATGTAGTGTGTTGTATCGATCCCTCAATATTCATTATTCAAGCCTTGTGCTCTTTTGGTAGTGACATTTACACACCTGCAAAAAGATAAAATAGATACAAACAACATACAAACATACATGTTCATTTATAACTATCCAAATAGTCAAGGAGAGTTAGAAACTTTAATCATTAACACAACAAAGATGGAACTAGAATCAGTCATGTCATATTGATATATAACTAATGGAGTTTAGAACCTGTGCCTTGACACTATAAACCTCCTTCGAAGGGTTTAGTCTGGCACGTCTCAAATCATTCGTTCGTCAATTCAACTCGAAGAGGCGAAAGGTTCAAACACTCTCTCACAACTATGGACTATTCTGTGCTATCAGTTCCTCGTCTATTCTAGCTATCTTTGGCTAGTTGATTCAATGGAATGAAGAGGGATTTATATGAGTGGAGGATGATCTTTGGGATATACACATGGTTGGAGAAAGGTTTATCCCTTTAGGAAGTTCCATTTTTGTAGGAACTAGAAGGCCAAAGGGAGAAACTCGACCTCATCCAGTCGAGAAAACATCCATGGCTCCACCTATGAAGCTGCTACATCATGGAAGCTTCATTTCCATTTTAAAGAACTTTAAAAAATCATCTCGACATGGGTTCTCTTCAAATACAGTGCGAAAAAAACGCGAGGCCTAGTGTGAATCCAGCGATCGACGCAAGGTCATAACTACAAAAATGTGCCAACCCAAAAGTAGATGTTTTAAAGAGTAAACTTCTGGAATATCCAACAGAGAATGTGTTCCAAACATGTTAAGGGATGTAGTGACATTCATAATGATGTGTTTTAGTACACAGGGGTCATGCTAATATTCCTTTAATATTGAGAATGGTGAATGCAAGGAGGGTGACAAAATAATGTGTAACAACTAGTGTGGTTACATCATTGTTCTCAGCTTCTATTATTTGAGGAACACATCCCAATTCTTCTACGATGTCTTCTTGACTGATTGTGAGTGGATCACAACTTCATGTATCGGGATTCAATCAATATATTGGTAGTGTGCCTATCTCTTCTAATCATATTCTACGTGGTTTTCCATATAACCAATATATGATGGCTCTTCAATATAAGAACTACCTCCCTCAGGGTCCTCAATAGGTTCAGGCTCCAGGCAATCCCCCACATCTCTATGATAAGTTCGGGAATCACATATATTACCATGGGCCTGTTCGACCAAGTCTGTTTTACGTTCCAACAAATCAACCTCTGAATCAGTTCACATACCAATAGGGACAACCCTATGGCCCACAAGGACAACCCTATCATCTACAGGGAAAACCATTAGCCCAATAGGGACAACCCTATGGTCATCTAGGTCAACCCCACATTCAGAAAGGAGCGCGTTATGTTCCTCATGGGAAAACCTATCCATATCAGAGATCACAATTTGTACAATAAAATGAGCCTTACGTTCAGCAAGACCCACCTTTTGTGAAAGAAGTTCAACCCTATGTTAGCCAATAGGCTGAACCTAGTCTTCAAGGGTAGCCTAGCATATCTCAACCGTCATGCCAACCTGGTTTTCAGGGAGAGCCTATTTAACCTAAGCATTCGAGCCAACCTGGACCCTAGGGACAACTTGTTGAGCCTCAATACCAACCTTTAATTCCTCAAGGCTAACTGTTGAATTCCCAAAGTCAAACTTTGATGGTACAAGGTCCACCACAAGGCACTACTTTCATCTCGCAACATAATCCATACGTTGCTCAAACGGGACCTCAGTGACTCACCCAAAATCAGTACCCGGGTCTCAAGCCAAGATATGGGCAGAATTTCCAAAATTATTACCCATATTGACAAAATCCTCTGCGAAAAAACATCTGGGCTCAAAATTTCTCCCGACCTGGTTGGAACCCTAACGCCAATATTTCTAAAAAGGCCTATGATGACTTTTAAACCACAATTTCAATTCCTTTCTACAATGGAAGTTTCTGATGTGTCAAAGTTAGAAAATGATCTCATTCTTCATAATTCATATTGGCCCCGAGTTCCCACCAAAATTCCTGGTGATTCTCCCAAGTTCAAAGGTAAGTCTGCAGAAGACCCCCTGTAGTATTCCAAATTTTTCCCTAAGACAATTGGAATATTAGAGTTCTTAATAATTTTAATTAATTAAGTAAATAAAAGGGTGGAGGGACCCATAACCCCTTAAGATGAATACGATCCAATTTTTTCATGTGAGTGTGGATTAATTAGATCTATATCTACACTATGGATTAGTGGAGCATCTTCTTAATGAGAAATGAGTGGATATCATGTCTCATTTATGAGAAATATCATGGGTGTTGAAGCAGTAAAATAAGATCATGGAGGGAATCAAATGTAAGATCATAGAGAATTCATGATGAGATGATGGAATAAGTGGTGCATTTAATGCAAACATGATGGAGAGGGTGATCATTACATGCATACATGATGGAGATGATAGAGAGACATCATAGTCAACATGGATACCGATGTCCACATGTACAATGTAATTACGAGGTGGGCCAAGGAATGGGAAGGTTAAAAAACTATATAATGAAGATGAAGGCAACATTAGAGGCATGATTTGTATTATTTTTTTTTGATTTGTTTAAATCTAGATTTGTCATGTGACATTTCTATGCACATTTATGTTGTTTAGCTAAGTCTATGGTGTTGTTTAGCACAATGTTTTTCCGAGTGGAAATTCAACCCTTACCGATGGGGGACTTCAAGTGCCTACTCTAGGAAGTTTATTATGAGTTTCCATTCATCATTAGGCATTGGTGCCACATTGTTCCTACTTTCTGCAGCCCCTACACCTTCAGAAATAACACATTTCTCCATCAGGGTTTGAGAGGAGGAGGTTGTCCTTCATTATTTCAGTTGAGTTACTGGTGAAGGATTCATCCTATCACCTTGATCTTAAAGATCAGCCTTGGAGTGCTTCAGAGCTATATTAGGCATCAGTCCATTGATCATACATTGCCCAGCAACACAAATTCCATAATGAATCTCATAGTCCAGTATTGTAGATCCAAGGGAGAAGGGAAGTTTCTAACATTTCAGCTAAGAATCATGTGAGGGATTATCTCCTCACTTTGGCATCACTGTTTGCATTAGACTTGAGCTTATTTTCTGCATTTTACATAAAGCTTGAGCATCTCCCTCCTTTACAGCATAGTTTTTCTAGTAGCTGCATATTCAGTTGCTGCATCTTGAGGAGGAGGAATAAGAAGCAAGATCTCAAGCTTCTAGCTTGGATATATGAAGGAGGGATCAGCCCTTAAAGCATAGATCCTATTTTTGCTTCCATTTAGCCATATTACATTCAGATCTAGATTCAGATCTACATAACCTATAAGTCGAGGGATTAAACAATAGGAGGGTAAATTTTCAATATCATAGATATGGATTTTCCTTTCTGGGTTATCTTTGGTATACACCATATTGCCCAAATCTGTAATCTTGGCATTATCAGAGCTATAAAGAAACATATATCTACATTTCCCTTTCAGCCAAAAATTGTAAGATTACCATCATTTGAAGGGACACCATAGTATTTGGCTCCTAGCAGCTCTAGTTACGCAGTGCCTGCCTAGGCATGTTTCCAGGGTCATTCTAGGCAACTTTGTTGGCTTGAGTGCTTCTATCATATGCACTGTTGTATCTATATTCCATATCCATATTAATAAAATTTCTCACCTACTTTATCTATGTTTGTGTTGATCATAAATTATGTTTACATAATCTATTATTTCAAATATTGTGTTTTTTTATTAATGCATTCTCCCTTTTGGGATATTACAGTGGTATGAGAGCATGATCCTTGGCTAAGCTTGTGGACACTTCATCTTTTGCATCAAAAGAGGAAGAATATAGTAGAGATCTATCATGAAGGAGGATTATAGTTTTTCCACTCTTCTCTTTATATATTTGCAATATCTCTCCAATGAGTTCAATCAAATAATGAGCGAAAGGCAAAGGAAGGATCTAAGAAGAAGATGTGATGAGGAAGGTCCAAGCACTTCCTATCAGCATGAGAAGAAATGGAGAAGCAAAGATCTTCACATTATTCTACTAGATCCACTTTCTTTGATAAGAGAGAGGAATGGTCTGAATATGAAGGACACTTGGGCATGAGACCCTAATTAAATATCTATTTGAGTACAAATCATAGACTAGAGCTTTGAAGGAGAATATCTCTCTCCAATAGTTTCTGCAGCTCAAAGAAGAAAGAAGATCTAGAAGAAACAATAGAATAAACAGGCATAGATTCTTCCTCCCTACATATGATGGATCTTCTAAAATCACATTGAGGGCTTGGAGGGAAGAATTAGCTACCTTATTTCAGCTATATCCAGTAGCATAAAGAGAGGTTGTGGAGATTGCAACACTGCACCTAGAAGGTGATGCAATAGATTGGTGGCTTAGTCACTTGTCCCATATGAAAGTATCTATTTATATAGATTTTATTCAAAGGCTAAAGAAGACATATGGTAGAAAGAAACCAGAGACATTTCACATAGTGACATATCCTATCAATGAGGGGATACTGTATGAAGAACCCTAGGAAGATGTCCTCATTATCACTCAAGAAGAGGACCCTCTACCACCACCACCAACTCTAGATGTACTTACATCAGGAGAAGGATCACTTACATCTTTGCAAGATGGTCTTGAGTTCTTGATATTTGGAGACCCATGCATGATTCATGAGATGCATGAGGAGGAGGAAGATACGAGCGCTGGTATAGTTGAAGAAGAGCAACCACCATTATTAGCAGTAGTTGGAGAGGCTACTGCACCGGTTGGAGGAGCTCTTGTAGATGTGAAACATGTTCCAAAGATTCATCTTATCCAAGGTTTACATATGCTTTCATCTCATATTATTTCATTACCTCATATTGATATTTGTTAGACCATGCCATCAAGGTAACTGCATAACCAAGGATTAGAGCACCTTGCTGATTTGGAGCAACAAATTATTACTACACGAAGGACCCTTGATTTGCTCAAGGAGAAGACGTATTTCTATCCAATATTGTCATGGATGAGCTACACCTAAAACATTGTGTTGAAGGGTAGAGTTGGAGAAGATGGGAGGATCATAGTCTTATTAAGTATAGTTCCAAACCATGAGTTTAGCATTATATGTGGACTTGATATAGCACATGTATTACTATGCATATCTACATCGTTTTCACTTAAGAGCCATGATGAGAAGAGGTCCCCATTATTCTTGGAGTATTCTGAAGGTAGCTTCACTCATGAAGCACTAGAGGGGAAGATTATAGAGGGTAGACATCTTGTGATGGTGAACATTCCTCATTATCAAGATGAAGTTTTCTTGATGAGCTCCTCATAGCTCAAAGAGGAGATTCTACCTACAACATGTATGGAGCCTTATGGGTTCCAATGGGCCTTTAATGAGAGGATCTCATGGAGAGACCTCAATGGAGTTGCACTTTAGCCTTTCATGGAGTGAAAATCTATTCAGTTGGAGGATGTTGGTATTCTACAATGGGATGATACTAAGGTTGATATTGGCATGATTCATCATACACATTGGGATGAATGGATCTGGATGAGGAGAAGGAGGTTTCCTACCTTCCTATAGATCTATGAAACCTAGAAGCAATATGCATGATTGCGCTTGTTGATTTTGGGTGAGTATGGATACTACCCAACATCTCACATTTCCAAGATCCATGCCATACATATCACTTATGACATGCAACAGTAGGAGACATGGTTGCATTGGTTATTAATGCGAGAGTTTGGACACCTCATGATGTATCTTATGTCCATGTATTTTCTCTTGTTTGGGATATGTATCATGTATTTACATCTAATTCTATTTGGGATATATCTCATGTTCATGTATGTACTTGGGTTTGGGAGAAAACATGACTATCACATAATGTTGCATAAGGGATTTTGTTTGTATTATTTTGATGAGATATCTCACATTTACATTACTATGTTGTTGCTCCATGACTTGCATCATGATGATGTGAGGAAGTAGCAAGGATCCTTGTTGCTATGACTACTTTTGGGAGAGTTTGGCTTGACCATCTTGCATAATGAAGCTGGGGGATGGAAGCAAGAGGCGTTATTCCAATGGCTACTATTGGGAGAATATTTGGAATTTTTGTCTACCCATATGTCTCTTTCTCTTATTTTGCACAATGTTGAAATGATTCTTGAATCCAACAAGGCCAACAAGGCTAAGGATGAGGGCATGTCAATGCTCAATCTACTTCATGAATCATGGGATGAAGAAATTTTTGGTGAGATGGGACTTTTCCTTTGTGAGAAGAATCACTTTATTTTATGTATCGCATGTATTTATGATGATGTTGGACAAAATATGGTTGTCACTTGGTACTTATTTGAGGATGAGTGACATCTAAATATGCAATTGGAGGTCATTATATGCATTCTAGGGAGACAAATTTGGAACCAAACATGCATAAAACATTGCAGCAGATGAGGAGGCATTCCTTATGTGGATGCCATTTGGAGGGGGATGGATGGGTTTTGCGTCTACTTTTCTAGTTGTTTGAGGACAAGAAATTTTTTGGCATGGAGGACTGTAATATTCCAATTTTTCCCTAAGACAATTGGAGTATTAGAGTTCTTAATAATTTTAATTAATTAAGTATATAAAAGGGTGGAGGGACCCATAACCCCTTAAGATGAATATGATCCAATTTTGTCATGTGAGTATGGATTAATTATATCTAGATCTAAACTATGGAGTAGTGGAGCAGCTTATTAATGAGTAAGGAGTGAATATCATGTCTCATTTATGAGAAATATCATTGGGGTTGAATTAGTCAAATAAGATCATGGAGGGAATCAAATGTAATATCATAGAGCATTCAATATGAGATGATGGAGGAAGTGGTGCATTTAATGAATACATGATGGGGAGGGTGATCATTACATGCATACATGATGGAGATCATGGAGAGACAACGTAATCAACATGGAGACCTATGTCGACATTTACAATATTGTTATGAGGTGGGCCAAGGCATGGGAAGGTTCAAAAGCTATATAATGAAGATGAAGGAAACATTAGGGGAAATCTTTGTATTATTGATTTTTTATCTGTTTAGATCTAGACTTTTCATGTGACATTTATATGTATGCTTATGTTGTTTAGCTAAGTCTACGATGTTGTGTAGCACAGGGTGTTTATGAGAAGAAATCCTACCCTTACACATAGGGGACTTCGAGTGCCTACTCTGTGAAGGTTATTTTGAGTTGACATTCATCATCAGGAATTGGTGCCACATTCTTGCTACTTTTTGCAACATATACACCTTCATAAATAATACATTTATACATCAAGGATTGGGAGGAGGAGGATGTCCTTCAGTATTTTAGTTGACGAACCGGTGATGCATTCATCCTATCACTTTGAGCTACAAGATCAACCTTACAATGCTTTATATATATATCAGGCATGAGGCTATTCATCATACATATCCCAACAGCAATAGTTCCATCAGGAATTGTGTAGTCCAGTCTTGCAAATCGAAGGGGGCTAAACGCATGAAGGTGGGCTACACTTTTGTGAGAACCGGGGGCGGAAAAGTGATTTTCCCAACAGTTCTGCCAAACTTTTATAAAATTTCAATAGAACTGTTTTATATTTTAGCCGAAATTTCAAAATTATTTCGGCCGAACTAATTTTTCCGTTTACATTGACGACGTATTGATGGTGTGGGTAAACAAATTTTTGGCCAGAGATGGAAAAACCGGCAGCAGAAGTTCGACCAAACTACTAGCTCGGCTAGACTAATAGTTCGACCAAAATTTAGTTTATAAATACACCAGCCAAGAAACGTGTATGGGTTTCGGGCTTATTAGCATTTTCATAACTCTGTTTGTTGTATTTACTGAGGTTGTTGTGTTTGTTGTATGCCATGTGCGTTTGCTGAGGTTGTTGTGTTAGTTGTATGGCATGTTTGTTGTTTATTGTTACATAGTCTTGGTGTTGCGGAGGGGTGAGGAGGTGAGAAATTTGTTTGTTTTATGCTTATTATTTTCTTTGTGATTTTTTCTTATTGCTTCTCTACTGTTTTAATTTTATTGCAGTGTTTTTTTGTTTGCAGGTAATTTGTAATCCGCGTCCTCCTCGACGTCCTCGTTGATCTCATACTTGTATTCACATTGCAGCCTCATGTCTAAATTTCCAGGATGGTGCAACAACCTATTATGTTAAAACATATTATTCCTCTTTAAGGTTGCTTGTATGCATATTTTGTTAAACTCTCTTCAAAATTTTCACAATCACCTTCAAGATTTTCCTGAACATGAATGTTGGATACCTTTTATACCTAGACTTAAGAAATTTGCATCTCCTTAGAGAACCAAATTCAGGGATGAGTTGAAATTCAAATATTGTTTTGCTCTCGTATTTTGAATTTTTCTTACCTGTGTTGGAAATGTTGTTATTGATGGCAAAGGAGATGGCAAAGGAGGAGAAGTTGAAACAGCTTCAAGAGCAAGGAGCAGTATCAGTCAAGGAGCAGAGGTATTTGATTTGAGAAACTAGTTCTGAGTGTGGGAACATATTATAGAAGGAACATTCGAGGTTCTGTGGAAAAAAGGAAACATGTATTGACAACTGGAATTGTCTATGAAAGTATGAAAAGAGTGTTGAAAAGTTACCTCTTAGGCACAGACCATTAGAGGCTATTAAAAGAGTTATGTTTGTGGACAGTGTAAACTCTATATTTTACTGTATCTAAGACTTTAACTGTGATTCTGTATATGGTTAAAGTAAATTGATGATCGGTCGAAAAGTTTGAATAGCATCCAAACTGGAATTCCTGAGCATTGATGAATATATGAGATTGACTGATCCTGTTTCGAATTGGGTATTGAATAAGGCACTTTGAACGAAATTATAAAATCTATCTTGTATTATGATGTGCAAATTTCTGGGACTCAAGACCCAGGTGGGGTCTTCATTATTATGACAAAATTGAATATGGGTTTCAAGAGTCTAAAGGTTCGAACGAAGAACGAATTTAAGGGCACAAAGGGAATCCTGTGTGAATTCCTTCTGTTATATATTATGGAGGAATTAGATTAATTATTTATGTGTTCCAATGATGAAGATTTATTTAGTATGTGATCCCTGTTACGAAGACTGCACATGGAAAATAAATAATTCGACCTGCTTGAATCGACATCAAACTGGTGTCAAGCCTCAATAAATAAAATGCTGGGTTAATCTGTTGATGAAGAGCGCAAGTAATGTCACAGTGTAAGAGGGATTAGGTATATTTAATTATGCATTGGATATACTGTCTGAATGAAGTCCCTGCAGTGTTGAATTGACACAAAGAGATCGGTCCACTGCACTAACTTACGAAAGTCGTCATGAAGAATTATGATACAAAGAAGTCAATTTACAGTGATTGAGCAGGGGAAGTGGAACCTTGAGCAAAGGAGAGGAACCACGATCGCATTGAACAGTAAAGGCGGGTTTCCGATTTTGATCGCACGACCTTCGTAGGGTAAGCTGTATTTAAGAATTTGGAGCGATCCCATACAATGGATGATGCGTGTCCCTGAGTGATTTTGGAAAACCACTCTCATCATGCATTATCGTTCATGCATCTAAGCTAAGAGATATCCATCGGATTAGTGTTGGTTGCGCGATATGTTATTAACCATCGACTGAAGAAATGCATTAACAAGTGCACTCCACGGAACATGTATGTATTATAATATGCATCGGGGTTGATATATATTACAATATTTGATCTATTAAAGTGTAATGTGTGCATAAGAATGGCTTGGAGATGATTATATGTTTAATGCGTATACACATATTGATTGTTGCTGCCTAGCTAAGGTTTGTGAGTTAATAGAGGTATGTCTGGTGGCTTTCCATATTAACTGCTTATTTAAATTCATAAAATTTAAATGATGGACGTGTGTGAGGGTTAACCATATCGTGATGCTCTAACATTGAATGGAGGCCATGACCATAGATTGATATAGCATTGTATGTGATTTGGATGACATTGTTTTGGATATGTGTGAGGGTTCTATGTGGCATGTTTGTTTTATTGCATAGGCCTGGGGGCTTTTACAGTCTTTGAAGGAGGTTCCTACAGTTAGCTGAATTGCCAGGTTTAAACTGGACTGAGTACAGAAGTGTTGGCAGGTGTTTATATATGCAAGAGGATTTGATTAACAACTCAAATCTCAGATTTGAGATGCTAAAGATTTCAGATTTAGTTTTTTAATTTCTAGTTCAGTAAACAGAGTATCAAAACTACCCAGATCAGAGAACGTAAGTAGGCAGCCCGAGAACAGAGTTTGGTGATGAAAAAAAATCACCCAGATTCATATGTATTTGATAATAGAACCTAAAAAGAAGTTATATATGTAGCTGGTGCACACAAGTATAGTGAACAGATGAATAGAAACAGAGGTATATAGGATAGTTGCATGACAGCGACAGAAAGGACAAAACCAGCAAGCCAAGTTTGAGTGAAGGTTATATACTATAACTAAAAATGTAAATGTTTTATTTGTTTTATATTTTTTTTGATTCAAAGGCAAGTATCCTAAGGAAAAGAAAAATCCCATTACAACATCGAAATTTGTACATATTGTTATAATTTTAAAATGAGTTGGACAAAGGAATGAGAAGACATAAGCCAAAGAGTTATGGATGTTCACTCCAAATTCCTTGTGGAATAGAAACAGTCATGTGATGAACTCTATATATAATATCAACTTGATATGCATAGAGAGGTTAGAGAGAGTAAGGATAGAGAATGTAAAGTATAGAAGAATGAGGTAGGGAAGATAAGGAAGAGAGGAGCATAAAGAGATGCTATAGAACAGAGCTGATATCTGAGGTAAATTAGGAAACATTTCTTTTGATAAATTGAGGAAGTTGGAGCTTCCCTATCAAGTTGAAGCTTGATAGCTTTCAGTTGTAGCTGACTGAGGTTGGAGCCCCATGTAGGTTGGTGCCTGCAGAAAATTGAAGGGAATTGGAGCTTCCATGCAAGTTGTAGCTTGCAGAATTGAGGTTGGAGCCTCCTGTAGGTTGGTGCCTGTAGAAAAATAGTGGCGAGAGGGAGTTGGAGCTTGCCTTTGTATCACAACAATAATAAGATGTGGTTTTCCCCCTTTATGGGTTTCCACTTATATCTGTTGTCTCTATCTGTGTTGCTTATGTGCTAAAATGATTTACCAAATATTCCTAATGTTTGTTTCTCTCATAATAAGTTTGATGTCACATTAATTTAATACTTGTTACAAAATATTAAGACTATTCATATACTAAGGTTGGTTATAAAAGTAAGATGTAAATAAGCTGATGAAAAATTTAAAAAGCTCAAGTATGTATTAAACTGATTCACCCCCCTCTCAGTTTAACTACGAATTCAACAATTGGTATCAGAGCAGGTTCCTTTTATACTAGTTTAACCAGTGAAAGGATATCATAGGCCTCCAAGATGGCTAGTCAAGAAGGAAGCTCAACCAATAAAGCCCCTTTCTTCACTAGTGCTAATTATGCCTTCTAGAAAATTAGACTGAGAGAATACATAATGTCTCTAGGAATAGAGGTATGGGCTACTATAGAATTTCGATATGCCCCAGAGGAAACTGACCCAGAAAGAGAAGCTAAACAAGAATTTGTAGCAAATGAAAAGGCCATGAATGCAATCTTAAGTGGACTTTGTGAGGCTGAATTTATCAAAATAATGCATAGTAAGACTGCTAAATATATGTGGGACTCTCTAGAGAATATCCATGAGGGTGATAAAAAGGTAAGGACTGCCAAACTTCAAGTATATAGAGCCCAGTTTGAAAATTTAAAAATGAATGATGATGAAGATGTTGGCAACTTCTTCTTAAGAGTTGCAAAAATTGTTAACAATATGAAAGCTCTTCTAGAAACCATACCAGAAAGTATAATTGTGCAAAATATTCTATGATCTCTTCTATCCAGGTTTAATCCCAAGGTGTCTGCAATAGAAGAAATAGTTGACTGGGATACCTTGACCATGAACCAACTACTTGGGAATCTAACATCATATGAAATGAGACTCCCACAAAAGAAGCCAATTATGAGGGAGGGAGCCTTTAAAATGAAAAAGAATAAAGAAGAGGAGGAAGACATGTGCTCCTACTCGGATGAAGAAGAAGCAAAATTGGTTAAGAAACTGGATAGAGGCTCAGGTAAATACAAAGGTAAACTTCCTTTCAAATGCTTTAACTGTGGAAGAGTTGGACAGTATGCAACTAAGTGTCCTCACAAGAAAGTAAGGAATCAGGCCCAAGAATCAGAGAAAAATACATCAAAGAACTGGCAAAAAGGAAAGAAGCTCAACAGAAAATCCTTCTATGCTCAACAAGACAACAGTACATCTAAAGACTCAAATGAACCCTCAAGTGAAGCAGGAACCTCTGAATTTTTATTGATGGCCATAGAAGAACTTGAAGGACTCTTGCTAGAAGATGAAGAAGAAGAAGGTGAAGTCGACCTTGAGGGGGAGCTAAGAAGTGCTCTGGAGGAGATTGACAAACTCAAACTAAAGTGCAGAAAACAAAAGGACATTCTCCTCAAGTATGTAAGAGAAGAGAAAAATTCAAAAGCCCTGATGCAGCTGAAGGTAGAGCTTGAAGAAGCCAAGAATATAGAAGGCATGTTACTTCAACAAATCAAGGATAAAACTCAAGAACAAGAGAATTTGGAAGAATAAGTTGTATGTTTGAGGAAGAAATTAGAAAATGCTCAAAGTAAAGTGTCTAAAAATTCCTCTCAAACAACATGATCTAGTAAGTTGAAAAAAATTCTGGATGCTCAAAGATCTCCTATGATAAAAACTGGAATAGGCTATGAAGGAGAATCAAGCAAAAGCAAAGAAAAGGAAAACAGAGAGGTTATTTTTGTAAAAGAAAAAAGGAATCATGAAGCAGCTCAAACAATTCCTACAAAAGAAGAAACATGTAATGAGGAAGACAGAGATCAGAAGAAACCTCTAGTAACAAAGAATGAAATAAATACTAAGACAACAAAAAAAGGATCATATACCCCTGAGTATGTCAAATTTGGAAGCCATCAAGGGAGATTCTTCCCTTCTATGAAGAATGCCACCTGTTATGTTTGCCACAAGCTGGGACACATTGCTGCATATTGTCCTGCAAGGAGGAGTAATTCAAACCAGCAAATAATGCAAACAGTGAAGAGACTGTCTCAAGCAAACAAATGGAGAAGACAACATTACATCAGGTATGCAAATAGTTTCTATGGTTACTTTTTTTACTATAAGTAATGTGGCCATAAGATCATTCAGTGTAGAAAGTATGGACAAAGATTGATGTCCAACACCTCAAGGAGGTTTATGAATCAAAGAAATTTTGTTCATACTCACAATTCTGCAAAAATTATGATCAAATGTTGTGTATGCAATCAAGTTGGACATATGCCTTCCAAATGTCCTCTCAGAAGAAGTAGTTCATCACCTCACAAAAGATACCAAACAAAAGGGTGCGTCCAATGGATAAAGAAGGTGAATAAATGTGACTTGGCTCTAATTGCTCAAGACCTGAAAAGCCAGTGGTATTTGGACAGTGGCTGCTCAAAACACATGATTGGAGATAGAAGCAAGTTTATAATTCTTGATGAAAATAAATCTGGCAATGTTACTTTTGGCAATGATAAATCAGGAAAAATAAAAGGAAAAGACTCAGTCAACCTAGACAATGGCAGAGGAAAGGCCCAAGATGTATTATTTGTAGATGGGCTGAAAGAAAATTTTCTAAGTGTCAGTCAAATGTGTGATAAAGGCTGTGAAGTTCTTTTTAGAGCACAATATTGTGAAGTCAGATCAAGCACCACAGGTAAGACTCTTCTCAAAGGAGTTCGAACATAGAGTAATGTTTACATTGTGAAAGAAGAAGATGAAGCATGTCATCTTAGCAAACATGAGGAGTCATGGTTATGGCATAAAAGGTTGGGGCATCTCAGCTTCGATCACATCATCTAACTAAGCAAGAAGAAAGTTGTAAGAGACATGCCAGAAATAAAAAGGCCTTCTAATACCATATGCAAATCATGTCAATTATGCAAACAGACTCGCACATCCTTTAAGGCCAAAGATGAGTTATCAACAAGAAGACCACTACAGCTTGTGCACATGGACCTGTGTGGACCTGCAAGAACTAAAACACCAAGTGGAGAATCCTACTTCGTGCTGATAATAGATGATTTCTCCAGAATGACATGGGTTTCATTTCTCAAGAATAAATCGAAAGCTCTGGAAAAATTCAAAATATTCAAAGATTTAGTAGAAAATTAGACCGGATGCAAGCTGAAATGCATCAGATCAGATAGAGGAGGTGAATTCACAGATTATGATTTTGTAGACCTATGCAATGAACATGGCATAAAGCAACAATTTACTATTGCAGGGACACCTCATAAGAATGGAGTAGTAGAGAGACAAAACATATATGTACAACAAATTTCCAGAGCCATGATGCAAGAGAGTAATATTCCTCAAACCTTCTGGGCAGAGACAGTACACACAGTGGTGCATATCCTTAATAAAGCTCACTTAAGGCCAAGTAGTGACAAGACTCCCTATAAAATATGGCATGGGAAACTAGCTTCAATCAAACATTTTATAATCTTTCGAAGAAGGTGTTATATAAAGAATAATGATGAAAATCTTGGGAAATTTGATGCAAGAGAAGATGAAGGGATATTTCTAGGATATGCATCCAAAAGTAAAGGGTACAGGTGCTACAACAGGACTCTTCGAAAAATAGTAGAAATCATTGACGTGAGATTTGATGAAGAACTTCCAAACCATACAAGAGATACATACTGCAGTAGTCCATCAAACAGTCATGAAGAAGAAAACCAAGATGATGTGAAACCAGCAAGACAACAGAAGATGCTGAATTGAGCTCAAAAGCCCCTTCAAGATACACTTATAAGAACGATCCTGAAGAACAGATCATTGGAGACAAAAAAGTAGGGTTGCAGACAAGAAGGCAGCTAATTGAACAAACAGAAGAGGTATACATAGCCATGTTATCACAAATAGAGCCAAAGAAATTTGAAGAAGCCAACAAGTACAATTCTTGGGTGAATGCTATGAATGAAGAATTGGACCAAATTGAGAAAAACAATACTTGGGAACTAGTTCCTAAACCCACTGAGAAAAATGTCATAGGCTCAAAATGGGTATTCAAAAATAAACTGAATGAGGAAGGATAGGTAATCAGGAATAAAGCTAGACTTGTCTGCAAATGATATTCACAAATCAAAGGACTTGATTACGATGAAAAATTTGCCCTTGTAGCCAGAGTGGAAGCCATTATAATGTTTCTTTCCTTTGCATGCTACCAAAACTTCAAGATATTTCAAATGGATGTGAAATCTGCATTTTTGAATGGAGATCTAGAAGAATAAGTCTACATGGAACAACTAGAAGGCTTCTCATTAACAGAGAAAACAGACTATGTATGCAGACTAAATAAGGCTTTATATGGACTAAAACAAGGTCCTCGTTCTTGGTACTCAAGGCTGGATAAATACTTGCAAAAACAAGGCTTTAAGAGAGGCAGAGTAGACAACAATTTATACATAAAAGCCCATGAAAATGAACTCCTGATTGTTGTAGTGTATGTTGATGACATTATGTTTGGAAGCAACAGAGATGAAATAGCAAAAGGGTTTGCTGAGGAGATGAAATTAGAGTTTGAGATGTCCATGATTGGAGAACTCAGTTTCTACTTAGGACTTCAAATTCAGCAAAAGAACACAGGTACATTCATCTCATAGGAAAATACTTAAAAGAAATGTTGAAAAAGTTCAAAATGGAAGACTTTAAACCTGTGTCAACTCCCATGATCACGGGATGCAAGATGTGTGCTGATGATGGATCTGCGGATAAAGATAAAAAAACTCTACAGATCCATGATAGGAAGTCTGCTGTATCTGACATCATCAAGACTAGACATCATGCTAGCAGTAGGACTAGTGGCTAGATATCAAGCAGAACCTAAACAAAATCACCTTCTTGCAGTCAAAATAATATTTAGATATCTACAAGGAACAACACAGTATGGACTTTGGTATCCTATAGGGAAAAGCTTCACTTTGACAGCATACACAGATGCAGATTGGGCCAGCTGTGTGGATGATAGGAAAAGCATGAGTGGAGGTGCATTCTATTTAGGAGAAAGCCTGGTGGCATGGTTAAGCAAGAAACAAACATCTATCTCTCTGTCTACAATAGAAGTAGAATATATAGCAGCAACGACATGTTGTACACAAGTCATGTGGATGAAGAAAACCCTCCAAGACATGAAGGTAAGCATTGATGAACCTATCTCAATCAAATGTGATAATACAAGTGCTATAAGTATATCTAAAAATCCTGTGCTTCACTCAAAAACTAAACATATCCCAATCAAGTATCATTTTCTCTGAGAACAAGTGGCTCAGAAGATAGTAAAACTGGAGTATCTACCAACAAGAGAACGAACAACAGATATATTTACCAAACCTCTTGCTAGAGAACCATTTGAATATTTGAGAGATAGACTAGGGGTAGTATCTGTAGATGCTACTCTCTGATATGAAGAGAAAGCACAGTTTCAGGGGGAGAACAAAAACGAAAATATCATTATAGGGGGAGATCAGCCAACAAGGGAAGCATGAAACAGGTCCTCAGGATCAAAGGATTATGGAAAGAATACATCCATCATAAAAGATTCAATGCAAAGGCTGAAGGGTTAGTATTTTAGATTTAATCCAAAGTTTGGAGCAGCAAGGTACAAAGTCAGAAGATCTCAGAGAGAATAAATGCAAGAAATGTTGAAAAAAAGGGATAAAATCAAAGGATCAAAGGATAGAATCTACACTAAGAAATGTTCAACCCTTCGCCATTAATGTCAAAGGGGGAGGAAAAGAAAAAAAGGGGCTTCTAAAAGGAAAGCAGAGGAAGTGTATTGCCATCAATGCCAAAGGGGGAGACTATTGGAAATGTTGTCATTGATGGCAAAGGAGATGGCAAAGGAGGAGCACTTGAAAGAGCTTCAAGAGAAAGGAGCAGTATCAGTCAAGGAGCAGAGGTATTTGATTTGAGAAATTGGTTCTGAGTGTGGGAACATATTATAGAAGGAACATTCGAGTTTCTGTGGCAAAAAGTAAACCTGTATTGACAACTAAAATTGTCTATGAAAGTATGAAAAGAGTGTTGAAAAGTTACCTCTTATGCACAGACCATTAGAGGCCATTAAAAGAGTTATTTTTGTGGACAGTGTAAACTCTATATTTGACTATATCTGAGACTTTAACTGTGATTACATATATGGTTAAAGTAAATTGATGATTGGTCGAAAATTTTGAATAGCATCCAAACTGGAATTCCTTAGCGTTGATGAATATATGAGATTGATTGGTCCTATTTCGAATTGGGTATTGAATAAGGAACTTTGAACAAACTTATAAACTTTGTTATGTATTATGATGTGTAATGTTTTAGGACTCGAGACCCAGGTGGGGTCTTCGTTATTATGACAAAATTGAATATGGGTTTCAAGAGTCTAAAGGTTCGAACGCAGAACGAATTTAAGGGCGCAAAGGGAATCTAGTGTTAATTCCTTGTGTTATATATTATGGAGGAATTAGATTAATTCTTTCTGTGTTCCAATGATGAAGCCTGATTTAGTATGTGATCCCTGTTACAAAGACTACACATGGAAAAGTAATAATTCAACCCACTTGAATCGACATCAAACTGGTGTCAAGACTCAATAAATAAAATGTTGCGTTAATCTGTTGATGAAGAGCACAAGCAATGTCACAGTATATGAGGGATTAGGTATATTTAATTATGCATTGGATATACTATTTGAATGAAGTCCTTGCAGTGTTCAATCCATAGCAAGAGATCGGTCCACCGCACTAACTTACGGAAGTCATCATGAAGAATTATGATACAAAGAAGTCGATTTACAGTTATTGAGCAGGGGCAGTGGAACCTTGAGCAAAGGAGAGGAACTACGAGCACAGTGAACAGCAAAGGCGGGTTTCTGGTTTTGATTACACCACCTTCGTAGGGTAAGCTGTATATAAGAATTTGGAGCGATCCCATACACTGGGTGACGCGTGTCCCTGAGCGATTTTGGAAAACCACTCTCATCACACATTATCGTTCGTGCATCTAAGCCAAGCGATATCCATCAGATCAGTGTTGGCTGCGCGATATGTTATTAACTATCGATTGAAGAAATGTATTAACAAGTGGGCTCCACGAAACATGTATGTATTATAATATGCATCAGGGTTGATATATATTGCAAGATTTGATATATTAAAGTGGAATGCATGCATAAGAATGGCCTAAAGCTGATTATATGTTTAATGCGTATACACATATTGATTGTTGCTGCCTAAATAAGGATTGCGAGTTAAGAGAGGTATGTCTGGTGGCTTTCCATATTAACCGCTTATTTAAATTCATAAAATTTAAATGATGGACGTGTGTGAGGGTTAACCATATCGTGATGCTCTAACATTGAATGGAGGCCATGACCATAGATTGATATAGCATCGTATGTGATTTGGGTGACATCATTTTGGATATGTGTAAGGGTTCTATGTGGCGTGGTTGTTTTATTGCATAGGCCTGGGGGCTTTTACAGTCTTTGAAGGAGGTTCCTACAGTTAGAAGAATTTCTAGGTTTAAACTGGACTGAGTACAAAGGTGTAGGCAGGTGTTTATATATGCAAGAGGATTTGATTAACATCTCAAATCTCATATTTGAGATGCTAAAGATTTCAGATTTATTTTTTTTAATTTCCAGTTCAGTAAACAGAGTATCAAAATTTCCCAGATTAGAGAACGTAAGCAGGCAGCCCGAGAACAGAGATTGGTAATGAACAGACATCGCCCAGATTCATATGTATTTGAGAATAAAACCTAAAAAGAAGTTATATATGTAGCTGGTGCACACAACTATAGTGAAAAAATGAATAGAAACAGAGGTATACAGGACAGTTGCATGACAGCGACAGAAAGGACAAAACGAGCAAGCCAAGGGCTGAGTGAAGGTTATATACTGTAACTAAAAATGTAAATGTTTTATTTGTTTTATATTGTTTGTGATGCAAAGGAAAGTATCCTAAGGAAAAGAAAAATCCCAATATAACATGGAAATTTGTACATATTGTTATAATTTAAAATGAGTTGGACAAAAGAATGAGAAAACAAAAGCCAAAGAGTTATGGCTGTTCACTCCAAATTCCTTGTGGAATAAAAAAAATCATGTGATTAACTCTATATATAATATCAACATGATATGCATAGAGAGGTTAGAGAGAGTAAGGATAGAGAATGTAAATTATAGAAGATTGAGGCAGAGAAGATAGGGAAGAGTGGAGCAAAAAGAGATGCTACAAAACAGAGCTGATATCTGAGGTAAATTAGCAAACATTTCTTTTGTTAAATTGAGGAAGTTCGAGCTTCCATATCAAGTTGAAGCTTGATAGCTGTGAGTTGTAGCTGACTGAGGTTGGAGCCTCCTCTAGGTTGGTGCCTGCATAAAATTGAAAGGAGTTGGAGCTTCCTTGCAAGTTGTAGCTTGCATAATTGAGGTTGGAGCCTCCTGTAGGTTGATGCCTACAAAAAAATAGTGGTGAGAGGGAGTTGGAGCTTGCCTTTGCATCACAACAATAATAAGATGTGTTTTCCCCCGTTTATGGGTTTCAACTTATATCTGTTGTCTCTATCTGTGTTTCCTATGCGCTAAAATGATTTTCCAAATCTGCCTAATGTTTGTTGCTCTCATAATAAGTTTGATGTCAAATTAATTTAATACTTGCTGCAACATATTAAGACTGTTCATATGCTAAGGTTGGTTATAAAAGTAAGCTGTAAATAAGCTGATGAAAAATTTAAAAAGCTCAAGTCTGTGTTAAACTGATTCACCCCCCCCCCCCCCTCCTCTCAGTTTAACTAAGAATTCAACAACCTTCATATTTTTATATTCATGATCGATCATCTCTAGGCATGTACTTATTTTATTGCCCGCTTGGTCGCACATTTTTACAACTGTGATTTTTCAATTTTTTTGTTGCTTGAAGAAATTTTACAAAACAGTGCAGCTTAAGTTTTCTCGGTTTCATAATGACATGATTGAATTGAAATAAAACAACCTTCAAAATTGATTCGAAATGTCTATCCCTTCAATAATACCAAGTAAAATCAACGAAAAACTCCACATATTCAAAACCATGGCATTCAGAAAATCCATTCTTTCAGTACAATGAAATATACAGGGAAAGGAATATAATAGCATTTCAGGTAGCGAACATAAAGATGTCATAACAGAACTCTGATATATAAGCACAGTCTTCAAATCCATTATTTTGTAGGTAAAGTACTATCTTCACATTAAAGCATTGTATAAGGTTACTCTACAGAACATCATCTACTTTTTACAGAAGCATATTTTTTTAAAGACATAAAAAATAGAGGCTAATATTTGAATCACATAGGAAATTCAAAGAACCTCAAAAACAGAGATTGAAACACTTATTTGTTCCTTCACAACCAAGTACCTTTCATAAACAAATTATATAATTTGTGGATTTTCTTTACTCTATAGTGTTTGTATAGGTTTTCCATGTTTTTAGAAATCATAAGTGGGTTGCAGAAGTAGATAAAAGATCCAAACAAAGAGAGCTGCAGTTTAGAAGCACCCTGGTGACATTACACATCACAAGAAAAATTTATTCACATAATATCTCATCATCATAGTTTGATTATATTTATACAATTAAGTCAATAACAACTCCCCCTAAAATGGGACTGATTTAGTCAAGTTTGATCACTCAAGACTACCCCAAAGTAGTTATACAATCCACATTTCCTGGCCCTTTATGCACCTAGTTGGTTACAATCAACTTGGGTAGAAAAATTAGTCAGTTCTATCCAAACAGTTGCATCCCCTTAGTGTTGAAACTTGCTATCTTCACATTAAAGCATTGTATAAGGCTACTATAAAAAACTCCATCTAATTTTTACTGAAGCATATTTTTTTAAAGAAAAAAAACAAATAGAGGCTAATATTTTAATCGCATAGGCAATTCAAAGAACCTCAAAAACAGAGATTGAAACACTTATTTATTCCTTCACAATCAGGTACATTTCATAAACAAATTATATAATTTGTGGATTTTATTTCCTCTATAGCATTTTTCCAGGTTATCTAGTTTGTTAGAAATCACAAGTGGGTTGCAGAACTAGATAACAGATCCAAACAAAGAGAGCTAGAGTTTAGAAGCACCCTTTTGACATTCCACATCACAAGAGAAATTTATTCACATAATATCTCATCATCATAGCTTGATTATATTTATAAAATTAAGTCCATAACCATTCTCCCTAAAATGGGATTGATTTGGTCAAGTTTGATCACTCAAGTCTACCCCAAAGGAGATATACAATCCACATTTCCTAGCCCTTTCTGCACCTAGTTGGTTATAATAAACTTGGGTAGAAAACTTATTCAGTCCTATTAAACTAGTTGCATCCCCTTAGTGTTGAAATTTACTATATTCGCATTAAAGCATTGTATAAGGTTACTCTACAGAACATCATGTACATTTTACTGAAGCATATTTTTTTAAATTCAAACAAAAAATAAACGCTAATATTTGAATCGCATAGGAAATTCAAAGAACCTCAAAAACAGATATTGAAACACTTATTATTACTTCACAACTAGGTACATTTCATAAACAATATATAATTTGTGGATTTTCTTTCCTGTGTAGTGTTTTTCTAGGCTATCCAGTTTGTTAGAAATCACAAGTGGGTTGCAAAAGTAGATAACAGATCCAAACATAGAGAGCTGCAGTTGAGAAGAATCCTTGTGACATTACACATCACAATAACAAGTTATTCACATAATATCTCATCATCATAGCTTTATTATACTTATACAATTATGTCCATAACCATTCTCCGTAAAATGGGTTTGATTTGGTAAATTTTGATCACTCAAGTCTACCCCAAATCAGTTATACAATCCACATTTCTTGGCCCTTTCTACACCTATTTGGTTACAATTAACTTGGGTAGAGAACTTAGTTAGTCCTATCCAACCAGTTGCATCCCCTTTGTGTTGAAATTTAATATCTCCACATTAAATCATTGTATAGGGTTACTCTTCAAAACATCATCTACTTTTTACTAAAGCATATTTTTTAAAATATAAGTAACAAACATAGGCTAATATTTTAATTGCATAGGAAATTCAAAGAAGCTCAAAAAAAAATATTGAAACACTTATTTATTCCTTCACAACCAGGTACATTTCATAAAAAAAATATATAATTTGTGGATTTCATTTCCTCTATAGTATTTTTCCAGATTATACAGTTTTTTAGAAATCATAAGTGTGTTGCAGAAGTAGATAACAGATCCAAACAAAGAGAGCTGTAGTTTAGAAGCACCCTTGTGACATTACACATCACAAAAACAAGTTATTCACATAATATCTCATCATCATAGCTTGATTATATTTATACAATTAAGTCCATAACCATTCTCCCTAAAATGGGATTGATTTGGTCAAGTTTGATCACTCAAGTCTACCCCAAAGTAGTTACACTTGATTCACATTTCCTGGTCCTTTCTGCACCTAGTTGGTGATAATCAACTTGGGTCAAGAACTTAGTCAGTCCTATCCAATGAGTTGCATCCCCTTAGTGTTGAAATCTACTATCTTCATATTAAATCATCGTATAAGGTTACTCTATAGAACATCATCTACTTTTTACTGAAGCATATTTTATTAAAGAAAAATAAAAAACAGAGGTTAGTATTTGAATCACATAGGAAATTCAAAGAACCTCAAAAATAGAGATTGAAACAATTATTTATTCCTTCACAAATAAGTACATCTCATAAACAAATTATATAATCTGTGGATTTTCTTTCCTCTATAGTGTTTTTCTAGGTTATTTAGTTTGTTAGAAATCACAAGTGGGTTGCAAAAGTACATAACAGATCCAAACAAAGAGAGCTAGAGTTTAGAAGCACCCTTATACATGTCATTTCTCCCACAAATGCATAAAGGTGTGAATTTTGACATAACTCCATCAACCACTACCACTGGTTGTTTTAGTAAGTGCATAAAATAATTTTGCAAACCATTTACATGTAATTTCTCCCACAAACTCATTAAGGTGTGACTTTTGACATAAATTCATCAACAACTACCACTAGTTGTTTTAGTATGTGCATAAAATAATTTCGCGAACCATGTACATGTCATTTCTCCCACAAACTCATCAAGGTGTGACTTTTGACATAACTTAATCGACCACTACCACTAGTTGTTTTAGTAAGTGCAAACCACTATCACTTTAAGGAAAACCGTGTACATGTGTCATTTCTCCCACACATGTTTCATTTCTCCCATAAAGGTTTAGGAAAACTTTAAGACATGTGTCATTTTTAAGTTATTTCTCTGTAATTTCTATGTCATTTCTCCCATAAAATATAAGGCAATGTCATTTATCCCATATATACTATAAGGAAAACTTTAAACTAAACCATGTACATGTTATTTCTCTCCTAAACTATAAGAAAGGAAAAATTTTAGGTGCATGTCATTTGTAGATGTGACTTCTCCCATAAACTTTAAGGAAAACTTTAAGGAAAACCATGCACATGCAATTTCTCCCACAAACTAAGGGCTTTCTCCCATTAATTAAAGACAAACTTTAAGGCCTAAAAACTGAATCTAAAGTGGGTAAAATTCCATAGGATTTTAGTCTATCTGTTGAGTGTTAACTCCTACAAGTTCTAAAGGAAAAGTTTGTAAAGGGCCAACTAGCCTCTAGATTTCATCTTTTCTGAAAGGTGAAATATCTAGTAAATTCCCCTACAGTCAATATCTAGAACAAGTCTCAATAGAAGCTTTTCATTTTAGTATCTGTAAACCACAAAAACTTAAAGGAAAATCATCTACATATGTAATTTCTCCCATACATGTGCCATTTCTCCCATAAACTCTTAGGAAAACTTTAAAGTATGTTTCATAGGATTTTTCCCATTAATTTTAAATCATGTGTTATTCTCGATTCTTTCTCCCATTAATTCAAGGCAAAATTTAAGGCCTAAAAACTAAAAGTAGTTGAACTTCCATAGTATCGGATCCCCTAAAATCAAGTGGAGTAAAATGTTAAATGTTAAAAGTGGAGTGTTTTATGATGTAATGGATATTAATAATCTAGATTTACATGTTGTATTTTATTAATTTACCTAAGTTTAGACCTTCCATGTTGCTTTATTCTTGTAAAATTTTAAAATTGGAGTGTTTTATGATGTAATGGATATAAATAATCTAGATTGACATGGCTATAGCGATATAATGATAGTGTAGGTTGATGTTGAAGTTGTAAAATTCTTGTACATATCAAGGATGAATGATAGTACAAGCCAAAAATGACATTATTATAAATTATTAAACAAATTGATAAGTGCTAAATCATACTTCTTATTAAGGACATACCTAATTTGTAAGTTGATTTTTTTTTCTTAATGTTTTTAGCCTATTTATAGATGTCAAAATAAAGGTTTCGATATGTGATTTCTCCCATAAACTTCAAGGCAAACTAAATTCTAAGGAAAAATGTACATTTCATTTCTCCCACAAACTCATAAAGGCATGAATTTTGACATACGTCATTTCTGTGTCATTTCTCTATCATTTGTATGTCATTTCTCCCAAAAACTATAAGATAATGTCATTTATCCCATATACTATAATGAAAACTTTAAGGAAAACTATGTACATGTCATTTCTATCTTAAACTCTATCCAAGGAAAACTTTAAGGCATGTCATTTATAGATCTGATTTCTCCCATAAAATTAAGGAAAACCATGGACATGCCATTTTTCCCACAAACTAAAGGCTTTTTCCCATAAATTCAAGGCAAACTTTAAGGCCTAAAAACTTGAAGTGTTTGAACTTCCATAGGATTTTAGTCTATTTTTTGAGTGTTACCTTCTACAAGTTCTAATGGCAGAGTCCATAAAGGGCTGGGTAGCCTCTGGATCTCATCGTTTCTAAAAGATGACATATCCAGTAAATGACCCTAAAATCAATCTTTGGAACAGATCTAAATAGAAGTTCTTCATTTTAATATCCATAATCCACAACCACTTTAAGGAAAACTGTGTACATGTGTCATTTCTCCCGTAAACTCTTAGGCAATGTTTTATAAGAATGTGTCATTGGCTTTCTCCCATTAACTTTAAAGCATGTGTCATTTCTCAAGGCTTTCTCCCACTAATTAAAGTAAAACTTTAAGGGCTAAAAATTGAACCTGAATTAGCTGAACATCCATAGGATAGGATCCCCCAAACTCAAGGCTTTCTCCCATTAATTCAAGGCAAAATTTAAGGCCTAAAAACTAAACCTAAAGTGGCTAAAATTCCATAGGATTTTAGTTTGTTTGAACTTCCATAGGATTTTAGTCTATCTCTTGAGTGTTATCTTCTGAAAGTTCTAAAGGCAGAGTCTTTAAAGGGCCAGGAAGCCTGTGGATCTCATATTTTCTAAAAGGTGACATATCCAGTAAATTCCCCTACAGTCAATCTCTGGAACAAATCTAAATAGAATTTCTTCATTTTAATATCCATAAAGCACTACCACATTAAGGAAAACCATGTACATGTGTCATTTCTGCCATAAAATCTTAGGCAAACTTGAAAGCATGTGTCATTTCTCAAGACTCTCTCCCATTAACATTAAATCATGTGTCATTTCTCAAGGCTTTCTCCCATAAATTCAAGACAAAATTTAAGGCATAAATAGTGAACGTAAAGTAGCTAAGCTTCCATAGGATAGGTTCCCCAAAACTCAAGGCTTCCTCCCTTTAATTTAAGGAATAAAAACTAAACCTAAAGTAGTTTAACTTCGATAGGATAGGATCCCCAAAATTCAAGGCTTTCCTCCATTAAGTGAAGGAAAACTTTAAGGCCTAAAAAATTAACCTAAAGTGGTTGAACTTCTATAGGATTTTAGTTTGTTTGTTGAGTCTTAACTTCTACAAGTTCTAAAGGAGTCTGCAAAGGGACAGGTAGCCTCTGTATCTTATCCTTTCATAATGCATGTAAAGGGCCATGTAGCATCAGGATCTCATCCTTTCTTAAGGCATGTCATTTCTAGATGTGATTTATGCCATAAATTTTATGGAAAAATTTAACTCAAACCATGCATGAGCCTTGTATATGTGTCATAAATATCCATTAAACTCAAGGCAATGGAATATTTAACACATCTCATTTCTAGATGTGAATTCTACCATAAGCTTTAAGTCAAACTTTAAGATAAACCATGCACATGTCATTTATCTCATGCACATAAGTCATTTCTCCCATGCATTTGCAATAAATGTTAATTTAATATATTTTATTGAATTTCTTTTTTAAGAGATTAAAAAAACCCACTAAATATGATTGAAAAATGAACATTATGCATATATGTTTCTTGCTATCCCAATCTAGGGAAAGTAGTGATTACATATGTGCTTTGCAATATTGTGAGTAGCAAGGTCGTCCAAAGGAAAATGAATATACCGAGAAGAACAAAAAACAATGAGGTATATTGTATTGCATTGATAGAAGGCTTGGGAATAGCTAGGGAGTATGTATCATATGGAATTCTAGTTTTTACCAATTCAAAACTTGTGTGCAACTAGATGAAAGGCGTGTACCAAGTTAAGAAGGAGATGCAAAAACAACTACATGGAAAATCAAACAATATTTTTAGACAATTTGAATTTTTTAGTATAAGACATTGTAAAAATGTTAATGAGATGTCTATTGATCTATTGTGTGGAGAAATTCCAATTCAGGATTCATCTATCAAAGATGAATTAATATATGAATTAGAATAATATAGGGAAATGCCAATGATATTCATCTCTCAAAGATGAATTAGTGTTGAGATGCTCACCGTCAAAATTTATTAATGGACATTGTAACATATCTTGGATATGTGTGTTTTTTTTACTTATAAATGCATATTTTTTAATGATCATGTGTTTTTTTCTACTATATACCAAGTGTGCTCCCACCACACCATGTAAAGCGCAACTTGGTGAACTTCACATTTTTATAAAATTAAAATGTGAGGACTTCAACAAATTTTTGTTTAAGTGGAGTTTCACACTTCTTTTTTAATGAACATGTGTTTTTTTTCAATTTCATACCAACTATGCTCCCACCATGTTTTCAATTATATACCAAGGGTGCTTCCACCATGTAAAGTGCAATTTGGTGAACTTAACATATTTATAAAAATTTTGCTTAGATTGAGTTTCACACATCAATTAGTGCTTTGAAAGTTGTGTTTTACATAATTTGTGTACACTAAATTACATTAATTTTTTGAAATTTATTTTGAATTTGTTTCAAATATTAATCTAAAAAATAATTGTAAATGTCCACTGTAGATATACATATCATGGAGGATGAACGGCGAAGATCAACATAATCCCATATCTCTACGAGAGAGGGGGATCAGGGATTGAGGGATGTTCATGATATTTAAATATAATATTAAATATCCATACATATACATACATGTGTGTACATATGGAATTTATTTTTTTATCAATTTTGTGATTTAATTTTGCTGTTAATAAGTTTCATTTTTTATTTTTTAGTACGTAGGAGGACAAGGGTGTCTACTCAATCAATGGAGCATGCCCATGGTTCACACAATTTAATCAATGAATATGTACATGTATTTATATGTATGAATGTATTTTTGAATTTATTATAAACTCATATGTTTTTATGAAGCTTCCCTGTCATCTAGTGAGGTTGGTGGTGGCACACATTCCCTTCGAGGGCCATCAATAAGTGCTGGCGAATCACGTGAAGGTGGTGGTATGTATTCCCCTAGAGGCAAATCAATAGATGGTCATGTTGTTTCTCAACCAATCAGTGGTCGTTTGGGTTCTCAGCAGGGTCGTTCTGGTTCTCAACAATCTCAAGGTGGGCAAGATGCTAGCCAACCATATTGAGGTGGCCATCAATTTGAATATTATTTTCATTCAATTTGTACAGGTTTTTTTACATGTGTTTTTTAATATAAAAAATATTATATTTTTATGCAGAGGGTGAACATTTATCTCCAAATGTTGCTATAAAAAGACGTAAGGTAGAACGCATCATTCAAGAAGAAGGTTTTACACCAACCATGACTTATCCGTCCAAAATTTTCGATATACCTTGGGAAACAAACATGTAGCAATGCACCTTACAAAGGTGTCAACATCTTCATGAAAAATTGAAGAGATATTTCATGGCTTTGATTCTCCCTGCTAAGAGTCGACAAAGCTTGGAAATAGTTAGACACTCTTTAAGCGAACTAGCAGATGTGTACCTAAATCTTGGGCAAACCACTGATACTTTTGTAGAAGTGATGACAAAAGGAAAGGAGACAATGATGGGTCCTGATACATGGGAGGTTTTTAAACAAAGAATTACAATAGAAATGGCCAATTCTATGTTTAATTTCAAATAAGGGCTGGAAAGAAAGATGCTGAAGGTGCATTATTTTGTAATATTCCAAATCTGGAATATCATAGTAAGCCTGCTGAAATAACGCACTCCTAGGAGATTGGTGTACAGAAATGAGTTTAAAGCCCTTGGATCCCTTATATTAGAAAATCTAGAGTCTATATAAAAAAGGGGAGCAAAAAAAAATCAAACTAGGTGTGGTAAACAGATCTCCCACCCCCTAGTTTAGCTGAAAAACACCCTATAAGAGGGGCTGCAGCTATGCACAACAAACTGTATCAGAAATAACATAGTATTGGATAGTATGAGCAGGAGGCCATCAAATATGATCAAATAATGAATATACAACAGCAAATCAGAATTACAATGAAGCTATTTCAATATACAATACAATGAATGAGACAATAGAGTAAGAAATATTCAGAAAAGAAGGCCGCAACACATATATAAATGCAAAAGTGGCTCAACAACATTATTTGAGGAGTTGCAACAGTTTAATATTACAACTAAGATCTAGGATAGATCTGTGGACAAAACATCAGATCTATTTCAGATATGGAAACTAAATAGTCTTATTTACAAGATCCCCTTGGGGTTTTGACCAAATCATGCATAAACAAGAGTAGATATGAGATTTAAGTTGGAGATCTATAAAATGATGCAATAATGTTTGAATATAAATTTACATTACAATAGATAAGATCTAAACAAAACATGGATCAGCAAGCTAATCCATGGATCACCAAAGTGAAAGGCAAAGCCCTGCACCAGAGATCTCTCATCAAAACTAGGATAAAAACACCTTGAAGAATCTCATATGAAAATAACATAGTTCCTCAATGGAAACAACATTGTAGTTTGAATAACATAGTTGGCTAGATGCCAAGATACAAATCTGAAGCATAAACAGTAGAGGCATTCTTCTAGGAGGTTAAAAGACACACTCCATGAGAAGAGGCTCCCAAAACAAGCTAGATCTCTACAGATCTAGAATCCCACTTGCTGCAGCTTGAAAAATTAGAAAAACCCTCACTGGATCTGCAGTGAAATTGGAAGTAGAGCTTGGCCTCAAGCCTGATAGTGGATCAAATCATCAAATACTCCTCCAAGAATACTCAAAGGAAGAGGTGAAATCCCTGCATAGGAACTCCAAGTGTTAAGCAACACAATTCTCTACTAAAAAAAAGATAATAGTATTTGTCTAAGAAGACAAGATACTTATAAATATAATCAATCAACAACCCTCTCTTGTTGCCTTCCCTTTCCTTTTATAAGATGAAAGCCTTTGAAAACCCTAAATCACCTTGATGAGTTAACTCCTTTCACATGAGGGGCCTCCTTCTAGAACTGTGTTCTCCCTTCATGAGATACATTGAACCTAGATAGCGCTGTAGATTTGGTCAAGGTTGACCCAATCTCACAGCTCAAACCCCTTTCACACTTGCAAGTGATTTATTTACATGGCCCTTATTTATCTTTGTTCACATCAGCATTGACTTATTCAGTCTTTTCAGGAGTTTTACATGTCCTCCTTTATTCATTTATTCATGCAATAGAAAGTAAAACAAAATGAATATTACTCTTAGCTTAGGCTAAGTAGGAATATTACATATTTGAAGCACCCTCATATACCTCACTATTTTTATGATAGACACCTTGTGGCCTATGGAAGACTCTATTGGAATAACGAGGTTTTGCTTTATTTTTCAAAATTATTTTATGCATAATTATTTTTGAAAATGAAACCCAATTACAATGACATTCCCTCTGAATTTTTTGGTCCTAGGAAAGGTCAATTGTGTGACCGTAGGGGCTCTAGGTGTGATGTTTATTTTCCTCACCCTGAGCCACCATTGGTTAGGCCACCTCTTCGTGTCGAAACTTTGCATTCAGAGATGGATCTCACTTCTCAAATTAGTCAAGAAGTAAGGGATGCCATCATTGATAGTGTTCACAGTCAATTGGGTGTAATCGATATTTGTCTAAATTGATAAAGAGCACGTGAGAATGCACATGCTAATTTTATGTATTATACAGATGAATAGATTGACAAAATGAGTGTTGAAGATCTCAAAACATATGCAAATAATTGTCACAATGGTTGGCAGGACCTAATTGTTCATAAGAAAGAGGGCATGGGAATGGTATGTGTTAATGGTTAGGCTGATTATTTTAACACATGTATAATTTGTAATAAATACATATATACATACATTTATTTGTATACATTAATTTTAAAAAAAATTGTCATTATATGTTAACACCATTTGCAGTTGTCACGCTTGATGAATGAAGAAAATGTTAATATCACGGTCGTAGCCTCCAGTTCAAACAATAAAGATGGGTCTCACCATAAACCATACAATCAAGATGGTTCTCACCATTAATATATGTTGGCAAATGTTAGAATTATTTAAGTGAACACATGATGATGCACAATTATTTCTTATCTATTATTCTATATATCGAAACATGATGAGATATTTTTAAAATAAATAATTGTGCACACCTGTACATGCATATATATAATAAAATGTTTTAACAGATTCTGACTTCATTCGATGTTTTTTCGGATGGTGGTACCTTCTTCTTTCTTGGGAGATGTGCGAAATCCACCATCAAAAGTATGAACAATTTTTCACTTTTAAATATATTTTAAAGTTATATATTCCACCTCAAAATGCTCCATTAAAAAATGAGATATATCTGGATCTTGAGTTATTTTAAAATTTTTGAATTTTAGGTTTTTGGAGATTTTATTTCCGAGCCACTTTTAGGAGATGTGCTAAATATACCAGCACAACTATTCAATTTTTCAGTTAAATATATATGTTTTTAAGTTATAAGTTATAAATTGAAGTTTAAAAGTTTTATTATCAATTGAGATATAGAGATCTTGAGTTATTTTATTTTTTTTGAATTTTAGGTATTTGGAGATTTTCTTTTGGAGCGTCTCTTAGGATATATGCCAAATCCACCAGCACAGGTATTCAATTTTTCACTTAAATATATGTTTTTAAGTTATAATTTATAAATTGAAGTTCAAAAGTTTTATTATAAATTGAGATCTAGATCTCGAGTAATTTTATACTTTTAAATCTTTTCAAAATTTAGGCTCCTGGAGAGGATTTATTTTATCCATGGACTCTAGTGATGGAGTGTATGATGGAGATAGGAACATCCACACCATTTCAACCATTTGAACAAGTTGTCTAACTTTTTTTTTAATATTATTGAAAAGAAGTTTATATATGCATTTTCATTTGAAAATTTCTAATATATGTCTATATATATCTATATATATATATATATATATATATATATATATATATATATATATATATATATATATATATATATATATATATATATAGATATATATATAACTGTACATGTATATTGTATAGTTTATGGTTGAAGTTGTTCTAGTGGAAGAAGTTTTAGTAGAGGAACAACAAATGGAGAGGGAACCTCATGAGGTATCGCATGATTTTTTTTTACGTTTTGTTTTTTTACATAAAGTTCTATATATTCTCACTCAATTTTAAAACATTAAATTTTAATGTCGGTACACATTGTGTACAGGTTCCCTATGCTTCGCAGGATAGCTCGAGGATCGTGACTTTGCTGGGAGAGACACTAGATCCATCTGTATTTGATGGATGATGCACATGCACATGCAACATTATATTTTCAATAGAATTAGTCTTAAATTTAATTTTTTATATATATTCTTATCTTGATGCAGTCATATATAACTTGATACTTGATACTTGTTACTTGTGAGATCTACAAATTTTGGACATATTTTATGTGAACTACATTTGGTACATGTGACTGTGATATAATGTTTTGTTTTTATTGGATAGTTGAACTACATTTGGCATGTGAACTAATGTTGTGATCTATAATGTTTTGTTTTTAAAACTCATCTTTTGGATGGTTGAACTACATTTGGCATGTGCAGTAATGTTGTGTTATAATTTGTTTTTTTTTTTAACTTAAGTTTTGGATGGTTGAACTACATTTGGCATGTGAAGTAATTTTGTGTTATAAATTGTTTTGTTTTTAAAACTCAAGTTTTGGATGGTTGAACTACATTTGGAATGTGATTGCATGATATAATGCTTTTTTTATTGGATAGTTGAACTACATTTGGCATGTGAAGTAATGTTGCGATATAATTTGTTTTGTTTTTAAAAATCAAGTTTTGGATGGTTGAGCTAAATTTGGCATTTGATTGTGATATTTAATGTTTTGTTTTTATTGGATAGTTGAACTACATTTGGCATGTTTAGTAATGTTGTGATATAATGTTTTGTTTTTAAAATTCAATTTTTGGATGGTTGAGCTACATTTGGCATGTGATGTAATGTTGTGATATAATGTTTTGTTTTTAAAACTCAAGTTTTGCATGGTTGAACTACATTTGACATGTGATTATGATATAATGTTTTTTTTTTTAAATTCAAGTTGTCGTTTTCCAAAAAAAAAATAGTTCACATGAATATATGTACATGTAGAAATGATTTAAGTACATGTTTGAATATATATGTTAAAACGATTGAAGTACAATACATATACATATATATATATATATATATATATATATATATATATATATAAGATTCTAGGTCTTGTTAGAAGTGTCAAACAACCATAAAATTTTAAAATTGCATTCTATAATGTATATATATCCAGTACGTGCAACATTTTTCATCAATGCACATAGAAAAGCTACTTTCATTTTATTGCATCATAGAACATATATATCCAGTACACGCAAAAGTTTTCATCAATGCACACAAAAAATCTAATTTCATTTAATTACATTCTAGAACATATATATATCCGGTATGTGCAACAATTTTCATCAGTGCACATAGAAAAGCTACTTTCAATTAATTTCATTCTAGAACATATATATCCAGTACATGCAACATTTTCCATCAATGCAAATAGAAAAGCTACTTTCAGTTAATTACGTTCTAGAACATATATATCCAACACGTGTAACATTTTTCATCAATGCACATAGAAAAGCTACTTCAGTTGATATTAGTGTGCATGTACCAAAACAATGTACATGTGAAAACACTTGCATAGATAACATAACATGGTAGTTCAATTTTTAGTTGAGTTTTGGAGGTTGTAAAACATGAATCCAAAGAGAAGAAATTGTTGGGTAGTTCAATCAAAAAATTTCCAATGGAATGCCATCCTTAATGATCCGTTCATGATCGGATTTTGACATTTTCCATTTCTTAATTTTTTTTTTTCTTTCATTGAACCTCTATCAAATTTATGTGTGATGCACACACCAAGTGACTATATTGACAAATTATGACATTAGGTTCATAGTCTTCAAAGTAAACAAAATCCCCAATTTGATTAATTTGTCTGAAAAAATAACCTATCAGTATAATAGACCCTTTGTCATGTGGAAATGTTTGATCATTATAGTTTTCTAATAATTTCATCTTTCAATCAATGCAATGCATCAAATAATACTTCACATTTTCATCGTTGATAGTAGGTGCAATTACAACAAAAACATCTCCTGCAAAATAAAACAAACTTATGTATATTTAAATTTATATCATAATTAACATGAAAAATTAACTTTAAAATATTTTTAGTATCCATTTCTAGATCTCTATCATTTGAAAGCAATTCAAGTTTTACCTTCTCTAACAACATTAGAAACTCAATCACCATCAGATGATATTGTAGTCTCTTCTGATTGAATTTCTTCAGACATTTCAAGGAACATTTTCCCCTTTGTATTTAGCTCCGTATGTTTCCAATGTTTTACATACATTTTGTTTCCACAAACATCATTGGATTCTGTGTTGTCTATGCAAACATGACAAAAACAATAATATGTTATTTTATACAATGAAAACACATTTGTGGACAACTTTGTTTTAATTGAATGCAATTTTCGAGACCCTTTTATTATTTCAAAGTCATTTCCAATTGATCTATCTACATCTTCAACCCCAATATGCCAAAAAAACCTATATGGAAAATTTAAAGAAGAATGTAAATACGATATTAAAATACCATCAAAGATTTAATCATTTTGATAAATGTACAATGTTTAAAATTGGATATCCAATAAAAATTAAATTTAATGTAACTTCACACTGCCCTTGATTAGTTAGTCTCATGGCTTAGTGCAGTGATGCACCATTAAGAAACTTCTTTAGCATCCAGAAGTTAGTTTGCAGAGGGGTCCATTTGATATCTTCGAAGTTCTCATTTTATGCATGCCCCTGCACCGTCATATTCTCCTGTTCCATGAGCAGTCTTGAAGAAATTCCAACAATGTTTAATGAAGGTTTTCTTATGAATACAACATAACCAAAAGAATGATTGTGAATATTTTAATTGACCCGCGCATCCATCTGACAATATCCAATGTTCATTGAATTCTATTCCACAACTTTTCAAGGAGTCATAAATCTTTCCAAAATAGTGTTGTACAAATATGTATCATGTGTACGATTGTCATTGATATAAAATTGATATTATTTAATAACATGTTGATTTTCACTGGTGCTTTCTATATGATCAACATTTTATTCAACATGTCTATATATAATATGGAAAAGCATGGAGACTTGGTTAGAATGATAGTAATCACTCTGAATTCCTTTTCGTGGAGAAAATGTGTAGTTTTCTGCAAAATCAATTACCGACAAAATGGTCGCTGGTGGAAAAAATTCACTAGATTTTTTGAATTGCAAGTCCTTCCATCAAGCTCTATCTAAATGCTTGGTGTATTTACAAATTTCTTCCTCAAACTTTCTCAAAAAATCTATCACAAAAATTTCTTCTTCTTGTAATTCAATTCTTTTAGCACTATTTGAACCTTGAATGGATGTATGGATATATTCATATCTCTTCCATTTCACTTTCATGTTGGACAATGATTGATCATTTATATAAGTACAATATTTGTTTTGAAATTTAGTCAATTTCCAAAATCATCGCATTTTTTACCACCAACACATTTCTTTTAGTAAAATAATTCATTGCTTTCTCTTCCACATAGAATTTGAGATATGAAATCACGAATAGTGAAAGGAGGAGGTTAATATTTCTAAAAGGTTCTACCAAAATTAAGGAATGTGACATAATATAACTGAAATTACACACGATAACAACAACAACAATTGTTGTGTATGGTGATAGGTTTTACATGCCATGGTTTTTGTTGCAGAAAAGCACTGATTGAGACATCAATTTCATGATTGTCTTCTTTGAACTTGTTGAAAAACTCTCTCTGAGTGGTGTATAAGAAATGTGTTGCCTGTGTTTCATACTTATTTTGTGCTATTATTCTTCGCATCACATCCCTTGCATTCAACGAAACACATGAATTTTTCTTCCAATATTCATATATTATTTTTTTAACATTTTATCCAAGTGTATCTTTCTATGGTTGCCTAAAAATAGCTCTCCAACAAGTGAATTCATTATTTACATATATTTGCAACCGAAATTTTTGATGTTTGTGCAAATTTTTTCGTGAGGTTCCTAATGCTCGTGCCATAGATTTTACCATGCGATTCTCTTTAGTACTTGATGAAACCACTGCCATATGTATTTCTCTATGTGCAACTGAAACATTTTTCTATCTAGATCTTCTAATTGAATTTATTTAACTATTCATATTTTGTATTAAAATTTTCTTCATTTTTTTAATATTTTGTTGATTTTCGAATACCCAATAAATTCGTAGTTTCTTTTAATTTCCTTAATGATAGGATACCTTTCAACATTTGGGCTTGAACTGCCACATTTTTCTTTATGAATTATGTATAAAAAATGTGTTTAACACAATATCATATAACATGGTTATCTCTTTTATCTCCATATATGTGAGTGTCCACATTTTCTAACATCTCATCATTGACATTGATTCCTTCTGTACATATTTGAATTAATAATACATAATAATTTTTGTTGTAGTGTTTTTTGAGTATGTCGCATCCATGTTTTTCATTTCGTCATTTCGAACCAAACCAATGTGGTTCATCTTCAGGAAAAATATCCGTGAGTAAGTAAGATCTCACATGAGGTATAACTAGGATAAAGGGAGAGGTGAATGGAGGGGAAAGGAAGGGAAGCCGACTGTAAAAAGTAATGTGTTAATATTTATTTTAATTTAATTTCTTTAATGATTATTTATTTGATTTGGTGATTTTTAATATATATATTTAATTAAATAATTAATTAATTATTTATTTCTTAATTTAATTAATTTGTTAAGTATTTATATATTTTTTAATAATTTATTCATCTAAGAATTTTTATTAATTCATTAATAATTTTAAGTCATGATTTTATTTATTTGTTAATTATTTATTTATCTAAGAGTTTTATTAATTCATTCATAAATTTTAAGTGATGATTTTTGAGATCTAAAGTAATAATATTTTTAACTAAATCATAATGGAATATCTATATTAATAATTTTAATAAACTATTAATAATTTTTAATAATAATTTTAATATGAGATATAAAAGTTAATTTAATAAAGCAATAATATTTTTTTATTTTTGATAGATAATGGTGAATCAAAGGGATAAATGTAAGAAGGTGATGGATTAGAATAATAATAAATTTGTGAAATAGATTAATATGTGAAGAAATGTTTTAATTGAATTATCATTCCTAAGGAAAATATTTGAAGGATTAAAGGTTTTTAAAATGACAATGCTTAAAAGAAGGTTAAAGGTTAACAAAAGATTAAAGGTTGAGATTCTAAAAAGGAAGAGGTAAGAGATAATCAAGGGGAATGATTTTAGGATTTTAGGTTCATGGTGTGAGAGCAAACTATAAAGTATAAGTCAGTGGGGGAGAGATGAAGAGGGAGGAATGAAGGAACAACAGAGAAGCTGGAATATGATGCGGGTGTGAAGGGGAAAGGAAAAATGAAAAGAAAAATAGAAAGGTAGAAAATAACAAGAAGGAAAAAGAAGAAAGATGGGGATGGGATGGGTTAGGTGAGGCTAAGTTTATTGTTTTAGCACCAAAATCCAATTGTCGCTTATTTTATAGCCCTCGTCACGGTTAAGGTTGTTGGGGTGTTTCCTGATTTTTATAGCTTCCCTAAATTTTTTGTTATGGTAATGATCTATTTTGGCCACCACACTGGAGTTATCAATGCAAATGAAGTGATTATTTTTGTTGGAGTGTTCAGCCAAATCTGAGGTTTTGAGGTGGTTGTGTTTTATGTCAGCCGCATGTTCTTAAATTCTTGTTATCATAGATGGACCCGTTTCTCCAATGTATGGGTTGCCACATGAGCAACTCCTTTGTGCAATCTGGGGTCAATTGGGTCTTTAACAGATTTGAGGCACTTACTAATGGTGTTCATGGGTTTAAAAGTAGTTTTAATGTTTTTCTTTCTTAAAATATGTGAGATTTTGTCAGTGATGCCCAATATGTAGGGTAGGTTTAATTTTCCCATCATATCGTCCATATTTATCTTATTTTTATTGTGTTTTATGGCATTTTTAAAGGCTTTGATAACTTGGTTACTTTTATAGCCATTATTTTGAAATACTCCCATGAGGTGATTTTTCTCCTGTTCAAAATTCTCATGATCCGATATGCGTATAGCTATGGCTAATAATGTGTTGAGAACCCCAAGTTTCTGAGCCGGATGATGATGGGAATTGGCATGAAAATATTGTTCGGTGTGGGTTTTCTTTCGATAGACCTAATGACAAAAAGAGCCATCATAGTTCTTGTTGATAAGAATGTCAAGAAATGGAAGGCTATTACTCTCTTCAATAAATGGAAGGTTATTATTACATATTCAATAAACAACTAAATTAATATATATGTATAATTTCAATAATATGTGCATGTGTTAAACATATATATATATATATATATATATGTATGTATGTATGTATGTATGTGTACATACATATATATATATATATATATATATATACCTTGTGATTCAATTTCTTCAAATGAATTTCTTTCAATGTTTTCACCATATTCAATCATTGGTTCAATATCTCTTTCAATTTCTCTTTCAAAATTTTGTATCTCATCATCAATGTTTTGAGGAATATCTCTCTCTTTTTACATTGCAAAATATTTTTCAAATTAGTTCATCAAATAAAAATTAAGCTTCACATTTTACACAAGGAAAATTTTAAATATCAAATCCATAATTATTACATTTACATACCTTCTTCAACTTCTAGTTGAGGTTGATTTTCCCTTTCAATATTTGAGAGTGCTTCTCTCTTTCTTTTACGATATTCTCTACCTTTTTCTCTATGTTCCTCAGGGACTCTTGTTCGATCATATTTTCTCATGCAATTCGTTCGATTTCCCATGATAATAAAGTATGCAGTTCAAAACATTTCCTTCAAAAATTTAGACGAAAACTCAATTAAAAAAAACATCACAAAAGATTTAATTTAAAAAAATAAAATCATTTTAATTTTTTAGAAAAATTACATATTTCAATCCAAAACACTTACTTTAAAAAATACGAGAAAAAAATGTCTTATAAAAATGAAATGAAGCTCAAACGATTTCCTTCCAAGTCCTGGAAAAAAATTTCATTTAAAAAATTAGACAAAAAATCATTTTAAAAAATCATTATAAAATATTTACTTCAACCCAAAACACGTACTCTAAAAATATGTCACTTCAAAAAATACCTCCAAAAAATTTCCATTGAAAATTAATCCCAACATCTTAAAAAATTCCACTTTAAAAAATACCTCCAAAAAGCCTCTAAAAAAATATCACTTTGAAAATACCTCTAAAAAATTTCCTTTGAATATTAAGCCTAAAAAGAGTCCTTTCGAAATTAAGTTCAAGAAATTTATTTTGGAAATTAAGCCCAAAAACCTCTAAAAACAAAATAGATCCAAAAAAATGTCCTTTAAAAATTAAGCCCAAAACCTCTAAAAACAAAATAACTTCAAAAAAAATGAAGCCGAAAAAACATCCAAAAAATGTATCACATACCTCCAAGAAATTTCCTTTGAATGTTATGCCAAAAAGTGTCCTTAAACCCAAAAAAATCCTTTGCAAAATAAAAGACAAAATAACTTAAAAAAAATGAAGCCGAAAAACCATCCAAAAAATGTATCACATACCTCCAACAAGTTTCCTAAGAAATTTTCTTTGAATGTTATGACAAAAAGAGTCCTTAAAGCCCAAAAAATCCTTTGCAAAATCAGACCAAATGAAGAAATGTGCAAAATTATGCGAAAATGATGAATGCATTTACGTCAATTTATATTTCTGCGAAATGTTTTTTTGGAGGGGCTTCATTGAATTTTCTAGCTGACAGAAAGTCAATTAAAAGTCTGATCGAACTTTGGTAAGAAATTCAGCTGAACGTTTCTGTCGTTAGACTTGATGATCCGTCAGGGCAAAAAACAATTCGACTGAATTTTTTTTTTAAAGTTTGGTAGAACTAACATGTCTGCAATTACGTAGAGCCGAGATCTGAACACATTTCTTCAACTTTGGGCTGATTAAACTCCATGGAACTTTCTGAATTAACTATTGAAACCAAGACAAGCATTTGCAGAATTCAATCTACTTTGAGGAAATACAACTTTTATGGAATTTCATAAATATTTACTAATTTTAATTAATTTTGTAATAAAACAAGTGAAAACAATTTCTAAAGGTCATTATCATTTAGTGAAATCAATATTCTGTATCTTCCAAAATACACTGTAAAAAAATTGAAAAAATTATGGTGCATTACATTGGTCCATCGTCTGTAATGGGTAGTTTTTATTTATAACTTATATGTTGAGAAATTTCGAGCATCCCGAAACATATTCAAAATATGCAATTTTTTCATATTGGATCAGTTTAAAAAATTCTAGTAATTATGATATGCATCATTTGGTTTTGTAATATAATGAAACTGAATTAGACTCTGTTAGATTGTTGTAACACATTTTGTTTCTCAAAAATAGAGTTTTCAAAGAATACACCATTGCATATTAACATGACTTTTCATAAATCCTTTGATTGTTAAAAAACACACACTCAAAGAAACGCTAAGTTGACATATCAAATGTGTATAAAAAATTTCCAAAAAATAAATAATAGGAAGCTAATAAAATTTCAAACAACTTTTATTTTTATCGCAAAATCAAATTCTAAAGAGAAATTTTTTTTTGGCTTGCAGAAAGTTGAAGAACAAAAAAAATGAATTTTTTTTCTCAAAAAAGGGTAAAAAGTGTAACCCAACTTCACATTTTCACTCAGCTGGAAGTTTCTAGCATTTCTGCTAGGAATCCTGTGAGGGATTATCTCCTCACTTTGGTATCACTTTTTGCATCAGCCTTGATCTTTTTTGTTGCATTTTACATCAGGATTGAGCATCTCCCTCCCTTATAGTGTAGTTTTTCCAGTAGCGGCATATTCAGTTGATGAATCGTGAGGAGGAGGAAAAAGAAGAAAGATCTGAAGCTTCTAGCTTGGAAATATGAATGATGGATAACCCCTCAAAGCATAGATATTATTTATGCTTCCATTTAGCCATCTTACATTCATATCTAGCTTCAGATCTGCATAACCTAGCTGTCAAGGGATCAAACCCTATGAGGGTAAATTCCCAATCTCATAGATCTGGAATATCCTTTCTGGGTTATCTTGGGTATCCATCATATTGCCCAGATCTACAATCCTAATGAATACGGGGTTTGTATTTAAGGGAATATATATATATATATATATATATATATATATATATATATATATATATATATATATATATATATATATATATATATTGGGGATATTATTATAATACGTTAATAATGATAGCAGGGGAATTTAAACTATAGGGGGGAATATATGTAGTGGGTTTTTAATATATAAACTGTACTTTGGGAATATATAACAGGATTTCAGTATAAGATAAAGTGGGCATAATGATATTAAACTATATGATAGATAACATAATAGGGCGAGAAGTTGAAATACATTAGGAATGGGAGTTTGTTAAAATAGTGTTGGGGAGAGATTTAACAGTGGGACCCGACAATGTTTTAAATGATTCAAACTTAGGATAAGTGGATTTATTGGAAAAGAGAAAATTAATAAAGGAGAAGGAATTTAGTAAAAAGAGTGAGTTTTAACTATGTAAAGAGGTTTAGGAATGGGAAAAGGTTACTTTTAGGGGCAGGGATATTAGTAAAAGGGAAATGGTTAAAATAAAGGGGGATGGATGCTTTACAAGGGGGGGGAATGTGCTTTAAAAGGATGTTAGTAATAAGAAATAAACCAAGTGATACTTTCCAATGACTTGAGAAAAGTGTTTCTGCCTACCCTTCTTTATCCTAACATTTTTATTTCTTTTATGGGCGCATTTGATATTGCTGACCCTTTTATTTTCTTTTAATAAAAAAACTAACTACTTCTAACCTTACCTTATAACTTTCAATGGCTCATATTAAACCAATGAGCTCGTTTATCCTCTACCTAACTAATAATATGCCAACATTAAATAGTTTAGTTAGATCTTTCTTCTCTAACTATCAGCATGAAATTTAAAGTATGAATGATCAAGATTAAGTTGTTTGACCATCATGGATTGTGGCATTTTGGACAAGTTGCACACAATTTTATTTGCATAAAGTAAACTAAAGTAGTGGCATTTGCATGTACAATATTTTCATGATATTAATTTTATCTCTTTTTGTCGGGTTCATACTTGATATTATTTTTTGTTCTTTGTTTCTTTTAGTCCTTTGATTTTTCTTTTATTACATTAGCCTCTTTTCATTTTTTCAATTATGGGAATGCATTTGCAGAAAGAAAAGCTATTTACAATATTACAATATTGAACAAAGTAAATTAAAAAATATGAATCCTATTATTATAGGACCCTAACACTTACCTTGGTATTGGCCCATAATATTGAGCACAGTAATGGTTTATTGACCACATCCAAGAATACCGTCATCACTTGTATGGTTTTGGCTCATGGTATTGGCTAAGGCTCAAAATATATAAACAAGTGAAGATCATAGTGCAAGGGTGTGCATGTGCATGAGTATTGCATGCATGCTTCAATTTGAAGTATATCTGCATGGCATGGGCTATAATAAAGAAGTAGATATGATATTATGATTCACTCATGAATATAATAATGGATCAGGCTCTCTAGACTCGAAATGACTATGTATTTGTAGGACATATTTGTGAGTTATTTAGATATGTGGTTTGGCACATGATTGATGAAGTGAAGGGCTTAATATGAGTTAATTTTTAGTTATGCAGAGTTGTGTAGTATTGTAATATTTATAGATCTATACACAAGTTACTCACGGTGAAGGCACGTGTACATACGTGTTTTTTTTGGGGAAAAACACGTATGGAAGATAGGGTTTTTTGAAGAATGTTGAAGGAAATGTCTAATCAATTTTGTTGTATTTTTTATCTCTTTCAATGTTGTCTTCATATATGTCTCGGTTGATTGAATACTGATTATGTTTATAGTTGATTAGGTATGAAGATCAGTGATTGGTTGATTGAATATGATGGATGTTACCGACTGTTAACGGTACGGTAAATCTGACAAATGTGTCTGAATATCTATGGTGTGTTATGAGTCTAGTTAGAACTTTGATTTCAATATATATAAATATCTATAAGCAGGTTGTTCCACAGAAAAGTGCATACACACACAAGTTTGCATAAGTAAAGTAGTGGATACAATTGTGTTTTGAATGATAAGGGTTGCAGTTGATTCTCTAAGTTGATGCAAATGTGTGTGTTTGGTTCTATGGTCTAGGTGCGCTGATCTCATTGTTCTGTTTGAATTTTTACTGGTAATTGTTTCCTCTGATCTAAACATTGTGTTGAAGTAAAAGCTATTACATCCAGTGTGAAAATTTATGAAACTTGGGATGTAGTGGTTCTGAGGGCTGGAGCCTATTGTGGTAAAACAATCTCCCCCATTTTTGACTTATGCACTTCAATAATGGGGACCCTTTCTACAAAATTTTGGCTTAACACCTTTTAGGATTTTGATTAAGTTAATTATTTTGTAAATTTTTTACTTTTCATTTCTATCGGATTTCTATTTTGATTATGTCATTGAATCTAGTTTTTCATAAGCTTTCCAATGATACTTGTTTTGCTCCATTTGGTCAACCGATCTTTAAATGGCACTCCTTTGAAGTTTTGATCATTTTCTCGCTTGGGTTAAAAATATATATAAAGTGTATGATATTTCAATTTTCGGAATTAAATTAGTTTTCATTGTAAATATTAAGCTTCAGTTAATTTTTACTAATTTTTCATTTTTCGCTAATGATCCTACTAAATAACCCAGCCATATTATACAACATTTAAAAAACATGATTTTCAAGATTTTGGTAATTTATTATAATATTCTTTATTTAAAACAAAATACCAAAATCGAAATTTTCATAATGGAAAAGTAGTTGTAATTTAGAATTAGAAGATCTCATTATAAATAGTCCACGTTTTGTTTTAATTTTTAACTTAACTAAATTTAAAAATTATGGACCCCAATTAAAAAATATAAAAAATAAAAAAAAAATAACATATCGCATCCACGGTGATCGCATAATTGCAAACATTCACAATCGATATGTTTTAAAAACTCTAAAAAAAATTTTCATGTGATGTGTGATTTTTGTTTATGTGATGGGTTTTTAAGTTTTATGCAAAGTTTCCTAATTCTCCCTTATGACTCGCGTCCTCCACCTCACTCTCCCTCACATCACACTCACCTCTCCCTCCACTTATTCTCCACCTAACTCTATCCTCCATTAACACTCCTTATCCCTTCATACTCTTACTCATCTCTCTCTCTCGAGTCCTCCTCTCCCTCTCTCACGTGGTTGGAATTAATATAATTTTTGAATTATTAATTAAAATATATTATATTATATAATATTATAAGTAATATAATATTTTAATTATAATATTTTTATTATAATTTTAATTTATTTTAAATTATAATATTAATATAATATTTTAATATTTTAGTTAATCAAATAAATCATTTTGTAATTAGTTTAATTTTATTTTCAAATAGTTTTTATTAATTAAAATTAATCATGTAATTATAATTAATTAATTTATAATTACAACATAATTTAGAATTAGATTGTAAGTGAATTAGATTAATAATATAATTAATTAGAATTGATTAATTAAAAACTATAATCTAATTTAGGATTAGAAATTAATTTTAAAAAAAACTCTGATTTTTAGCCCAGATAAGAGAAATTCCAGAGTTCTAGAAATTTTAATATATCAACTTTGGAAGATCATAAATGGGGTTTTACTTGGCCAAATGAGGCCCATGATGACTTGTTAGATAGATAAAATCATGGAGAACATTTTTCAAGTTGTTTCATTTCCAGATTTGATCATTTATGGGGTCTAAATTTCAGCTGAAGATTATACTCTCAATCTTTAACAAAATAATTTTTCTGAGTTTTATTTTCTACATTTTAATTTTCCCACAACTTCTTCTAAATGTAGATCCATTAGTAAATATTATCCTTGGCTAATTATATCAATGCAGAAATCGAAAGAAAGCTTATATTTCCATTTTCAATTATTTATTTAATGAAGTTTTGATTGGATTTATTTTAATTTCTAGATTTTTCATTTTGGTTTTACTTTTACATTTTAATTTTGTTTAGATTTATTTTTGCAAAAAAACAGTTGAAGAGATGAGAAGAAGAAGCTCTCAATCAATGAGAAGGCTCCAACAATTGAATAATATTTTTTGAACCAATGAAAATTGATTGAGCAAAACCACTCTTCAAACAAACTTTCTTATGAAGAAATCCTTTTGTAAATAGTATAAATAGTAGATTGCAAAATGTAATAGGGGCTTCTCTCCTCTGTAATTCTGGAATTCTTGATGGCACTATTGTCTAGAGAATTTATAGGTATAGGGTGAGAGGAGAGGGATATCAGATCTGGAGATTATTGATGTTTTTCTTTTACATTACGATTTATGTATAATAAACAGAGTCTTGCACTACTGTAGCTCTGATTTTGAAAGAAAAAGTTCAGGCATTGTAAAAGACTATTAGAGGCCGGAGCTGGAGAAATGGACTTAAAAAATTGGTATTTATAATACTATTATTTTAAATGTTGGTTTCATTTTATGATAAAAGGAATGTATCAATTTACTCACATACTTGTGCACTTCTGTCGGTATGAATAATTTGCCTCAATTTATGTTATTATTTATCTCTACTCTTATGGGATGAATTCTAATTTTTGAGTAACTATTTACTCAAAAATCTGTCTCATAAAAATGATTTATTGAATAGTGATATGTTGTGAACTATTTCCGCATGTTATTGTTTAATTATTCAAGTTACTGATTAAATGATCAATATCATTTTGAGAACTACTTCCTGACTGTTGTTGATTGATTATTTCAGTTAACAGGTCTCTAGATAGAATTTTTTTGGTATTCACAATGTTAGTTAATTGAACTACTTCGTTATCTTGATATTCATTTTAAAAAAACATATTTAAATCTCAATTATTTAAAACATCTTGCTCTCAGTTGGGATAGATCTATATCTGCCTAATTGAGATAGTATTAAAATATTTTATTTTACTTCTATCTTAGAATAATATTGCATTTATATTAAATTATACATCCTAAAAAATTCATCTTCCCAAAGCGGAAAATTTTTATTTGTGGCTTAGCTAAGCCCAAATTAGCTTAAGGATCAATTTCTTGCTTAATCAGCAAGAAAAATGATTGGATGTCTCTTTCTCATTGGTAGATAAAAGTCATATTTTAAGCCAATGGAAATGGAGAGAAGGTAGCTAGACCTAGTTAAACTAGTCCGAGCCACCATTCTGAATAGAAAAGGAACGTTTTTAAGGTCTGGACCAGGTGGTCATCCCCCGTGTTGTTGCAGCAAAGAAGAAGGGCTTGAGACTTGTTTTCATTGGGAGTTTTTGTATTCTAATATTTTATCTTTATTACAATGGCTCTTTTAAAACTTCCAATTTGGAGTTGTATTTCTGGACGAGCATCTTCCAATACTCCACCAGAAATAGTAATACACTTGTCACAGGTAAAGTTTAATGGTAAGATGAACACTTATACATTTGATCATACTTTACAATTCATTCAAATATTTTCAAATTCTACTTTTCATGAAATTTATGCAGGATTTTTACTCTTACATTATCGACAAAAGCCAAAAACTAGTGTAAATCACTTCCAGTTGCCTTAATCCACACTTGGGAACAATTTATTACAATCTTCCTTCGTGAATTTGATAGATATATCTACAAATAGGTATGTGATGGTTTTGAAGATCTACGAAGGTTTGAAGGTGAGGCTTTAATTGATTTTACCATCATGTTTCGTTTAAATTGTTTAAAATTTAAAATTGAAGATAAACCTTCAAAAGGAGAATTATTAGATTGGTTTGAACATATTTTCTCTCTTCCTTTCATTCATAATCAATGTGAAATCATTTCAAGATTTGATTAATCTCCTTCTAACTTCATTGACAAAAGAAAAAACTCCAATATGGAGGTACAAACAAATGATGATGAAATGGCCTCTATTTTGTATAATCAATTCCTTCAATTTCTACACATTTCTTACTGTATTGAGAAAGATCAAGGTGCACCTTTACGTGTTAATGGATTTCAATCACAAAGCTTGGAAAATTTCATTAATCAACCACAAGAAAATATTAACAACACTCTTGAAGAAAATACCGCTTTAAAATCTTAAAATAAGTATGAGTTAGAATTAGAAAATCATATCATAATTCGTCAAGTACCAGCAGCGATTAACGTTTTCAATAAAACACAATCTGTTGTACAAATTTCTGAATTATTTCATGATGAAAAAATTCCAAATTCAGATAAAAAAAGAAATATTCTTCAAGAAAGCATAATTACCCAAGTAAATGATCTTAAATCTGAAATTTGCAATGAAGAAAATACACTGAAGTGCTCAAATAGAGACATTTTTAAATGCATTGTTTCATATTCATATTTTTCTCTTTATCCTGATAATTTTTCTAATAGTAATTTAACCTCTCTTCATATTAAAGATAATTTAGAAAATAGAGAGGTTGATCTAAATGAATTTCCAATTAGTTTTTATTCAGATAGAAAATTAATTAATGATCATTCTTCTGACAATAATGAACATGAGCTTAATATTTCTTCTTGTTTTGATACACTGAATAAGATCGAAGGAAATTTTAATGAATGTCTTGAAGTCATTTATGATAGCTACTTTGACATAGAGGATATTGATTTGTCTTCTTTACAATTGAATCCTCATGATCTAAGTCTAATCACATGTGAATATGAAGAACAATCTAATTTAGAAATTGTTCCAAATAGTTCTCATTTTCAAGAAAATAATCATACTTATGATTTCAGCAGTCAAGATACCATTCCAATCTACGATTTATATGATGATCAAGCTTGCATTCCTATTCAGAGTCATATCATTCTCTCTAATTCACAAGTGATTATCAACAATCATTTTAATTCCATTATTCTGCCAAATTCTTGTGAAGAGGAAATTACTTTAAGTTACTCCCAATTGTGTTGTAAAAATAATTGTAACACTAGTGTAAACTATGATTTAATTTTGTTATTTTTTCAACATTTAATTTTAACTTCAGATTTATTTTATGTTTTTAGTCCTATATTTTTAGATACTTTGTGCTGGCATATTAAGCAACTCAATATTGAACACTCAATTAATGCATTACCTCAAGGGAAAAATCAAGATTCAAATTATAATTGTGAACATCAAAAGTTATTAAACTTCCAATTTCATTTGATGTTCATTCCTTATCAATTACTTCTTACTTCTCAAGAGAAATGACAAAAAGAGAGTGCATTTTCACTTTATGACCAACAATCTAATTCAATTATTAATCTTTTGTTGAATTTCCCAAACTTCCATCCATTTTTCATTAATCAATTTGAAATACATTTGGAAAGTTTTCCTTCACAGAAGATTGTTAATAATTTAGCACTTAAACATAACACTAAAAAAATCACATAGGTTAGGGTTTCTGAAAGATCATTTATACAACCTAGCCTGTCATCTTCCTTTTTAAACCTCTCCTACTCAATAATGGAAAGCCATCCAAGTTTCTATGATCCAATTGAAAGTCAGTTGGAAAGGGCATTTCAAGAGAAGGTAATGGTGAATAAGCTACTAACAATAAGATAGATTCTACTAATTTTTGACATGTACATACATGCAGGAATTAAAATGGTTACATGGTTACATTGGAAGTATGACTATACCTAGTCATGTTCCCTTCATTAAGTTAGAAATAGGAATAGATTAATTTTCTTTTATGTTTGAATTTATTTTATTATTTCAGACTTTCAATAGAACAAGTAATGAATCCAACTTCTTGCGAGCATCCCATTTCAATAGTAGAAAAGTAGCCTAGAGTATTTTAGAAGTTCTTGAATTATTATATCATACTTATTTGTCAAGCCTCCAATTTTCTCGGTTTTTAAAATTCATAACATTGATCATACATGAAGAAATGTCAAGAATTTTCTACCACTCGACGATTTTTTACTTACAAGTAATTCTAAGAACTCATTTTTACCACTTTTGTCTTCTGATGTAATGTTGGAAATGACGAAATTTGAAAAAATTCATTACTTAGCATTTTAGATTAAAATAAGAAGGTGATGTTGAACTTATGCAAATTTTGAAAAAATTTGGGAGAACTTGAAGATTCATGAGGCAAAATTACAATCGAAATTCTTCGAGGTATGTGTTTACTTGTTCATCATCGTCTATTTTTTTTATTTCAAAGGTTGTTTCTTATTTCCATTTTGTTTTGTGCTCAGATCTTCATTAACTTGATTATGTAGATTTGAGATAAGCAAGCAGCCAACCATTGCTTCCAAAATCTGCAACATGTTCAGGGAACTATTTATTATTTCATTTGAATTTGAAGGATATCTAAAATTTTCTTATATTGAAATCCTGATAAGTCTTAATATATTGTTGTAATAATCCTATCAGATCATTTTGTTTCACAATTCTATTTATAAGAAATTTTTGATAAAATTAATTTCCAATAAAAATTTTTGACATTTAATTAAATTATTAAAGGGTTATTTATTATAAAGAAAAGTTAAAATGCTCACTTTCTTTTTGAATTGAATACTTCAAAGAAATCATCGACCCCACATATGGCTCATTATACATCGCAAATCACATATCGAAGGCTCTGAAATGAATATACACTAAATATATTTGATTTCTTGATATTCTCATTCCCTCCGATCTCCGATGATCTCTCCGTCTGTTATCACATTATCTGTATCACAACTTTGATCGAAGGAAGCTCTTAAAAATTGTCGATAGGAAACCTTTGATGCATATCTTCTGATTTTCATTCTCACTCATTTTCTGATAAAATTACTTTGCCAAAATTGTGATGTTCATATAACCCAGACCCAATATGACATCTAAATTCTCTTTATATACAGATATCATGTCCATTTATAAATCGAAAATTTGGTAGGGGCATATATTTAAAAGTTCCGATGTCTTTGATCCGATATGAAATTAAAATTCATATAATAAAAATATCGAGTCCATTCTTCATTTCACATTGGTGCATCAACAAAATTACATTTCGCATATCGACAATTTTAGTAATTATTGTTAAAAACCTCACTCGGTAAGTTATATTAGTTGCGATGCGATAAATAACAAGGTAAGGTGATTGCGATGTGATGATACACATATCACATATCACACGAGATAAGTAATATTTTAAATGATAAAAGTTGCAACGAGCGATGTAGAGTTTGGTGCAAATTGTGAAATCCCAAAATCACAAAATTGAAAAAAAGTTAAGTTTTGAAATCTGCGGGAACGTAAATTATAAAACATGTGAAGTGAAACCATGCGTGATTGGTCACTGTTTGTATGGGCTGCAAAAGCAATGTTCCACGCATATATTCTGATATTTTGCAGTCACGTTGCATCAGTAATTTATCACGTTTTCGTTATCGCAAGAATTATATTGGCATTTCATTTCATTCACAAACTTTAATATTTTGATATGACTATTCTCCGATATCGCATTCATCGATTTCATCACACATGATCATCACATGACATTTATATCACAATGATTATATCACATTACTAAACTCAAATAAAGCTTTTTCTTCAAGATATTTTGATGTGAGAAACATTGATATTTGAATTTCCACCATTTTCTTTTAAATTATTATGGAAAGAGCTCAATCGCATATCAGTAAAAGTGGAAATCATAGATTTTAAGTTATGCACAACAAATAATCTCGCGATGCAAAAAATTTAGCAACGTAATGTACCGATGATTAATTCATATTTTTAATTTTCTTTTATTCTGAATTTTTCTCCATATTTTTAATTTTCTTTTATTCTGATTTTTTCTCCATACTTATCATATAAAGATTCAAATCCTCTTTATATACTAGTACATTATTCGAGATTTTGAATCAATTTCAATATTTTGGGGCTGATATAAATTTAGAATGGAAGAAGCAAAAAGAACATTCATAGTTAAAATTCATAAAGAAGCATAACTTCATCCTCCTTTCTGATGGATTCAATTTACTTCTGATTCCGTAAACATGAAACATTGTTTTCTTCTAGTTAACTGCTTCTTTTACTTTAGATTTAATAAATAATTATTTTTGGTCAATAAAACTTCTTCATGCTATTAATTATAATTAAAGAAAGAAGTTAACTTGCATTGGAGAAAATCATCTTTCTCAGGTAAGATTAAATACAGTTCTCCAATGATAAGTTTCATATGTCCACTTTCATTTATTTCCATTTCTTCATTTTGTTTTATTTTTTCTGATCTTGAACTCTGTTTGTTCAAGTATTCATAAACCTTTCACGCCTCTACCATATTAGTTTTCAAAGTTCATTTTCTTTTTCCCTATGAGATTCTTGAGAGAAATAGTAATGATCTTCATTGAATCGGCTAGACTTGGGAGTTTCTAAAACCTTTAGTCTGTTTCTTTAAGCATTGTTTTATTAAAAAATAGTTAAGATTCTTTTATGAAGGTTTTTTCTTGAAAAAAAAAAATTGCACCAGACAGAGACTTCTCATTGAACATATTATCTACCAGCATAGATCCATCTAAAACATGGATCTAACATGAGCCGAAAGGGATCAAATTCCTTTTGTTGCAAACTTATTTTAGAGTACAAAAATTTGTTATTGTTTAAATTTCACTTTTGATTGTTATAGAGATTACATAACACGTGTATTGAAACATTTTATATTAATTCATATTAAATTATTTTATTCTTAACTCACATTGGATATTTGATTCTATCATACATTAAAATATTTTCTTTTAACATTTTTTTCTATATATAGATTTATATAAAGTTGATATCACTTATTAAAATATTTTTTAAAAACTTAAGGTTTAAACATCTTACTCACATATTTTTTTTACTTCTAATTACTTTACATGATATTAGGTCATATGGAGAACTAATTAAAAATGCATAGCATATATATTTTTTTTCATTTATATTATAGGCGACATTGTTTTTCTATTTATAGAATATTTTATTTTTATTTTATGAGGAATGAACATACTTAATGTAGCCTTCACACTGGGATGTAGAAACAATATAGATGCAGTTTAACCACATATCTACCAAGGCCCTTGAGAGATCCAATATCAAACTTTTTTTAAAAATTACATGTCAATTAATACATTTTACTGCTTCGTAAATTTGTGATTAATATAGTTTTATGTGGTAATTTTTCATTGTTTAAATTGCATAATTTTATATTTTATCATTATTAATATTTTATATTAAAAATTGAATTAGTCACACATTTTCCTCTTATTAAAAAGTAACTACTCTACATTACCTTCAATTAAGTTTTCCTTTCAAGCTAAGGTTAACATACACACACACACATATATATATACACACTTTCTGTAGAGAGAGAAAATCCATGCTGAAATATATTAGTTAATCTAGATATTCAAACACTTTTTTTAAGTTCTATATATATATTTTATTTCTATAAAGTTGTATAAAATTATAATATCAACCCTTAATTGTTGTGTTAATAGATTTTTAATTGTTTAAATTATTTTTATTAATTTTTGAGGATGTGACATACTTACACATCTCCCTTGTACTGGATTCTAGAATGAGCCTTTTGGCTCAATTATAATATCAACACTTAATTGTTGGGTTAATCGATTTTTAATTGTTTAAATTATTTTTATTATTTTTTGAGGACGTGACATACTTAACATCTCCCTCATATTGGATTGTAGAATGAGCCTTTCGGCTCAATCACAACAGTTATTCACCTTCTACATTTTGAGAGTCGCATTTTTGTATAATTCTACAAGATAAATATTTTAAAATGTCAACATAGGAATGAACATAAATATACTTGTTTTCTTTTACAATCATTTTTTTAGAAATTCATATAAGAGATCTTGTTAGAGTTTAGCTTTTAAGTTTGTTTTTCTTTCAATTTTTCTTTCTTCATTTTTATTTTGCTGCTTTCTTTTCTTACTTTAGTTTAGGAATTATTTTCCTTTTGTTTTTAGTTTTGATTTGATTTTTAGAACTTTGTCATGATTTATGTGAAAGGAATTTCTCTCACCTTATAGTTGTTGACATATATGGGAAATTTTTTACTCTATCCATTTAAGTGAATTTCATTTATCATTAAAGGCATATCTTTATGGAACCATAAAGCCATCTTGCTTTAAAAATATTTTTCATGAAGGAACACACATCCTTTCTAAGTGTTTGAGTTTATTTTTTCAAGGAAAGAACTGATTTGAGTTTAATTCAATGAATCTCTCCCACCCCTCCACATAAAATGCCTCTGATTAATAGTTGTAGGGAAAGAATTTGGAGCAATCATTATGAAAGTACTATGTCCATTAATTATAAAATATCTATTAGCATCCCACCTCTTTCACTCAAATACATCATAAATAAAAATCTTGCAAATGCGCTTATCAAAAGAGTGATAAATGGAGGAAGCATGGGAAATACAAGTAAACACGTTAGGGCTATGGACACTCGCTAGCAGTGGGACTAGGCTTGTTTGGTATAAAAGAAAACTTCGTTGGGGTACTGTTCAGGCTCACTGGCAGCAAAGTGATGTTGGAGAAAAAAAGGGATATATGTTTTAAAAAACTCCTATCTCTACCTTCTTCTATTTTTCACATGAGGAAAAAAAAAAATCGCCAAATTTGGATTCATCACTTTTACTCGAGTCTGTTTTAAGTACTTATTTTTACAAACTCATATTTCTTAATATATTTATGTGGGACCTATGGAGATATTTTACTGTTAGATTATTTCATGATTTCCTTTACTTTTAACCTTTGGGTAAATTTAAGTTCATTATCTTTAATCAGAGATAAGTGGTTCTTCTCTCGCAGGTCGCTATCGTTGTGGTAAAACAATCCCCCGCGTTTTTGACTTATGCACTTCAATAATGAGGACCCTTTCTGCAAATTTTTGGCTAAAAACCTTTTAGGATTTTGATTAAGTTAATTATTTTGTAATTTTGTTATTTTTCATTTTTATCGAATTTATATCTTGATTGTTTCATTGAATCTGTTTTTTCATAAGCTTTCCAATGATACTTGTTTCACTCGATTTGGTCAACTAGTCTTTAAATGACACTCCTTTGAAGTTTTGATCATTTTCTTTCTTCGGCTAAAAAGATGTATAAAGTGTATGATATCTCAGTTTTCGCAATTAAAATAGTCTTCATTGTAAATATTAAGTTTTAGTTAATTTTTACTAAATTTTCACTTTTCACAAATGATCCTACTAAATAACCAAGCCAAATTATAGAGCATTTAAGAAACATGTTTTTCAAGATTTTGGTAATTTATTATAATTTCCTTTATTTAAAACAAAATACCAAAAACAAAATTTTCATGATGGAAAAGTGGCTATAACTTAGAATTAGAAGATCTCATTATAAATGGTCCACATTTTGTTTTACTTTTTAACTTAACTAAATTTAAAAATTATGCACCCCAATTAAAAAAATATAAAAAAAAACGTATCACATCCACGGCGATCGCATAATCGCAAACATTCACAATTGATATGTTTTAAAAACTCTGAAAACAATTTTCATGCTATTGGTGTCCTGTGTTTTGATAGTTTGGCAAATCAAAAGACAAGGCGACATCATAACCAATCTTTAGAGTTACAGGATCTAGTCCTCCTATTCTCAGAGAGGGATCTCTCAAATGTTTATTTGCAAAGGTTTATCTTTTGTGCTTTGAGTATTGGTTTTAGACTAGTTATTAAGTGCAAGTGTTGTTTGTTTATTTGGTTGGATTGAATTGATAGAACAAAACATGAAAATTCTAGGAAAGATACATAGAATGGAGAAACATCTAGTTCATTGGGCAATGGAGTCAAAATAAGGTCATAACAAACTCATCAAAGGATATGGGATATCAAAGGGAAAATCTAGCTTGGCCGCAGGATCCTTTTGTTTTGGGATGGGATGAATATTAATGATTTTGGAAAGAGAAATTGAATTCTCAACAAAGGGAAATTAAAAGCATAATTTGAACAATAAAGAGCTCTTTGATAGACAGGACTAACCATAAATTCTACAAATCACACCTTTAAGAAAATAATGATTTCAAAATAACTTTTAAAATGAAATCTAAGATTCGGGGAACACCCTATTTCCTCAAAGATTTTATTTCAAAGGAATTAGAAAACATAAAAGATTCACTGATAATTGCAGTCATAGAAGAGGGAACACCTAAAAACATCTATGATCATAATTATGACGACCTTTAAGCCAACTGTTTAAGTGAGGACAAAGGGCAAGATCAAAATAGACTTCTCTAGTTCACTGTAAGCAAAGAACTTCAAAAGGGAGACTTCAATAATAGCTTTTTAAGTGGCAACAAACAAGCAGGGAGAACCATAAATCATGCTGAAACCAACTATTCAAACTATTAAGGAAATAAACAAGCATGAAGACTAAAGAGAAATATTAGAGCCTCTAAAATACTTCAGCAAAAGAAAAAATAAAACAGTGAAGGATGAACATGTCTAAGGTGCTTCCAAGGGTCATTTCTTAGCCTAAAACTTTCTATCCTACTGTAGTAAGAAATTATGGAACATAATGAAAACAGGGGGAAAACATAAGACAATTCAGAATACTTCACCAACAACCAAGCTCATGGATCCAATGATAGAGCCTTCTCAAGAAAAAGCATGAAAAAACATCATCAAAACCTACAAGACTTCAATTTGTTCTTCAACATCAACAGACTATGTACTTACTTCAAAGAGTTTTAGTATTACAACTTGTGATCAAACAATAACCAACAATTCCTCATCTTCTACGGAAGTATTTATAGAAGGATGAGGAAGTGATACTTGATAAAAGATCTCTTAAGGAAATTAATACAGATTCAAGACTTCTTGGCCTTTTGAGGGGCTCGATGAAGACGTTTACAGGTGGTTCTCTGTATTAACTATTTTACAATTAATATCAAAGCTCGATGGGAGCATTGTTGACTTTGAGGCTTTGCATAATGTGGAGTAATTATTCAGATATTTGTTGCATTAGTTTCCTATGATAGAATCAACATCTTGGCAATGATGGAGGCAGATATTTCCTTAATCAATAACTTCGGCATCTGTTTTGAATGGTTTGAGGCAGCAGGCGGCTCTTGTAGTAGCTGAGGAATCAATTCGCCTCAGTTGAAGCGATGGAAGCCTTTCTGTCAGTAAAACACTTATGATTTTCTGTTGACTGTATTTTAATCCAGGGAATTAGGCTTTTGATAATGATTTTCAGCCATAATTTCCCAGACTTGTCTTTAATCTTCTGCTTGTTGTGCTCTGTTCTTCAGAACTTATACTCTTTTGAAATTGCATTAAAACGTAGTGTCTTGTCAATGTGCAGAGCCACGCAGCGCCTTTATAGTATCGGCACCCATGGAACACTGACAAAACGTTTGAAAGGAGCCCAATGAATGGTTCCCTTTATGGGTCGAAAGCACGGGAATCGTCATTCCCAACTCCTGGCCTTTCTTTAATAGAATGACGGAAACCATTTAAAACCTGCACAAAACATGAAATTATAAAGAAATCCTGCATTTGTTTGGATAAAATGCTTTAGAAGGCAGGGGAAAGAGCATAGCCATTGTATGGCATCATCCAACGGTCAAGATTGATCGAGAGACATCGTGGACTGGATGGAAAAGAGATTAAATCTGAGTCGTTGATCGCGCAGAGATCGACGGTCGAGAATGGAAGTTCAAAGTCAAAGGGAGAGAATATGGGCGATGAAACATGGAGCTTCAATCTACAGATCAGATCGACGACAGAGATTGCTTGGATGGCGTGCCATACCTTAAGTTATCGCGTGTGCATCTGAGTTAACTATCGTGCATCTTCGGCGAGCGATAGTCGTTGGATGGCTCGCCCCAGATCGGACGCTCCACGGCAATATCACTGGGCATCTGCATTCAAAAAATAATGCGCGATGGACGGAGGTTAAGCGCGATGGACGGCAGTTTTGAAAAAGGTACAGGGGACGCATGTCACACGATGTATGGAATCACTGGCGATCGGGGAAAAACTGCCTTTTCCCAAAGGCGGTGCGATAGATACCACGCGGTTTTTGGACGGGGTGAGTGGAATGTGGGGACCACCGGGTAGACGGACTCCACACCATCTGATCTATGGATTAGATTGACAATGTATATTTATTGAGAAATCGCTCTAGTGGAGAATTTTATAAAATAAAATAAAACCCAAAGTTTACAAATAACAAAGGTTTTTTATGTTTCAGACGAGATATATAATAGGGTCAGGCGCCCGATTGTAGGGCCATTGGGCGCATGGAGAATGACATGGCTGGGGGGTTAAAGAGGAGGGGCTAATCACATCGCAAAATTTCGATGCGGTCTTTTTGATCAACCCATTGTATTTTCTCTGATTGCGATTACGCGATTGGTCTTTCAATCAACCCATTAAAATATTAACACATGATTTTGGTTTTTAGACCAAAAATTTGGAAAAGTGGGTTTTGGGCTTTTCAAAGAAAAAGATTGATCGGGAATGAAATATTTACAAGATTTAAGTACGGAGGGTGGGCCCACGGTATATACATATAAAATAATGATGCGATGGGGGCTTTTTCAATATAAAGGCTGATCGCATCGCCAGTTTGGGAATATGGCACAAAGACTCGCGCTCTTGGGTTTGTGCGATGCGATAAGCACTATGAGGGGTTTAGCACTTGGTTATAGGGTGCGGGTATGTGGGGGAAGTGGTTGAGACCTGACCCAAAGGGCTTAAACCTCTATGCATAACATGCGTTTTTTGTGATTTTTCAATGTTTTTCAAAGGATTTTAGGGTTTCGGTAAAGTTAAAGAGTGAGTCTTTAACTTTGTAAAAGTGATCTTCATGAGTGGAAGATGAGAGCTCATCACAAAATAGAGGAATTTTATGGAAAAGTAGGGAAGAAAATGGAGGTTATTTTTGATTGGGAGAAGGGGAAAATGATGACTTTGCAGCAGTATTCTGGCTTGGAAATTAGCAGGATTTCTAAATGTAAAATGGGAATATTAGTGAAGTTTTGGATAGAGGAAAGGCAAGAGGCCTTCAAGACTCTTCAAGAGCCAATTTTCTCCTTGAAGGCTCAAATAGTCTTAGCCACCTTTTGGTATAACAAATATTATAGGGGGCTAACAAATGCGATGTGTGATTTTTGTTTATGTGATGGGTTTTTAAGTTTTATGCAAAGTTTCATGATTCTCCCTATGACTCCCGTCTTCCACCTCACTCTACCTCACATATCACTCACCTCACCCTCCACTTATTCCTCCACCTAACTCTATCCTCCATTAACACTCCTTATCCCTCCATACTCTTACTCACCTCTCTCTCTCTAGTCCTCCTTTCCCTCTCTCAAGTGGTTGGAATTAATATAATTCTTGAATTATTAATTAGAATATATTATATTATATAATATTATATAATATTATAATTAATATTATATTTGAATTATAATATTAATATAGTATTTTAATATTTTAATTAATCAAATAAATCATTTTGTAATTAGTTTAATTTTATTTTTAAATAGTTTTTATTAATTAAAATTAATCATGTAATTATAATTGATTAATTGATAATTATAAATTAATTTAGAATTAGATTGTAACTGAATTAGATTAATAATATAATTAATTAGCATTAATTAATTAAAACCTATAATCTAATTTAGTTTTAGAAATTAATTTTAAAAAAAATTCTGATTTTTAGCCTAGTAACAGAAATTCCAAAATTATGGAAATTTTAATATATCAACTTTGGAAGCTCATAAAAGCAGTTTTACTTGGCCAAATGAGGCCCAGAATGGTTCATTAGATAGAAAGAATCATGGAGAACATTTGTGAAGCTATTTCACTTCTAGATTTGGTCATCTATTGGGCCTAAATTTCAGTAGAAGATCATACTCCAAATTTTTGACAAAATAAATTTTGAGTTTTATTTTCTACATTTTAATTTGCACACAACTTCTTCTAAATGAAGATCCATTCGTCAATGATATATTTGGCCAATTATATAAACACAAAGATGAAAATAAATCTTATATTTCCATTTTCAATTATTTATTTAATTAAGTTTTGATTGTATTTATTTTAATTTCTAGATTTTGCATTTTTATTTTATTTTTACATTTTAATTTTGTTTTGATTTATTTTTGCAGGAAAATAGTTGAAGAGATGAGAAGAAGAAGCTCTCAATCAATGAGAAGGCTCCAACATTTGAATAATATTTTTTGAACCAATGAAAATTGATTGAGAAAAACGACTCTTCAAACAAAATTTCTTATGAAGAAATCCTTTTGTAAATATATAAATAGTAGATTGCAAAATGTAATAGGGGCTTCTCTCCTCTGCAATTCTAAAATTTTTGATGGCACTGTTTTCTAGAGAATTTAGAGGTGTAGGGTGAGAGGAGAGGAATCTCATATTTGGAGATTATTGAGGTTTTTCTTTTACATTATGAGTTATGTATAATGAACAGAGTCTTACACTACTGTAGCTCTGATTTTGAAAGAAGAAGTTCGGGCATTGTAAAAGACCATTAGAGACTGGAGCTAGAGAAATGGACTTAAAAAATTGGTATGTATAATACTATTATTTTAAATTCTGGTTTCATTTTATGATAACAAGAATGTATCAATTTACTCACATACTTGTGCACTTCTGTCGGTATGAGTAATTTTCCTCAATTTATGTTATTATTTATCTCTACTCTTATGGGCCGAATTCTGATTTCTGAGTAACTATTTACTCATAAATATGTCTTATAAAACTGATTTATTGAATAGTGATATGTTGTGAACTATTTCCACATGTTATTGTTTAATTGTTCAAGTCACTGATTAAATGATCAATATCACTTCGAGAACTACTTCCTCAGTGTTGTTGATTGATTATTTCAGTTAAGATGTCTCTAGACAGAATGTGTTTGGTATTCACAATGTCAGTTAATTGAACTACAACGTCATCTTGATATTAATTTAAAACAAACATATTTAAATCTCAATTATTTAAAACATCTTGCTCTCAATTGGGATAGATCTATATCTTCCTAATTGAGACAGGATTAAAATAGTTTCTTTTACTTCCATCTTATAATAATATTTCATTTAGATTAGATTCTACATCCTAAAAAAGTCCTCTTCCCAAAGAGGAAAATTTTTATTTGTGGCTTGGCTAAGCCCAAATTAGCTTAAGGATCACTTTCTTACCCGCTGAGCAAGAAAAATGATCTAATGTCTCTTTCCCATCGGTAGAAAAAGTCATATTTTAAGCTAATCGAAATGGAGAGAAGGTAGATGGACCTAGTTAAAGCAGTCAGAGCCACTATTCTAAACATAAAAGGAACTTCTTTAAGGTCTGGACCAGGTGGTCATCCCCCATGTTGTTGCAACAACTTTCGAGGCCTCAACAAATCCTTAAGTATGAAAGTCAAATCTTCCTACCAGTAGGAACTCGTGCTCAAATCAGGGGATTATAGCTTCCTTCTAGGAGCGGATGGTAAACAAGATCAGGGGGTTACAACTCCCTTCGAGTAGAAACTCGAGAACGAGAGAAGGTTGCAGCATGTTGTAGGTGGGTACCTGTGTGCTGGTATGAGTCTGCCCTACTACAAGATTGTACGTAGTTTTTCATTTAATAAATATTGAAGATAGAGACGACAACATTGGTGGTTTTATTATGACTTGGGTTTTCACCTTAAATCCTGGTGTTCATGTGTGTTTCTTATGTGTCATTATTTATTATGTTTACTATTTACTAAATTTTTGATGAATAAATGATGCACTAGGCTAAGTAATGTTTCTGATGATTTATCTGAATATAAGTTTATTGGTCATACACAAGTTTCTTTAAAGAAATTCGTGTGCATATTAAAGTTTTACTAACTAAATTCATGTATATAAATCAACAAAGAAAAGTAAATTTCGAGTGAGTTTTAAAATGCTGATTCACCCCGCCCTCTTAGTATTTTTCCCAACAATTGGTATCAGAGTAGATCGTTCTGTAGAAGCTTGATCGCTAGAATGAAGATCTACCAATATCATAAATCAAGATGGAACAACATCTATCAGACCACTACTCTTCAATAGAAATACTTTAATCTTCTAGAAGACAAGAAAAAGATCCTATATTCAGGCTCTTGGAGCAGATGTTTGGGATATTGTTGAAGGAGGTTACTAATATCCAGTTGTAGTTCTCACGGATCCAGTAGAAAAGAATAACTATGAAACTAATCCAAAATTTGTCAATGCATTATTGAGAAGTGTGACTGAATCATGATTTTTCAAGGTTATGCAGTTGGATAAAAGAAAATATATATGTGATAAAATAATTCTAAGTTATGAAGGCAATGCCAAGGTAAAAAGTGTTAAACTATAATCTCTTAGAATTAAATATGAAAATCTCAGAATGCATAATGATTAAATTATTACTAGTTTATTTATGTGTCTAGATGAGATCGTAAATCATATGACAAATCTGGGTTAAGCCATAAAATACACAACTTTAGTAGAGAAAATATTAAGATCTCTAACTCCTAAATTTGAGTCAAACATTTCTACTATTGAAGAGAAGTAGGATCTACAAACTCTTACTGTTGTTCAACTTCATGCGATCTTTACTAATTTTGAAATGAGAAAAGGAGGATCTTATGAAGTCATAGAATTTGCATTGAAAGCTATTGCAAAAGGAAAGGAAAAATAAGAACAAAAGGAATTCAGTTATGAATCATAAGAAGATGAGATAAATTTTGTAAAGAAACTTCAACTTCGCACGGGAAGTTTTAGAGGTAAGCTTCCTTTAAAATTTTTTGCTTGTGGAACAATGGGTCAAATTTCCTCATAAAGTTAAAAATCACAAGGGAAAAGATATAGCAAAAGGTAATAGGAGAATATTTGACGATATAAAAATTTATTATAGTCATGAAGATAGTGATGGCCTCTCAAGTAGTGATAAAGGAGAATCAGATCAAGATCTTAGACTGCTCATGGCATTTGAAATTGATACTAGTGATACTAAAGATAAATTTATGGATTATTTTGAAGATAATGATTTTATTGAAGAATTCAGTCAACTCAAATATGTTTGGAAGATAATAAAATACCCATACATACTCTAAAGAACCAAATCATAGAAAAGGAGAAACACAATGAGAAATTAGAATGTGAAATATTAATCCTAAGAAAGGAAATTGAGAAAGTAAAAACTCTAAATCTTATATTTTCTAAAGGATCTAAAACCTTAGATGAAGTTATCAAGGTTCAATGCTCTCCTTATGTGAAGACAGATCTTGGATACATTGGTGAATATTCTCATTCAGAATATTATCCAGCTACAAGCTATCTAAATGTAAATAAATCTAGTCAGCAAGGTTTCATCACTCAACATAAGAAAAAAGGTAATTCTTAGGTAAAGCATGATTATTCAAATTCAGGGATGAATAATAACAAAAGCATCAATCAAAAGGTAAACAATACTAGAAGTTTCAATGATTACAGAAATTTTTTCTTTAATGGACAATGTTTCTCATGTCATAATTTTGGTCACAAAGTTTCTCAATGTTTTGCATACAAAACCATCATGAATAAAGAGGAAAGAAAGAAAAGAAATGGAACATGAATGAATAGGAATACATATAAAAAAAATCTGCTCTTCAAAATAAAATTGAATGTTATTTTTGCAATAACTTTGGACATGAGGAATATGAATGCAGAAGAAAGTTACATCCAAAAGAACAAATATGCACAAATTCCATGGTATGGAGAAGGAAGGACTTACAATTCGAAAACTGCAATATAAATTTATTTGGAGAAGGAGAAGAAAATAAATGGTACATTGATAGCGGATGTTAAAAACACATGACAGGTGATAAAGGAAAACGTATTTCATATAGTGCATTAGGGAAGGAAAAGAATTTCACTTTTGGAAATGACTATCTTGTTGTCATTAAGGGTAAAGGCTCTATTTTTTTGAAGAGAATTTTAAAGCCAATAATGTTATGTATGTTTATGGATTAAAGAATGACTTGTTAAGTGTTATAAAAAATGTGTGACCAGGGAAATTAAGTTGTCTTTCAACTAAAAGAATGTATTGTTCGTGAACTTGACATGGGAAAAACCATAATAAAAGGGACAAGAAATCCAATCAATCTCTATATATTGAAAGGAGGCCAAGATCAATGTTACTTAGGAAAATCTATAGATAATTTGTTATCCGATAGAATATTGGGACATCTGAGCTTTTCTCAAATAAGAAAATCAAGTAGCCTTAAATTTGTTTGTGATTTACCTAGCATCACGTTGTCAGAAATTACCATATGTAAGTCATCCCAATTCGGTAAGAAAACCATAGTCCAATTTAATGCCAAAGAAGGATAAAAAATTAAGCCTCTTGAACTCATATATATTGATGTGTGTGGACCTATAAGGAATACGTCACCACGTGGAGAACAATACTATATCTTATTCATTTATGACTTTTCTAGAATGTGTTGGATTGGTTTATTGAAACACAAAGATGAAGCATTTGAAAAAATTAAGGTCTTCAAATATTTAGTTGAAAATGAGTTGAATATAAAGATGAAATATCTGAGATCTAACTGAGGAGGAGAGTATACGTTAAATTAAATCTTTGATTTTTTTGAACAATATGGCATAAAAAGAAAACTTTTTGTAGCTGGAAGCTTGCAACAAAATGGTGTCGTAGAAGGAATGCATAGAACGGTTCATCAAATGGCTTGTGCTAGCTTGATGAATCGTGGACTCCTGACACCTTTTCTTATGTCCCTATATTAATAGTGTAGTCCATTATTGTTGTTAGTGTAGCCCCCTTATTGTTATTGTTGTACCCTTGTAGCCCCCATATTGTTATTATCATGCCCCATAAAAAGACACTATTATTATTTTTGTGCCCTTAGATTATCATTGTGAGGTTGGTTAGGATTATATTGTGCCCCATGGACTCCTATATATAGAAAGGAGATTTTTTCATTTGTATCATCCAAAAAAATTTCATTTTTGTAATGTAAAGGAGGTTTCCCACTCGAAGAGACTAATTTATATGGCGTTGATCTCTCTTTTCTTTTTATTTTCAAAGCTAGTTTCATAAAATTTGGTATCAGAGATTTGGATTCTAGGTTTTCCTTGCTTCAAACATGTCATTGTGACATTTTTGCTATAATTTTTTTTTGTACGAATGTTCATATGCTTAAAAAAAAACCCATTTTTGAAGAAATACTAAGGAAGTTCATGTAAATATTTTAGGTCTTGGTTCACAATATTTTTGGAGATATCATTTGTGGAAGCTATGGTTTTTGCGGGCTCCCGAATTTCATCTCAAAGAGATGACCTTGGGAAAATCATCATAACTCTATCTCTGAGCATCAGATTGGAATTCTGTAAAACTTGGCTGAAAGTACACAGGTTGTAGTTTTGTATGTAGAAATTTCAGAGCCAAATGTAGAAACAGTGGAACGTGGAATTCCGTACAAGTTTGATCTACTGAACGAGTCCATAATAAGGTCATTGTGGGAGATTGGGCATAATTTTTTCTTGAAGAATCAAAACTAGGTAAGACCCATGGCATTGGAACTAAGACTTAGAGGGATATTACAGGACTAAAGATTAAATCTTTGGGATCATAAATTACATAGATACATCAGTTTCAATATCAAGCTCCTCAAAATAAAGAAAAAGGTGTGTATTTTTGTTTCAAATTTCATAAGTCTTTCTTGAAAAAATAGTTGAAGTGATTCCAAGGGTATATTGAAGCATCGATATTAGTATTGGGTTCTAAAATTCCCCCTAAATATAATTCAACACACATTAAGCCTTCATAAGGCTATCCTATGACTCATGAATAAGAATAAGTGCAACATGATATATGAAAATTACAAGAGAAAGTGGAACAACTTCCAATCTCATAAAGAGAAACCAAAAATGAAATGGAGGTTTTAAAGAAATGCATGGAAGCTAAGATGGATGGCTTGAAGAAAGGCGTGGAAGCTAAGATGGATGGTTTGAAGAAAGGCGTGGAAGCTAAGATGGATGGTTTGAAGAATGGCATGGAAGACATTGAAGAAAAAATGGAAGACATGAAGAATGATCCAAAAGAAGACATGGAAGGTTTGACAAAGTTGATACAAGAAATGGGGAAAATATAGTAGAGGAAACTCATGATGAAAAAAAAATAAATGTTAATCGTGATTTCATAAAATATAATGTTGGATTGGAGACACACCATATTCCAAAGATAGATATGAGGAAGTTTTATGGCAAGGATCCCAGAACATCGATACTATAGATGGAGAAATATTTTGGTCTTATTAATGTAAAAAACACACAAAAGGTACACTTTGAAACTTTATATTTAAAACAAAATAAATTTTTATGGTATTGATTTTACAGAGGAAATGATAGCACATTATGAGGATACAAAGATAAACACCTTCTTTAACCAATAGATGAATCTCAAACAAAAGGGTTCAGTGGTGGAGCACATTGAAGACATCCAAAAATTGAATATAAGGGTAGTTGATTTTCCAGAGGAACACAAGATTGATGTCTTCATAGGTTCTTTAAAGGATAACATTAAACATGAGTTTCTCCTTTGGGAACCTAATTCATTGGAGAAGGAATTCAGGTTGGCAAGAAAAATTGAACGTAAAATTATGGCGGCAAGGAAGCCTGCTACTTGTATATCTTGGCCTTAAGATGGCTTCACTTGGACTCGTGTATAAGCCAAATTTTTGACCATGTCCCTCTACAAATTCATCCTTGAAATCAATTTGTATCTACAGCTTGACACCTTTTTCGCGTGGACAGAAAATTCCTCCGAGTATCATCTACCAATTTCACCACCTTTCATTGAGCATAGGATTGTTCCTATCAAAATAACTAATGCATCTATTTCTCCACACTGATTATATCGACTGTACTATAGGGATTCTTTTATTATATTTCAGGCTTTCAATATAAGAAAATATAAAAAATTAAATATCCCAAAAAGAGCGGGAATGAGACATTACTTCCATATTTGATGGAAGCTAAGTGTCAATTGTGTTGCCCTTAAACAAAGAAAAAAAATCGAAGTCTTTTCTCCATTGGGATGGGCTTTAATTTTAATTAGGAGAGTCATAATATTATTATTGAGTTAGTACTCCCCTGGTTGGTTAACTCTTCCAATCATATGGAGGGTTTTTTCATGCCTCCTGCATGACAATATTATACAAATTTATCATATGCTGTCATAGTCACAAATTAGTTGTGCTTTTGTTCAAGGGAAGTAAACCTGAGTCAGCCTTTCTATGGTCTATTTTGACTCACTTTTCAATCAACCATCCATAGTCTATCAGAGTCTTGTTCTATCTCATTATTTTATTTGGTCCTTTGCTCGTGATGGTTTGGGAATGTCTCCATTATCTTCTTGCTGGCATGTTTTTCTCTTATCGACTTTGACAAATTGCTCTGAGAGTAAACCTAGATCGACACCCTAGCCCTATTTACATTATTGATAGGTGACCTTGTGCTCAGTATTTGATCAACACCATGGGTATTTGACTAAGTGGTTTCCCTTTTGTTCAACCTCAGCTTTCATTATCGCACCTGGGATTCATGCAGTACCTTGGTTTCCATTTGAATCTATCAGTAGATTCCTCACGTCTTTGTCATATTTCATTATTGGCTGGTTCAGAAGGTTTATTCTGTGTGTTAGCTAGAATTTGTGTAGACCAGAAACATGCTTCAGGTTTGTTACTTCACTTTTCTTTGTCTGATTCCATCCAAATCTTGGCCTGCTGGTTATACTCACGCTGGATTGATGTGGGAAGCCTTAATCCCTTCCTTCTAGCAGATCTTTTCCCATCAACTCTGACACATTGCTGTGCGAACAAGGTCTAGAGTCCTTTTTTGAGTACCATAGGGTTTGCAGTCATTAGTGGAAGAATCCTTCAATATTGACAGTGATAATACATCAATATCTCCTCATTGGTAGATTCTATCAAGTCTTTGACTTAACTCATTCATTTTCACCTGTTAGATTTTACAAGGGTACCTTGACTCTCATATTCATTATCGGTGAGTTTTCTCATGTTTGTTAACCATATACATCAATGATCGGTAATTAAATGATTTATCACATGGTCAAATTCATCTCATCTATTCCTATAGTGTATAATTGTACCATGGTGATCGGTGAAGACCTTGGGTTTACATCAACACGCTTTGGTTGACTTTGACATCTCCTTCATTTTTCTACTAGTGACACCATCCATCGTTATATGTTGCAGTTCATCGCAACAAAATCCTATATGTTGGCACCAAAGTTGTGGGTAGTACCATTTTTTCCCACTACTTATGATTTGGTACTTGGAGATTTAGTTGTGACTTCAGTGATAATATATATTTTAGCATCATTCATCAATATTCCATATGTGATACTTTCACATGACTTTGATATGTACTTTAGGGAAGTGATCAGACGATTCAGTATTTACTTTACAGTTTCTGCTATACTTGTATACATATTGGATCTGCTCCATACTTGTTATGCATACATGCTTTACTTTCACTAAGCCTGGGTAATCTTACCTCAGACATGATCTTGCTTTCTCATTTCTTTAACTTGATTTTGGTAGGCTGAAATATGAAGAAGTCCTCTCACATCCTCACGAGATTCTTTCATATGCACATAATACATTTCGGCTAGGATGTACCCCTTCTGACCTCATATATTAGGGGGCATCCCTTATAGCATCATTTATCGTCTTTATATACTTGAAAATCTATGTATTGGCCTTGGGCAGCGCTTTCCATTCAGACTTAGTCCTTTACTTAAAAAATAATATTTTGAATTCCATAGGCAACTCTGCCTTCTAAAAAGCGCGTGCAGATGCGCGTCCACTCATATGTGACTAGTGTATATAGTTTAAAATATTAAAAAAAATTAAAACTCCCTATTATTTGGGCAAGTTTTATGGGTTACACTGGAAGCCCACCTACAGGAGTATGTGGCCAAACTATTTCCCAATTGAAAAAACTAATTTGAGGAAGTATAAATACACCTCATGGGAAGGAATAAATGGAGGAGAGAAATAGGTATTGATACTATAGCCTACTAGTCCCAAATCATGTCTTATTATCCCTGTGCCTCCTAAACTTCACAGGTTCAGGAAACCCTTGTTTCCTTATTTGAGATGTTCACCTCCTTTATGTGACATCCTTCTGCACCTTTATGAAAGAATATTGTTGAGACTTGGGATGGACGGATCCAGAGGATGGTTTCGCTTGGAATTGTGGCTGATTTCAGGTGGTATTTCTCCACATATTTTACATATATCAACAAAGAAGCTCTGTCATGTTCCCGATGTCATGATATTTAAAGTTTTTTATACATGTTAGTGATCTTGTAATAGTTGATTTCATGTTATTTTCTATAAGCTTATATGATCTAACCACTGACATCTAGGATATATATGTTGTTACAATTAGTCTATGTGCCTTTTATTGAATAATTTGTAGGCATTAAGAGAAATTTGAGGTCTAAAATGGGCCTCCTAAGGAAATTATAAAATAATTTTAGAAATAATAAAATAAGATCTGATTACATCATCAAATTTTTGAGTGAAAAAAGAAAAAACTACTTTTTCAACTCATATTCTCAACTTATTTCCAAAGTTTTTACTCAAATGAGAGCAGGAGGACTCATTGGATGAAAAATTTAATTCCTCATCCAAGGAGTACCCATCTTGCACACTTTTGATATGTCTCGCCACAAGAAAAATGAGAAATATATGAAAAACGTGATTGTAATCAAGTTTTTTTTTTATGTATTTCTCATTTTTCATGTAGCAGGGTCGATCAAAAGTATGCAGCATGGCTACCCGTTGGATGAGGAATTAAATTTTGCATCCAATGAGTACTCCCGCTCGAAATTTGGGTAGAAAAATTGGGAGATAAGTTGAAAATACGAGTTGAAAAAGTAGTTTTACTATTTTATTATTTTTTAATCATTTTACTCTTTTACTTAAAAAATAGTGAATCATTCCCCATGGTTGACATCATCATCTTGAATCTTATTGGTTCTTATAAATTTTAATTTTTTTGTACATTTTTATTAGGAGGCCCATTTTAGACCTCAAAATTAACCTAATGTTTGAAGCACATGAACAGACAGAGGTTTTGAACCCTACGTGAATGACCTCAAATGTAGGACATACGGGTAAGGTCATCTCTCCCAAGTTTACGAGTTTAAGCATTAGTACCATTAGTTTTATTCTTGTTGTTGTATGCCTTCTGCTCTATTCGAGTCCTCAACCCATACACTTGGGTAGTTTCTCTGGTAACAGAATTGGCAACTCAGTTGGGGATTACATCCATGTAATTCCTAGTTTGGCTTGCTTTTATCTGTATTTGATCTCCCCGATTGGTATGATCAATTTTCCAACATTATTGTTTCTTTATCCATCGAGGAAAAATTCTTTGCCCTCTAGACCAGGCTTCGATTTTTTAATTTTTATTTGCTACCTATCTTATATGAAAATTTTAGTGCACACAGTCACGTATATATGCATTTTGGTCCAAAGAAACACTTGTATACGTGGGTTTCGTTAGACACAGTCACGTATGCATGTTGTTTGTTCACAACCAAGCTGCGTATGGTCAATTTCAAATGAAAATTTTAGTTTTTGGAGTCCTGTAAAGTCCTTTTTCCTATGCTTGGCCACTGTTGTAGAACAATTGATAGGTCTCCATGGTGCTTACTTTTGTTGCATATCAATTTCTGTCTTTCTTAAATGAAAACCTAGTCAACCTAGGGTTTTCCTTGCTTTGTGAAGTTTTAGTTTTGGATTTTGGACCAGGGCTTCTTTTTTACATTCTTGGTTGTTCTAAAATTTCAGGGAAATTAGTTTGTGTCAGTTCACTCATGCTTGGCCTTGTCATCACTTCACATTTTTCTTTGGGCTTGTTGGATTTGTTGTTTTATTGGTTTCTTGAGAAGAAATTTTCCGGAAAATCTTGAAGTGTCTTCTTGGTTTTCTTGAAGTTTCTTTGGTTGCTAGAGTTTTATATTGTTCTTCAAATCATTTTCTTGAGTTAGTTACATCATTCCATTTAAGTCCTGTCATGTAAGTGACATTGTTGGCTTAAGGAATTTGAGGTCTCTTATCTGCTCAATTTGGTGATTTGGAGTCCTGTTAGTTTTGTGCTTTCTCAAAGAGATTTTGCATCTTTCTTAAAAATAAAAAGGCTAAAAAAAATTGTTTTTTTCCATTGATTTTTATTTTTATGGTTTTTTTATCATTTTTGAGCAAGTTTGTAGTTTTTCATTTTGGTCTGGATTGCTTGGTTTTGAGAGAAGTTATTCATTGAATTTGTCTCTTCTAGTATCAAGTTGTTTTTGGAATTTTGATTTAGGTCCTTGTTTGGACTTGTCTTTGCTTTTCTGTGAAGTGTTCATACCTATTTGGTGAGAAACTAATTTGTTTTCTTTTATTAGAAGTAGTCCTAGAATCTACATTTGGCATTGGTAATTTTGCATTAGTATAGTTTCAATGTTAAGAATATTTAGTCTTTCGATAGTTTTTGAATGTTTGGGTGTGAATCCAGAAAAGAAAAGAAAAAGTATTTCTTTTATTAATTATTTGGAGAACTTGTGTAGATATCCATTTCATCGAAGAAAAAGTCTCATTTGCATGTAGTAGGTTTCTAATGATTTCTATTTTGTGTCAAAACACCACAAGTTTCATCTTCGTTTACCCTTGACTTAAAAAGAACAACCCTTAAAACAAAGAACATAATTTAAAATGAACTATAACTTTTGAAGATTGTTAGTAATATACACCAACTAGTCTAGGTCAATAGGGCCTTGGAATAGGTGAGTGGATAGTTAACTCTCCAAGGCCACTCAAAATTTCAAACATAGAAGTTGATTAATGATTGAAATCCATCCTCGTTAAGTGGACTGGGAAAAAAATCCTCTAGAGAGTTAAGCGGGAGTGCGAGTGAAAGAAGAGAATAGATATACCCCCTCTCCTGTTTTCTAGATCCCGACAAAAGTGAATGTGGGGGGCAATAGCTATGGTACCTGAAGAAAACATTGCACACTATCATTACTACTTTTGTAGGGTTCCCTTGCGAAGCTTGGGTACTTGCAGCAGAAAAGGATATTTTTTGGAGGTTAGTGTAATGGTTTCTGCTACCTTCACTAGTAGGGTTGGGGCATAATTACCCAAAAAAAATTTGGAAGGTACTTATTTTCTCTTTATTATATTTTTGTGTCTCGTCCTAATAAATCGGAGTGGAAATACCTGAGAGCTACTTAATTTATGAATCTAAGGGAAATTTTGTAGAGAGTTCTCGTTGCTCGTAGATTTCCATAACTTTGTAATTTTTTAGTCTCTATAATATCTTATAATAATTAAAAGTGGTTGAGTGATTGGTTCTTCAATTGAGGAGACTTTGTGGGCTTTTTGATACAAGTGCTAAGCCTTCTTCTCAAAGGCGTAGGATAAATTCTACTCGTGATTTCCAATTAGTAGTAACATATGCATCGAGGAGTAATCCTCGTCTTCGGGTTATTATTTCTGAGGGTAGTCCTAGTGCTAGTCGTGATTTAGAGAGGAGTAATCCACTCCTTTCTCAGGTATTTTTTATGGCATAAGAAGTTTAGGTTGAAGAAATTCATGAACCTCTAGTTACTCCTTCCTCTGCTCTTCCTGCTAGTTTTCCTGATGTTTTATTATACATTGGGCCTTCATCTCACACACCAGCCCTGATATTTCTCCTTATTTTCTTTAGATGGTGACTGCTAGGAACACAGCCTCAGTTATGAGTACATCGAGTGTATATACTCCTATTTCTGCAGAAGGAGGAGGTATCATTGCTATATCGACCATCACTCCTAGTACTATGATTTTTGGTTCTACCTCCATTCCATCTACCAATGGCGGCACCCAATATTTCCCTTCCCATACTGGTCTATTTTAATTCGGGATTCATTCTAGTGCAATTCACTCTGTTTCTTTTACTGCTGCATCTATTGTCTCCACATCCATCTCTTCTATGGCTAATTGATCAACTTCTTTTCAGGGTTTTCCTGTTAGTACTATAGCCTGTTAGTCCAAGATATGTATTGATATTATAGCTTGTTAGTCCCATATCGATTCTGATTATCCATGTGCCTCCTACACTTCCCAGGTTTAGGAAAACCTTGTATCCTTCTTTGAGATGTTCACCTCCTTTATGTGACATCCTTATGCACCTTTATGGAAGAAGCTTGTTGAGGCTTGGTCTAGATAGATCCAGAAGACGGTTTCACTTGGAGCCATGGCTGATTTCAAGTGGTATTTATTCACATATTTTACATACATCAATAAAGAAGCTTTTTCATGTTCCTCGAAATGGCTCTAAAAGTTTAGGACCCGTAAAACTGCTAAAAATAGTAAATTGTGCTAGTATTAAGAAAATTGAAAAACTGAAAGAAAAAATGGTGGGGACCCAAGTGGAATAGGTTGGTGGCCACCAATATCCACCTAGATAATTCCCCCCCCCCCTTAAGAAGAAATGGCCCCCATTGCGTTGATTTCCTCCATGAGATGAGGAAACTTCTGCTGAACTTGGTCCCTGGTGAACCACTTGCCTTGGTGTAGGAGTTTGGTAGCTTTGACCACCCGATACAGTTGGATATTATGTTGGTGAGTGTTCTTGATTCACACATCCATGATACAATGTATGGTGGCATGTTCCATGGATTCTAGATTTAACTCTGTTGTTGTGAGTTGTTGTGCAATGTCAGAGGCGTCCAATAAAGGTGGGAAATAGGTTCGAAAGCAATCCACATTGAATACTCCTTGGTAGACCAAGGAATGGTGTAATACTCACTCGAAGTCATTGTTCCCTATAGCCTTGGTGATGGTGTATGGCCCATATTAGAACGAACAAAGATTATAGTGGGGTCGAGTGAGGCGCTCCTTCTGCAAATGTACCCACACATTTTCACCCACCTAGAACTGGTGTGGCACCTGATGTTGATCATTAGATATGTTCAATATGTAGTGAATCCACTGGAGGAAGTGTTGAATGTGCTCAATGAAGTTGTTCGCTTTGTCAGCTTCAACTGGACATGACCTGAATCGGCCTAAGTAGCCATAAACGGAATGGCTCTGTCAATGGGACATAGTGGTTGGAAACCTAGGCCCACCTAAAAGGGGTCGTGGTGGGTTGAGTTGTGGATAGCTATGTTATAACTATGTTGTACATAGTGAAGGCTATCATCCCATGTGTGTTGATGCTTTGAATTTTACATTCACAGAATGTGTACAATAATCTTTTTGACGACCTATTTCTGGCCATCAGTTTAGGGATGGAAATATGTGGACTTGGTGAGTTTTTTGTCTAGAATTGACCAGAGGCTAGACCAAAATGTTCTAAGGAACCTGCTATCCCGATCTGAGATGATATACTATGGTGTTATCACTCCATAATTTGTAATATTGGCAAGAAAAAATGACAGAGGACATCATCAAACCACTTCGGAGTCCAAGACCTAGCCTTCCTAGACTCAAAGAGGCCTCTCTCTATTTTATTATTTAACGTGATGATTATATGTGTTGATACTAGGCTAGTTACACTAATCGAAGGTTGTTTGTTTAATTGATGGTATGGTTAGACAAATAGAGCTGCAAGGACTAATCCATTGGGTTATGGAGTCAAAAGGTTGGGATCTTTCATCAACATCAATAACATCACTTGGCAAGCTACCTGTGCTAGATGGATCTTTAAAGCAGCATGAAGTATGAGGTGAAAGAAATAGTAGGGTTCAGTAGTGAATAAAGAGAAATTAAGAATTCTTTAATCAGACTTCCGTAGAAAACATTCAGATTGTAAATGTAGACAGAATCAAGGTGCTCTGATAGAAAATATTAATCTAAAATTTATGATTTACAAGTAGATGAACATATCCATAATGAAGGACACAACATAAACATTTAAATAGAGAAATAGCACATCACCATTTTCACACAGCTCAAGAATCCTGTAAACAGTTTTTTATTATTGATTTCCAACTCCACAATTACAGTGCTCCAATATAGTAGTTCTTACAATGCAGGGGCTAACAATATCTAACCCTTGATACTATTAAGGCATGAATTATTTATCTAAAGACTAAGTCGATTTCCCTACCTTGCTTGGCAACCTTTCATTGATTATGATTTAGAAAAAATGGACGAGTGTGGCCATGAAAGGCCTGATCAGACATCACTGATAGTGACACTTCCTTTGAAATTAATTCAGGGAAACTATTCATGGATCCAAACGCTTTGATGGATCTTCGAAAGATCAAACAATAAGCTTGGAGGTAGCTGTGATGGTCATGAAGAGGTAACTAGTGGTGGTTCTGATATCTGGGTCTGCTCTTTAGAAACCTGATGTTGGGTAATTAAATCTGGTGCAGCGTTGGCTACATTTCATTGATTAGTGACTATGTTGATGTCCTTTTTTTCCTTTTCAATTTCTGTTGTTATATCTCTGCATGAATGCATGAATCAATATTTTCTGCCTATCATTCAGCCTCACCCTATTTTTTTCCCCTCTTCTGTTCATGCTCGAGTCTTTTTTCTGTGTTTAGCCTATTTAATCATAAATGGCACAAAACTGCATTTACTTGGACATTGAGGGATGGTGGTTGGCATATGATGACGGAGGATGGAGGACGTGGTGTGGAGGAATTAGAAATAGAGACAAGGTGGTAGTGGCTTAGGAGGATGGTGCAAACAACTTTTTGGAGGGGGAATCAAGTGGTAAGTAGTAATGGAGAGGGGGGTGAAAAATTGTGAGGGTGCAACACATAGCGGGGGAGGTGGGAAGGGATACCACCCATTTCTAACCCCCCCGCCCATGGTTAAAGCTTGAATTCTGTAGGGAGTGAAAAATGAAACAAGGACTATCGGATGAGGAGGGGGTGAGAGGAGATGGAGGAAAGGTGGAGGGAAATGACATGGCACACTTATTCTATCATAAGTTCTTCATGCCATGTTTTAACCCTATTTTCTTCATAAAATGATGTTCAAACCTAATATGCTTAACTTGAACCTTTTTAAACAAAAAATCGTTAAAAACCCATATGTCTAGTCTTGAAAATATTTAGATTTTAGTTTTGAACCTTATCGCATCCATAGGAAATCATAGATCCCATGTTTTAGAGTTTAATTTATAAAAAATGGAATTGACGATGCGATGCAAAGTACGGATGTGACGTGGAGAGATGGTGGGACTAGACCACAACCCACAGATCACAACTTTTAAGTTTTAGTTATAAGCATTGAGGAAAACTCTTAAAATAAGTGAAGCGCAAAGTGTGGGGATGATGAGGAGATCATATACATAGTTCAAAAATGCTTAAAAATGAAAGTGCTCAAAAATGTTTGGAACCTTAGCGATCGAAAGGTCTCGCCGTTGCGATTATAGTGTCACAAACGATTCACAAAACATAGGTCATATGAAAAAGTTATGAAGGTTTGAAAATCCCAGTAAACTCCAAAAATTGGACCTTTGATCCCTTTTGACTTTATATGAACATTTTGCAAAAAAATATATATGGAAAAAAAAAATTATATAATTATTTTTTGGCCTATCAGTTGGTGCCACGTGGCTTGTGCAGAGGCTGCCACATGGCCCTAGGCTAGAGGCCAAGTGGTATGGAAAAAATTTTTTGGAGTCGGTGGGTATTGAACGCACGACCTCCCTCCCATGTGCAGAGTGCCCAACCACTCAGACTGCTAGTAATTATTAACATATCTTCGCAATAGTTTATATTTCAAGCTTCACATGTTTCCCGTCGGCGATAAAGGGGGCCATCCCTCGCTTCATAGAACCACACTCATGTGACCAGTGCTAAGAGCCTTTTGGGGGTTACCACAACAATTTTCTCAATGTGCTTTTGAAGGGCCATGTGACCAGAACCTTCCGACAGTTAATGCAACAATTAATATAACAGTTAAATCATGGTTTAACTCCACATTTTCGGTGCAAATTTAATGTGACCATTCCTAGAATTAAAATTAATGTTAGCACTTGACCTCCAACAAATATAGATCACCCCCCCCCCCCCAAAATTTTGGGTTTTCATTAAATTTAGCTCCAGTTAACTGACAGTCTCCACATTTAGTGGAGTTTTCCTAGGTGTCATTGGGAAAAATGTATGGAGAAGTCAATTTTTGAGAGATTTTGGTGAAACAAGAGTCTACCTAGACTAATTTCAACATTATGAATATATTGATAGAGTTTTCAGAGCCATTAGAGGTCATCTTGGGCAAGTTTAGCATCATGAGAGGTCAAGGAGCCACTAGGGCCGCTACGGTGTTTTCAGTTTATTGAGCATCCATTCTTTGTTTAAAACAAATGATTAGTCATTCCTAGCTAATTAAATCATTCTAAAGATGTTTTTACAAAGAGAAAAACCATTTTAGGCTTTTATTCACATGTACTTACCATTTTTTAGCAATAATATATGACGGACATGCCATTTGGAGCTAGACCAACAGATGTAGCCCAGGACGGGTGAACTACTTCATCAAATTTGCTGAGTGTCATTACATGTGATGTTTAATTCTCTGTTATTTACTACTTTATAGTGTTTTATAAGCAATTTACATGGTTTAACCTCACACAAAAATTTGTTTAAATAAGTTAAAACCATTTGTTTCACATGCAAAATCCAAAGAACATTATGCACACATTTTAATTACCATTTGGATACTTAGCACACAAAAAATAATACATTCCATTCAAATCAAGTTGGTATTAGAGCTAGATTTTTACTCTCTATATTGTTATTATGCAAATTTTTTTTAATAAGTTTTCAAGGTTTTTAGTGCTTACTAGGCTAAAGTTTAAGAGAGGAGAAGGTCAATTGGTGAAAGCTCAAAGCAATCCTCAGCCAAGGAGGGAAATATTGCCATTATCTCAACCTTAAATTTCACCTCAAAGAGAAGCAGAAGAAACCATAAGCATGTCTTCAAGGGAAGGATAAATCCATGAAGAAGTTGATCCCAAAGAGGAAGAAAGAGTGTTCAGAAAAGCATTTCTTAACTTGAGAGAAATGGTGAGAGTCCTTTATCAAGAAAAGAATGTAGGACTAGAAGGAGAAGGATTTAAACTTCACAAGGAAGGAGAAGGATCGTTGGGAGGCCATAAGGATTAAGAGAAATCCAATAAGGGTAATGGAAGAAATGGAGACAATGGAAAGTCGCCATCATCACCCTCATCTTCATCTTCATCGACTTCATCAACCACTACTTCATCTTCAATACACCACAAGTCAAAGAACACTGGTAAAAATCATTTTCTAAAACTTGATGTTAAGTTTGAATTTCCAAAGTTTGATGGCGAAGTTAATGCATAAAAGCTAGATAATTGGATTAGGCAATTAGAGGTATATTTGAGAATTCAAAATGTTCATGATGACAAAACCAAAACCCAACTAGCTTCATTGAGAATGGAAGGTGCAACTCTTGTTTGGTGGGAATCCAAGACAAAGGAGGAGATAAAAAAATATGTTAAGATTATCTTACCATGGTCTGATTTCATTTCTATAATAAAACAATAGTTTTATCCATTAGCTCACACACAGAAAGCCATAATGGACTGGAAATTTTTTAACAATTTAAAGGAAAAAATGTACAGGTGTATACCCAAGAATTTATAAGAAGAGCTATTTTACTAGGAGTATATTTGCATAGCCAAGACACTTTACTCAAGTATATAGGAGGTTTACATACTTACCTAAGACACAACATTCTCATGTTTAACCATACAAGCCTAGATGAGGTTTGTGCTCAAGCCACACATTTAGAGGTAAGGGGAAAACAAAACTTAGAAGGGAATGAGGAAAGTGAGTTTAAAGGAAAATGGAAGAAAAAGAGAAATGAAAATTGTATAAAAGAGAAGGGAAATTATTTTTTCAAACACTATTCTAAAACAAGCGATGATGAGGACCATTGTTGGAAACTTCATCTAGAGTTGAAATCAGAAATTTTTAAAGCCAAAGATAAATCCAAGGAGAAAGGAAAGACAGTTGTAGTAGCTAAACAAGACCTAGGATCAGAATCAAGAGATGAAACAAAAATCATAGCTATGGTACTAAAGAACTTGAAGGGGAAAGAAAATGAAAATAAAACCAGCTCTAGTATCTCTAACTATCACATAGAAGCTCCAGATGAAGAGAAGAGAATTGAACTGTTTCATGTGAGGGTCATTTACAAACATACCAAGGTTGAAACATTATTTGACAGTGGGTCACAAGAGAGGCCTTATTTCTAAATACTTAGTCAATAAACTTAATCTTGACACTATTCCACATTCGAAACCATATCCACTTGGTTGGATTTCTAAGATGAAAATTTATAGGCTTAAAAAAAGTGCATGTTTCACTTTGACATAACAACATATTTCATTGACACAATTGAATTAAATGTTGTTCCACTTGATGTTAAATGTATGGTGTTGGGTAGTCCTTAATCGTATGACAGGAACGATATCTTCCATCGCCATGAGAAAAAATACCATTTATTCAAAGAGGGCAAGGCGTTTATTGTGAGAGCTCATCGCAAAAAACTAGACTCTTCTTTAATGAATGCAAGACAAATGAAGAGGCTCGTCAATTCAAGTCAAAACTTGACATTGATGATGATCAAGAAAAGAGAAGTTTTACATAACATTTTTCATGTAAATGTTGATGTGAATAATGATCTATTTCAGTTTGAAAGTAGGTTGTTGTTGAAAGAAGATGACAAGCAGTCGCAGCAATCGTCTTTGGCGTCAAACAGTGCTGAAAAAAAAGTGTCAGTGAAAGAAGTTGCAAAGGTCCAAAAGAGGTAAATTCAACTTAGCAAAGAAGGCACAAGGTTCAAAAATGATCATTGCTGGTTTCAAAAAGGTAGGGTACAATGGCGAGGAAACTTGGTCAAGAATCGACACAAGTTCAAAGAAAATTCAGCAAAAAATCGCCATAAGGACAGGATGCAATGTGAAAGTTATTTTCAGTTTCCTTTGATTATAGACCAATGTAGAAAAAATATGTTTACTGCAAATTTAAGTTTTTGTTCTGCAAGTTTTGAAAATGTTCAACATGACAAGGTCAAAGTTAGCAACATTTGGTCAATGGAATTAAGGAAAAAAAAATTGTTTCATGAAAATATCCAATTAATGAATTTAGGGAGATTTTAATGGATTAAGATTGGAAGAGTAGGGACACAGTCTCCTCATCTTCATGTTCAATAGTCTAAAGTTCTTTTGGGGTTCAAGAGCTTCCCAGTGGGGAGGTGTGATTAGGAGATCATGTCCATAGTTCAAAAATGCTCAAAAATGAAAGTGCTCAAAAGTGTTTGCAACCTGAGCGACCAGAAAAGTCTTTTCACTACGATTCTGGCACTATGAATGGTTTGCAAAACAGAGGTTGTATGCATAAGGTATGAAGGTTTGAAAAGCTGAGTAAACTCCAAAAACTGGACCTTTGACCCATTTTGACATTATATGAAAATTTTGAAAAATAATATATATGGAAAGAAATATTTTTATATAAGTTATTTTTTCACCTATCAGTGGGCACTACATGGCCTGCTCAGAGGCTGCCATGTGGCCCCAGGCCAGAGGTCAAGTGGTATGGTAATTTTTTTTTGGAGTCGGTGGGTATTGAACGTGGGACCTCCCACCCGCATGCAGAGCGCCCGACCACTCGGGCTGCTAGTACTTCTTAACATATCTATGTAGCAGTTTATATTTAAATCTTCATATGTTTCCTGCCGGTGGAAAAGGGCACCAGCCCCTAAGGGCCAACCCCTGCTTCACAAAACTACACTCACGCAACCAACTCTACGAGCCTTCTGGCGTTTACCACAACAATTTTCTCTGCACGATTTTGAAGGGCCATGTGGTGAGAACCTTTCAATGACTAACACAACAATTAATATAACGATTAAGTCATGGTTTAAACTTCGCGGTTTTGGTGGATGTTTAATGTGACCACTCCCAGCATTACAATTAATACCAAAACAAGACCGCTGAAAAATTTGGAGTGGGGGGTGGAGTTGTGGTGGTGGGGCCAACCACATTGCAAATTAAAGAAAATAGATTGTGGGCACTTCAAATGGTAAGTTAAACAATGTGCAATACGATATATCACAAATTGGCAATCACATGTTTTAAGGTTTATTTGCATCGTGAAATGTTATATTTGCCAATATGTGATGGATGCTGGGAAGAAATGGTGAAGTTTTAGGGAGGAATGGCCCACTTTAATCGCAATCGGGGAAATCAGAAAAGTGGAAGGTAAATAAATGCTATAGCGACAAAAAGGTAAGATAGAAAGATATAGGAAAGCGAAAAAGTTAAGGTTTAATGTTTCTAAAGGAAAAAAAATGAGAAGGAAATGTGGTAGGTGAAATGGGTCCCACTTCATAGCATATCGTATTTCAAAAGGTTTGTAGGAGATGGCAATGAAAGGATTTTAGGATTTGGCCTTTTCGAAAAGTGATTTTGAATGTGGGGGATTTTAATTAATTGTATGGAAATATATGAGCGGGGAAGGAAATGTAAATAAAGGGAAATGAATGAAATGAAAGTATGGCGGGGATATATGCTATGGTTTAAAACTTTAGGATATAAGTTAATAATGAGGATTTAAATCATATAAATAAATTTTTCTATAGGCTCATTTAGACTAGCATCTAATCAAATCCTTTAAAACAGAATGAACATTTTATTTTTCTTTCTTGCTTTGTTTCTCTTTATTTATGCCTTAATGATTATTCTAGTGTTGTTGCTTTGTGTTGCTTCTCCATCTTATTAGCAACATTTTGCCTTTCCATTGAATGCAAAGGCACATAGATCCTTTTGAATCTCTTGACAGTCAGGATTTCCCAGTTTTCCTGAAAATAAATGATAACCATGGAATATTACTTTCAGAAATGACAAATCTAATCAATAATAAGTGACCTGGTGATATTGTGAAATACATGAGTCTAACAGTGGCTCCAACTGGCGATGGCAGCTCCTTTAGGAGGTGTCAAGAACACTATTGACTAGTATCCTGATCCATTAGGTTGATCCAACTCTGCAACCTAATCTGCTACAATATATGTGGCTTAAAACATTAAAGCTGAAATAAACACTCTCTGCAATCTGTAGTCTAGGAGACACTTGAGCTAAAAGTAGAAAGAAAACTGAAAAGAAAACTGGAAAGATTCTCAAATTTTTGAGCTTATTTGCGTAGCTACCTACCCTACTTTACTGAAATTGCTTCTATTCTAAATGATAGAGTAATGCCAGTGCTGCCAGTCAAGTAGAAGCAGAAACATATGGACAACTTGACTGCTTGTTAGGAAACTTATCAGTATAACTTGATTGTGTGTCCTCATAGCCAAAGTTATAATATGTAATGACAACTGGTGATGTATGTAATCCTTATAGAGAGTACATGTTTGAAAATTTGAGCTAATAAAAACCTCCATATAATCTTCTATATGATCAACAAAATCATGATGTATGATATCTCCTTCTATGCCTTCAATGACTAGTTGATCACTTGTATCCCCAATATTAACCCTTGAAACCTCATCTTCAGTTTTGTACTTGAAAACAAAATCATCCTCAATAGGTAAGCCAAGAGGTAGTACAATTTCCTCTTGCTTAGGGGAAGGAAGATTTTCCAAGAATTCTTTAGGGTCTATGAATTTATTTGACTGAATTTGAGAATTCAAAAATTCAATACCAATTTCATATCTTTCAACAACTATCTCCAAAAAACATGTTTTAGCTTCAGGCCTAAATTTTCTTGATTTCAAAATAAGAAAGACAACCCCTAGGAAATCTTCATCAAGCTGAAATTCTGATAACTGATTCCTGAATGCATTTAAAACTTCACTAGATAGAAGGTCTACCACAAACCTTGTCATCTTTTTCAGCAGGAACTCTGGTCAGCATGTTGTGGAGTTGCCATGAATGCTCAAAAGCTAAGTTCTTTGAATCATGGAGTCGACAGGTGAATAATTTCAAGATTTTGCAGTCTAGCCACCCACCCACCATTAACACTGAGATCAAGCTTTTATGTTCTTTCTAAGGAAGATAAATTTCATCCCAGTGGAGTCTTTAAGTCAACTTAAAACTGTGGATTCATCGGTTGAATGATTTCAACTTTCTTGTGTCTATCATGTTGTCCACCATCATCAACCAAATACCAATCCTAGAAAATAAAAAATTCATATAATTTTGAATGGGGTTTCTGAGTTCTCATGAAATATGACCTTTTCAATAACTCCCTAGTGGAGTTGCCATTATGTTGTCACTCTGTAATTTGTAATATTGGTAAGAAAAAAATATAGAGGACATCATCAAACCACTTTGCAGTCCAGGACCCAGCCTTCCTAGACTCAGAGAGGGCTCTCTTTGTTTTATGATTTAACTTGACGATTATAATTTTTGATATTAGGCTATTTACAGTGATTGGGGTTGCTTGTTTGATTGATGGTGTGGTTGGAAATATAGAGCTGCAGGGACTAATCCATTGGGTTATGGAGACAAAAGGCTAGGATGGCACATAAACATCAAGAGAATCACAAGGCAAGCTAACTATGCTAGATGGATCTTTAGAGCAGTATGAATTATGAAGTGAAAGAAATATTAGGGTTCAGTAGTGACTAAAGAGAAATTAAGAATTATTTAATCAGACTTCAGTAGAAAACATTCATATTGTAAATGCAGACATAATTAAGGTGCTCTAATAGAAAATCTTAATCTAAAATTTGTGATTTACAATTAGGTGATTAGATGCACAGTGAAGGAAACAATGGAAACATTTAAACAGAGAAACAAAACATCACCATTTTCACACAGCTCAAGAATCCTGTAAACAATCTTTGATTATTGATGTCCAACTCCACAATTATAGTTCTCCAATATAGTAGTTATTAAAATGCACGGGCTAACAATATCCAACCCTTGATACTGCTAATACATGCAATATTTATCTAAAGAATAAGTCGGTTGCCCTACCTTGCTTGACAACCTTTCATTGATTACAATTTAGCAAAATTGGACAAGCGTGGCCATGCAAGGCTTGATCATACATCATTGACTGTTAGGTCGCTATATTACTAGTATAGTCCCTTATTGTTGTTAGTGTAACCCCCTTATTGTTATTATTGTACCCTTGTAACCCCCATATTGTTATTATTGTGCACTTAAATTATTATTGTTAGGTCGGCTAGGATTACATTGTGGCCCCATGGACTCCTATATATAGAAAGGAGGTTTTGTAATTTGAATCATCCAAGAATTGTTCTATCATGTAATGTATTGGAGGTTGCCCCCTCGAAGTGGCTTATTTCTAAGGCGTTGATATTGCTTTTCTTCTCTTTTTGGAGTTGGTTTCACAACATTTGCACGTAGCTTGGGATTTGAGGGTTTCACCGCTCCAAACAGGTCATCGTGGTATTTTCATAATAACGTTTTTTCTACAAAGTTTCATAAGCTGACATTTTTAGATTTCGAAGCCAAAATCTCGCGGAACATTGTCGCAAAATTTCAGATATTAATTCGCAATATTTTTAGAGATATGATTTGTGGAAGGTAGGTCATTATGCAGGCTCCTGAATTTAACCTAAATGGGTCATTGTGGCATTCTCACTATAAATTTGTTTCTACGAAGGTTCAGAAGATGAAATTTTTAGAGTGCGAAGCTAAAATCCTGAGGAACATAGTCACAAAATTTTAGATCTTTTTTCGCATTATTGGCGGAGGTATGATCTGTGGAGGTTAAGTTGTTTTCAGGCTTCTGAATTTCATCTCAAAGAGGTGATCATGGGAAAATCTTCATAACTATATCTCTGAGCATCATATTGTAATGTTGTAAAATGTGACCATAAGTACACAGACTGTAGTTTTCTATCTATCAATTTCAGAGCCAAAGGAGGAAACAGTGACACATGGCAAGTCGTACAAGTTGGCTCTACTAAACTAGGCCATAATTGGGTATTTGTGAGAGACTGGATATAAATTTTTCTTAAAGAATCCAAATCAGATCAGAGCTATGGAATTTGAAAGAGGCTTTAGAGGGCTACTATAGGGACAAATTTTATATATTGAAAATCCACAATTATAGAGACAATTCAATTTCAATATAGAGCTCCTCAAAAGCAAGTAAAAGGTGTGTATTGGATTCTAAAATGGCCCCTAAAAATAATTCAACACCCATTAAAACTTTATAAGGCTCTACTATGACTCATGAAGATGAAGAATGACAACATGACATATCAAAATTACAAGAGCAAGTGCAACAAATTTCGCTCTCGCAAAGAGCAACAAAAAATGACATGGAAGTTTTGAAGAAAGGAGTGGAAACAAAGATGGATAGTTTGAAGAAAGGAGTGGAATCTAAGATGGATGGTTTGAATAATGGCATGGATGGAATGGAAGTCGGGGTATGGAATCTAAGATGGCACAAAAGACTGCGTAAGATCATGAAAAATGGAAAACATGAAGAATGCTCTAAAAGCAGACATGGAAGGTTTGACAAAGTTGATACAAGAAATGTTTCATAATGGTGAAAAGATAGTAGAAGAAACTCATGATGAGAACAAAATAAATGTTAATCGTGATTTCATAAACTCTAATGTTGGCGAGAAGAGCGACCATATTCCAAAAATGGAGATGAGGAAGTTTCATGGAAAGGATCCTGTAACATGGATACTACAGATGGAGCAATATTTTGATCTCCATAATGTGCAAAACACACAAAAGGTACACATTGCAACTTTACATTTAGAAAAAAATACATTTGTATGGTATCGATGGCTTTGCTCCCGTAAAAAAATTGTCACTTGCTCAATTTTTACGGAGGAAATGATAGCACATTATGAGGATACAAAGAGAAACACCTTCTTTAGCCAATTGATAATTCTCAAAAAAAAGGACTTAGTGGGGGAGCACATTGAGGACTTCCAACGATTGAATATAAAGGTAACTGATATTTTAGAGGAACACAGGATTGATCTCTTCATAGGTACTTTAAAGGATAACATCCAACATGAATTTCGTGATTTGGAACCTCATTCATTGTAGAAGGCATTCAGGTTGGCAAGAAAAATTAAATGTAAAATTATGGTGACAAGGAAGCCTACCACTCACTTCTATAAAAAGGAAGTGTTGCTATGCCTAGATTTCCACAACCTACAAGGTTGACACCACAACAATTGGAAGAAAAAAGAGAAAAAGGCTTTGCTACAGTTGTGATATCAAATACACTAAAGGTCATAAGTGTGCTGAGAAGAAATTATTTTACATAGATTGTGAAGAGGAAGAAGAAAATGAATAGGAATTATCAATTAAGATAATACACTAGGAACCAGCCCTAGAAGAGGAAGAAATGAGTTTGACCATATCATGTAAGGGCTGAAGAACAGCTAATTAATTCTCAAATTCTTAATATAGAAGGACATATCAAGTAAAGAAAAAGGTATTAGTGTTTTTATTGATCTTAGGTAATTCATAAACTGAAGTACTGTAAGGAAGCTATGAACTGTGGATGTTCCTATACCTAGCACCAGAATGTCAAGTGATGGTTGAAAATGTAGGAACTATAAATTCCTCTGGAAAATGCAATAATATCAAGCTAACCATGGGGGAATATGTATTGAATATTCCAATGCTTTCCATTCCAATGGGATTTGTTGATGTTGTACTAGGAGTACAATGGTTACAATCTTTGGGGACAATAGCTTTTAATTTTCAAGAACTTTTCTTGAAATTTTTTTTATAAGGTAAGGAAGTTTAATTATGGGGTATTGCAGGGAAGTCGGGAAAGATAATAAACTCTAATGTCGTGACAAAGCTTCTAAAAAAATAACAACGAGGCATAATTGCACAGTTATGATCACTAGAAGTTCCAACATCAAAATCATCTATTTTTGTAGATCTCCAAAAAGTCTTGGACAATCACTCCATGGTGTTTGAAACTCCTAAAGGACTCCCACCTATTCGTTATCATGATCATGCTTTTCTTTTTATTCCTGGAAGTGTTCCTCCAAACATTATGCCTTATAGATAGCCTTATGTCCAAAAGAGCGAAATTGAACATATGATTGTAGAAATGCTAGAAGCTGGTATAATTCAACCTAGTTGAAGTTCTTTCTCTGCTCCTGTATTATTGGTACACAAGAAGGATGGATCATGGTGCATGTGTCCATATTATAGGGAGCTCAATAAGATCACCATTAAATATAAATTTCCCATTCTTGTGATTGATGAATTATTGGATGAATTACATGGAGAAATTTATTTTGACTTTAAGTTGACTTTGTTCAGATATCATCAAATTAGAATGAAGACTAAAGATACTCCGAAACAACATTTTGAACTCATGAGGGTCATTATGAATTTTGGGTCATGCCTTTGGCCTTACCAATTCACCTCTACATTTCAAGGATTGATGAATTCCATTTTCAAACCCTTCCTTAGAAAATTTGTGCTAGTATTTTTTGATGATATACTAATCTACAACAAGTCTTGGAAGGATCATGATCAACATGTTGACAGGGTGCTCAAACTACTGCAGGAGAAACAATTGTATGCAAAAACATCCAAATGTTTCTTTGGATTACAAGAGGTGGAATATCTAGGTCATATTGTATCTCACGAGGGTGTTAAGTTAGACCCTAACAAAATTAAAGCCATTAAGGAATGTAAAGTCCCCACAACCATTGAGAAGTTGCGAGGATTTCTCGGGTTAACAAGGTATTATCGTAAGTTTGTTAAAAATTATGGGAGAATAGCAGCACCTCTAACAACATTATTGAAGAAAGATGCATTTTCATGGACTCCTGAAGCAACTAAGGCCTTTGAACATCTTAAAGAGGCAATGTGCCTAGCACCGGTCTTAGCTACACCAGATTTCACAAAAACCTTTATTGTGGAATGTGCAAAGGAAAGTATTTATAGAAAGCTATTTATGAGAAGGAAATGTTAGCAATATTGCATGCACTAAAGAAATGGTCAAATTACCTAACGCGAATACTCTTCAAGGTAAAAACTGATCATGATAGTCTTAAACAGTTTTTGGAACAAATTCTATCTTCAAAAGAGCAGCAAAAATGGGTCACAAAGATGTTGGGTTATGACTTTGAAATAATATACAAAAAGGGGAAGCTAAATGTTGTTGGAAATTCACTCTCAAGAAAGAATGACAAGGTGGAAGCATTGCTTTGTCCGATTGCTATTATCCAACTAGATTGGATAACTGAAGGAAGATATGAATGGAATAAGGATGAAGAAGTGTGGAAACTCATTCAGAAGTTGTAGCAAGATCCTAGTACATCTGATACATTTAGTTGGAAAAATGATTCCTTATGGTACAAAGATTGCTTATATATTTGTAAGAATTCCCTACTAAAACAAAATATTTTTTTGGAATTGCACACTTATCCTTTAGGAGGACACTCAAGATTTTCAAAAACTTACCACAGGGTGAAGAAAGAATTTTTTTGGGATGGCCTTAAATTTGATATTGAAAAGTTTGTGGTGGAATGTTTGGTTTTCCAAAAAAGTAAAGTTGAGATAATTAAGACCTTGGGTCTTCTACAATATTTATCCATTCCAAGTCAGCGTTGCGAGGATATTTCAATGGATTTTATCACAGGTTTACCTAAGTCCAAAGGAAAGAGTGTCATCGTGGTGGTAGTTGATAGACTTACCAAGTATGCACACTTTTGTGCATTATCTCATCCATTTAAAGCAAGTACAGTTGCTACTGCATTTATGGAAACAATTCAAAAGCTACATGGAAACCCAAAGATTATTGTAAGTGACAGAGATCCCATTTTTACTGGAAATATTTGACGAAGTTATTTTCTTATCTGGGTACTCAATTAGATCATAACTCATCTTATCATCCTCAATTCGATGGTCAAACTGAGACAGTAAATAAATTTTTGGAAGGATATCTTTTTTGTTTTGTATTTGATAAAAAAACACAATGGGTCAAGTGGTTACCTCTCGCTGAATGGTGGTATAACACTTCCTTCCATACTACAGCAAAAATGACCCCATTTATGGCACTTTATGGATATCATCCACCATCCATCACATCATCTTTAAGAGAAAATTCGAAAACTCCAAAATTCAAAAATTCCAAAGGAGCAGATGCAGCACTATGGCATCATAGGCTTGGACATATGGGTGAGAAGGGGATGAAGATTCTTCACTCAAGAAATTTGTTGCCAGGTTTGAAGAATGTTGATTTGGATTTCTATGAAAATTGCATTTATGGAAAACAAAAGAGAGTCAGATTTCTCAGAGTTGGGAAAGAAAAGAAGAGCGAAAAATTGGATCTTGTGCATACAGATGTATGGGGAACTGCTCAGGTATCATCTCTCGGCGGCTCTCATTATTATGTTACTTTTATTGATGATGCAACTAGAAAAACATGGATTTATTGTATTCAGAATAAATCTGATGTATTTGATACTTTCAAGAAATGGAAAGCTTTGGTTGAGATTGAGACAGGAAAGAAGTTGAAGTGTCTCAGATCAGACAATGGAGGTGAATATTGCAACAAAGATTTTGATAGGTACTGTTCAGAGCATGGAATTCGTAGAGAGAAGACAGTTCCAAGAACACCACAAGAAAATGGTGTGTCAGAAAGGATGAACATAACAATCATGGAGCGTGCAAGGTGCATGAGATTGCATGCAGGATTGCCTTTACAATTTTGGGCAGATGTTGTAGATACTGTTGTTTATCTAATAAATAGAGGGCCTTCAAGTTTCTTGGATGGTGGTATTCCAGAGGAAGCATGGACAGGTAAAAAGGTAAACTACTCTTTTTTAAAGCCTTTTGGTTGTGAGGCCTTTGTCCATATAAATAAAGAAAATAGAACAAAGCTTGAGGCAAAATCAAAGAAATGTACCTTTATTGGATATGGTGCTAATGATTTTGGTTATCGCTTATATGATTATGAAAATCACAAAATCATTAGGAGCAGAGATGTAATATTCAATGAAAAGGTCTTGTATAAGAATCAGTTGTAGGAAAAGAAACAAGAAAAAGAAAGCAAGGAATACACGGTTCTTGATGAGATAACTGAAAAAGTAAAGGTGCCTGAAAATGATAATAATCAACAACCACAGCAGCAGCAACCACCACAACAGCAACAGGCACCTCAAACACCTGAAAGTGGTGTTAGAAGATCTACCAGGATAAGTAGACCCCCTGAACGATACTCTCCTTCATTATATTATTTATTGTTGACTGATTCTGGTGAACCTGAATGTTATGAAGAAGCAATTCAGGTTGAAAGCAGGAAGAAGTGGAAGCTAGCCATGGAAGAAGAGATGGACTCCTTAATGCATAACCAGACTTGGGACTTAGTCAGGTTGCCTGCAGGTAAAACTGCATTGCAGAATAAATGGGTTTACAAGCTGAAGGAAGAAGATGGAGGAAAACAAAGGCACAAAGCTAGACTTGTGGTGAAGGGGTTTGCACAGAAGAAAGGTATTGATTTTGATGAAATATTTTCTCCTGTTGTTAAAATGACTTCAATCAGAACTATTTTAAGTCTTGTAGCAGCAAAATATTTACATCTTGAACAGTTAGATGTAAAGACAACATTTCTCCATGGAGATTTGGAGGAAGATATATACATGCAGCAACCAGAAGGATATGAGGTAAAAGGGAAAGAAAAATTGGTGTGCAGGTTAAAGAAGAGCTTGTATGGCTTAAAACAGGCTCCAAGGCAGTGGTATCTAAAATTTGACAAGTTTATGTCTGAACAAGGTTATAATAGATGTCACTCTGATCATTGTGTTTATCTAAAAAGGAAAAAATGATGGAAGCTATATTATATTGTTATTGTATGTAGATGACATGCTTGTTGCAACATATAACATGTAGGAAATAAATGTGCTCAAAAGAAAATTGGAAAATTCATTTGCAATGAAGGATTTGGGAGCTGCAAAACAAATCCTTGGTATGAGGATAACTAGAGACAGGAAAAATCACAAATTAACATTGTCTCGGAATGAGTACATAGAAAAGGTGTTGAAAAGATTTAATATGCACAATGCAAAACCTGTTAGTACACCTTTTTATAGCCATTTCAAACTTAGTAAGGAGATGTGCCCAAAGACCCAAGAAGACATGTATTATATGTCTAAATTTCCATATGCATCAGTAGTTGGAAGCTTAATGTATGCAATGGTTTACACAAGGCCTGATATTGCACATGCAGTGGGAGTTGTAAGCAGGTACATGAATAATCCTGGAAAAGAACATTGGATGGCAGTAAAATGGATTCTCAGATATTTGAGAGGTACCACAAATCAATCATTATGCTTTGGTGGTTAAAACATTTCTCTATAGGGATATGTTGATGCAGATATGGCAGGTGACAGAGATAACAGGAGGAGCACTACAGGATATGTATTTACTGTAGGTGGAACAGCTGTCAGTTGGGTTTCAAAAATCCAAAGTGTTGTTACACTTTCAACAACAGAAGCCGAGTATGTTGCCGCTATAGAGACTAGTAAAGAAATAATTCGGTTACAAAGGTTTACGAATGAATTGGGTAAGAAGCATGATATGGGCACGTTATACAGTGATAGCCAAAAGTACCATTCATCTTGCAAATAAATTATCATTTCATTCCAGGACTAAAAACATACATCTGAAGTACCATTTCATACGGTCAGTATTGGAAAATGGAGAGTTGAAGTTGGAAAAGATACACACTAGCCAGAATCCTGCAGAAAATTGATGTAAAATTGCCTTGTAAAAGTATAGTAATTTCTAGTCAATCTGGGCCGTTCATTAGGTGAATGATCTGACGGTAGAAGTTATGTTTAGTTTAGGGTTTTTTTCCCTAGAAGGCAATCCCCTCGCTTTTATGAGGGTATTGTATTGCGGCTGCACATTGTATATGTATTCTATGAGCAGGAAACAGATAGGGAGACTGTGAGAGAGAATAGAGGATATTACAACGGATCTGTTGTAGGTTTTGTCTCTTCATTTTTCTAGATAATAGAAAGGAAGGAATGGCTGTTTGGGGTGGACATAGCCCAAACTAGGTGAACCATGTATATATGTGTCTCTCTAGTTCTATGTGTTTTGTGTGCTTGTATTTTCCGCATATTTTATGTGTTGCATTGCTCTGTAATATTTAATTTTATAACAATATCCAACCCTTGATACTATTAAGGAATGAAATATTTATCTAAAGACTAAGTCAGTTTCCCTACCTTGCTTGACAACCTTTCATTGATTACGATTTAGTAGAAATGGACTAGTGTGGCCATGCAAGGCCTGATCAGACATCACTAACAGCAACATCTCCTTTGAAATTAATTATGGGAAACTCTTCATGGATCCAAACGCTTCGATGCAAAAGATTAAAAATTTATCTTAGATGTAGATGTGATGGTCATGAAGAGGTAACCAGTGGTGGTTCTGACATCTGGCTCTGCTCTTCAGAAAACCGGTGTTGGGTAATTAAATCTGGTGCAACGCTGGCTACTTTTCATTGATTAGTGACTACGTTGATGTGCTTTGCTACCTCTTCGATTTCTCCTGTTATATATCTACACGATTTCCTGACTCGATATTTTCTGCCTCTTGTTTAGGCTCACCCTATTGTTTGCCCCTTTTGAGGTCCTGCTCGAGTCTTTTTGTCGTGTATAGCCTATTTCTTCATAAATGGCACACAAACCGCATTCACTCAGACATGGAGACATGGTGGTTGGTATACGGGGATAGAGGATGGAGGGTGTGGCATGGAGGCATTGGAAATGGTCATAAGGTTGCAGCAGTTTGGGAGGACAGTGGAAACAACTTTTCGGAGGGGGTCTCAAGTGGTAAGAAGTAACGGAGAGGGGGGTGTGAAATTGTGAGGGTGTGAAATGTAGTAGGGAAGGTGGTAATGGATACCACCATTTCCGAACCCCCGCCCTCCCCATGATTAAAGCTCAAAAGATGTGGGGAGTGAAAAATGAAACAAGGAATGTTAGATGAGGAGGGGGTGAGAGGAGATGGATGAAAGGTGGAGGGAAATGACGTGGCACAATTATTCTACCAAAAGTACTTCATGCCCTTTTTTAACAGTCTTTTCTTCATAAAATGATGTTCAAACCTCATATTCCCGACTTGACACTTTTTAAATAAAACATCATAAAAAACCCATATATCTGGACTTAAGAATGTTTAGATTTTAGTTATGAATCTTATCGCATCCATAGGAAATTGCACATTGCATGTTTTAGAGTTTAGGTTATAATAAATTGAAATGATGATGTGATACGAAGTACGGAGGTGACGTGGAGGGAAGGTGGGACCAGACTGCTGCTTGCAGATCACAACTTTTAAGTTTTAGTTATAAGCACTGAGGCAAACTTTTAAAATTTCGAAGTGCCAAGTGCGGGAAGAAGGTAAGTGATGTGCTAGGTAAGGTTGGACTGGACCGCAGCCCGCCGATCGCAACTTTTAAGTTTATTAATAAGCACAGAGGAAAAATATAAAAGATGTGAAGTGTGGGGAGGAGGTAAGTGACGTGGCGGAGAAAAGTTGGACCGGCTGCATCACAAATGACAGATCTTAGGTTTTTTTTATAAGGAGCGAGGGTTAAAATATAAAAGTTATGAAGTGCGTAGAGAGGGACCCACCTACATTGCAATCGCAAGTCGAAAAACTTGTATGGTCAGGTAAAGTTTATGATATATCAATGTTTTTCAATATATTTCAATGGTTTGTAGTTGGAGGCAGAGCTGTGGTGGTGGGGCCAACCACATTGCAAGTATAATAAAATAGATTGCGGGCGCTTCAAATGGTAAGTTAAATAATGTGCGATGCGATATATCACAAATCAGCGATCACAGGTTTTAAGGTTTATTTGCGTTGCGAAATGTTATCTTTTTCGATATGTGATGGATGGTGGGAAGAAAGGGTGACGTGTCAAGGAGGAATGGCCCACTTTAATCGCAATCGTGGAAATCGTAAAAGCGGAAGGTAAAACAATGTTATAGCAGCAAAAAGGTAAGGTAGAAAGATATAATGGAAAAGTGGAATAGGTAAGGTTTAATGTTTCTAATGGAAAACAAAATGAAAAAGAAACATGGCGAGTGGAACGGGTTCCAATTCATAGCATATCCTATTTCAAAAGGTTTGTAGGAAATGAAAATGAAAGGATTTTGGGATTTGGCCTATGCGAAAAGTGATTTTGAATGTGGGGAATTGTAATGAAATGTATGGAAATATATGAGCGGGGAAGGAAATTTAGATAAAGGGAAATGAATGAAATGAAAGTATGGCAAGGATGTATGCTATGGTTTGAAACTTTAAGATATAAGTTAATATTAAGGATTTAAACCATATAAATAAATTTTTCTATAGGTGCATTTAAACTAGTTGCCAATCAAATCCTTTAAAACAGAATGAAACTTTTCTTTATTTTTTTCTCTGCCTTAATGATAGTTTTGGTGCTGATGCTATGTGCTCCTTTTCAATCTTATCAACAACATTTTTCCTTTCCATTGAACTGAATGTCACATAGATCCTTTTGAAGCTCTTGACAGTGAGGATTTCCCATTTTTCCTGAAAATAAATGATAGCCATGGAGTATTATTTTCATAAATGAAAAATATAATCAATAATCAGTCACCTAATGATACTATGAAATACAATATTCTAACATGTAGGATCCCAATTTGCACCCACACTCGTTCAGAGAAGAGTATAGAAATGGTTTCTACTTTGATATTCTTCTTGGAGGATAACATAATCTCCATATTCAAGAATTTGTCGACGACAAAAAAAAAACAGTCATTTCCATGCTTAATAGAAGGAAGGCCTGACATGTACATGAATATGGATTCCCAAGGTTGACTAGCGGTAGGCAACAGAGTATATAGGCCTTGCTTCTTGATGGTTCGTTTGGCAATGAAGCTAGTAGTGTAGGATCTGAAGTACTTCCCAACATCATGTCGAAGGTTCAGGCAATAGAAATAATTTTGTAGTACTGCCACTATTTTCTTGACCCTGAAATGCCCAACAAATGGACTCTAGTGTGCTTCCCAAATCATCTTGGCATGCTCGCTTGAAGGAACACAAATGTGTCCCAGGTGACATAGCATTGCGCCCTGGAGGTGAAAATTTGGAACTTGCGTGCCCTCCAAAAGTGTCTTGTATGTGTGGCTGAATTCTAGATTGCTCCTATAGAGAAGTGGCCAATCAGAAGTCTCATGCCCACAATATTTAAGAATGATGGTTAGCACCACGATCGGTGGTCAGCTGAGGCAGTCTGTAACATTATTGGTGTTTCCCTACTTATACATGATGTTCAAATGAAATTGTTTCACATATGTGGGCCACTTCTAATGGCAATAATTCTGCAACTTCCCTTGTGTCTGTATTAAGTGTAGGGGTTGGTGGTCTATGTGGATGACCTTTTCCTTCCCAGAAATGTAATACTTCCATTGGCAGCACACCTGCAAAATGGAATACATTTATTTTTCATAAGTGGGGTAATTGTGGACTTTGTCAGATAATGTCTCACTGTGATATGCCAATTGATGCCCCTGTTGTGTCAGAACTACGCCAATATCATAGTCAAAGGCATCTATCTTGATCTCAAATGGTTATTGAAAGTCTTTTAATGTGAGCACTATGGTAGAGCAGAGGTGGTGTTTCAATTCTACGAATTCCTTATGTTGAGATTCCAACCAAAATAATATTGTGTTTTCTCCTCCGTTGGTGACTTCACTCAAGAGCCAAGTGATATGAGAGAGTCCCAACACGAACCTATGGTATAAATTAGCAGGGCCCAGAAAGTTGTGAAGCTCTGTTAGAGTGGTTGGGGCTGGCCAATCCTGAATTACTTGGATCTTGGTTGGATCCACATGCACCCTCCTTCATCAATAATGTATCTGAGATACTGAACCTAGGTGATGCCATCCAAATTGGCACACAACTTGTGTTTCCACAGTGTTTGGAGGACCTCTCAGATCTAGTGGAGGTGCTCTTCCCAAGTTTGGATGAAGATCATGATGTCATCCATGTACACTACTACAAATGAGTTGGTAAATGGCCACAATATGTCTTCCACCAATGTCATGAATGTTGTGGGAGGATTCGTCAACCCAAAAGGCATGACTAGCAATTTAAAAAGGCCCTCCTTGGTTTTGAAGGTAGTCTTTCACATATCGTATAGTTCGATTGGTACCTGGTGATACCTAGAATTCAATTCAATCTTGCTAAAACATTTTTCCCCTTCGAGATGATCCAGAAGGTCATCAACCCATGGGATTGAGTACCTATTCGAGAAAATTATCTTGTTCAATGCCAGATAGTCAATGTAAAGTCTCCAAGTCTCGTTCTTCTTTTACAGTAACACGATCGGACTCCCACAAGGTGATGAACTTGGCCAAATGTGGTCTTTCTCCAGAAGCTCCTAAATATTTCTCTTGATTTCATTGTTATTCATAACATAGCACTGATAGATCAATCCATTGGGAAGTGACGGACCTCGGGTAAGATTGATGGGGTGCTTGACCTGACAATGCAGAGGCACCCCTGTGGGTGAGGTGAAGATGTCCCCATACTCCTCCATGACCTTGGCCATTGTTGTTTTCATAAGGAGGATCCCTGTCTAGAGGTCATGGCCACAGTGTTCTTCATGTCTTGGTGGCAGATCATCAAGAAAAAAAATTTCCCTATTTTTGAAATGAGCTTATGACATTGTTTTGTATTAACCAAAGAGATAGTCAAAGGCGGTGGTACCTCTGGAATCTGTTACAACTTATTTCCAAAAGTAACAATAACATCACAAGATCGAGACTCATACACAGCATGATACTTCCACAAGTATGGTTGGCCTAATAATAAATCAAAAACATCAAGAGGTTAAATGTCACATAATACCTCATCAGTGAAGGGCTTGATGTTTTAGTTAAGGCAGCACTTTTGGCTAACACGGAGATCCCATCTTGGTGAAGCCACCCAATGGTGTACGGTTGTGGGTGCGATGTGGTAGGCAAGCCCAAACGCTTCACGACCTCTACTAAAATGAGGTTCTTTTGGCTCCCACTATCGACAATGAACTGTAGTGGGGAACCCTATACCTACATCTAAGAGTGGAAGAGATGCTCCTCCTCCTATGGATCTTTCAGTTCCTCCTTCTGGATCTTTGCAGTGGCAACAATGGCATTAGGCTCTGTATCAATAATCTTCTTCCCTCTGTCATTCCCCTTGTCAGTTTATGATTCAAAGTCGGAGCATGAATCTAATTCAGAAGCCCTCATCTCTACCACCAGTGACTGCTTGGCCCGACACTCACTTGTGTTGTGAGTGGAGCTCTTATGGAACTCACACAACTTTCCCATGTCGTTCTTCGGCTTCGTGGTGTTGTTCTTTGCTTGTGGCTTTGGTAGGTTATATTATGCTATCATGCCTTGGCTTTTTCATTTTTTTCTATAGTTTCAGGGAACCTTTCCCTTTCTTTTGATTCGTAGATCTAAAGTCTTGCTCCTTTTATTTGAATTCCTGCTCAACCTTGGTAGCATACCAGTATACCGTACCAAGCGAGGAGATGTCGAGGAAATCCATTTCCTCCTAAATGTATCTGTGTAGACAACTTCAGTACTTCAACACCAAATTTTTCTCTGAATATTTGATACCCAACTTTGTGCGCATGGTATGGAATAGTTTCCTAGCTCATGTACATCTTAATCCCTTTGTTATCGCAGCGTATTCCATTGTATGTACTTTCCTCATAGCTCCCCATAGGATAATATTGTTCCTTGATGACATCTCAGAAATAATTTGAAGTGGGTATAGCCGAGAACAGAGAGGGTTTCCCCTCCTCCTTTTTCTCATAGTAGGTTTCCCACCAGTCCTTGACATGAGGGGTAGCTTTAAGGAGTGCAAAAATAATATTCTCCCGGTCGGAAAAGTCATGAAGTGAGAAATATCCTTCTAATAGATTCAACCATCTATATATGGCATCTGCTTCTATTTGGCCCTCAAATATGGGAATTTCAAAGTTTACTTGTAACTTAAAAGGATTTGTGCCTTCAAAGTGGCTGTTGGATATAGATGTGCAACCAGTGGGTAGTCATTGAAGGATCTGGGAAAATTTATCCATCATCGCGTTCTTTTCTTTTTTGAGGGCATCCTCAAGAAATATTTTGATAGGATCTCCTGCTCCCTAATGTTTGTTCTCGTCCCCCATGGGCGGTCGTCCAAGTTTTTGAGGCCGACCTTGTAAAGTTTCAACTAGATCAAGCCCTAACTCTCTATACCCCGACCTCGTTGGGGACATGGAAACGAGGATCGAGAAAGAGAAGACAACTCTAATACCAAGTGTTCATCGTGGAATTTTCACGATATTTTTTTTCTATGCAGGTTCAAAAGTGAAATTTTTATCACACGAAGCTAAAATCCTAAGGAAAATCATGTAAAAATTTCAAATATTGATTTTCAATAGTTTCAGAGATATCATTTGCGAAAGTTAGGTTTTTTGCAGGATCCTGAATTTCATCAAAAAGATGTGATCTTGGTAAAATCATCATAACTCTCTTTCTAGGCATCATATTGGAATTATGTTAAACATGGTCGAAAGTGCATTGACTGTAGTTTCCTGTATATCAATTTCAAAGCCGAAGAAGGAAATAGTAACATGTGACACTTCATACAAGTTTTCTCTATTGAACCAGTCTATAATCAGGACATTGTGGGAGATTAGTCATAACTTTGGCTTGAAGCATCCAAATTAGATCATACCTGTGGCATTCAAAATCTGATTCAGATTTTTACCATAGAACCAAATTTTAGATATTGATGATCTGAAATTACATAGATACATCAATTTCAATATCGAGGTCCTCAAAAGCAACAAAAGGGTGTGTATTTTTTTTTCAAATTGCGTAAGTCTTGTTTGAAAAATTAGTTTGAAGTCAATCCAGGGGAATATTGAAACATAGATATCAGTATTGGGTTCGAAAATGCCACCTAAAATGAATTCAACACCCATTAAGCCTTCATAAGGATTTACTATGACTCATGAAGATGAATTGACATGACATATCAAAATTAAAAGAACAAGTTCACCAAATTTCACTCTCGCAAAGAGAAAAAAAAAATTAAATGGATGTTTTGAAGAAATGCATGGAAGCTAATATGGATGGTTTGAATAAAGTCTTGGAATCTAGGATGGATGGTTTGAGGAGTGGCATGGAAGCTAATATCGATGATAAAATGAAAGACAACATGGAAGACATGAAGAATGATATAAAAGCATACATGGAAGTTTTGAAGGAAGGTTTGACAAGGTTGATACAAGAAATGATTCCTAATGGCGTAAATGTAGTAGAGGAAACTCATGATGAGAAAAAAATAAATTTTAATCATGATTTCATAAACTCTAATGTTGGATCGAAGACCCACCATAATCTAAAGATCAATATGAGGAATTTTGATGGAAAGGATCTTAACATGGATACTACAGATGGAGCAATATTTCGATCTCAATAATATGACACAAAAGGTACGCATTGCAACTTTATATTTAGAGAAAAATACATTTGTATAGTATTGATGGCTCTGTTCCCATAGTAAAATTATCACTTGGTCAATTTTTATGGAGGAAATGATAGCACATTATGAGGATACAAAGAGAAACACCTTCTTTGACGAATTGATAAATCTAAAAAAAAGGGTTCAGTCGTGGAGCACATTAAGGACTTCCAAAAATTGAATATTAGGGTTGTTGATATTCTAGAGGAACACATGATTGATGTCTTCATAGCAACTTTAAAGGATAACATCCAACATGGGGTTCGAGTTTGGGAACTTGATTCATTGGAAAATCCATTCAGGTTGGAAAGAAAAAATTAATCTAAAATTATGGCGACGAGGAAGCCTACCACTCACATCTATAAAAATGGAAGTTTTTCTACTCCTACACTTCCACAACCTACAAGGTTGACACCACATCAATTGGAAGAAAAAATATCAAAAGGGCTTTTCTACAATTGTGATCACAAATACAACAAAGGTCATAAGTCTGCTAAGAAGAGATTATTTTACAAATATTCTAAAGAGGAGGAAGAAAATAAAAACGAAACTTCAGAAGAAGACTATATACACCAGGAAACAACCCTAGAGAAAGAAGAAATGAGTCTGGCCATATTGTTTAATGCGTTGGTAGGAATTACCACTCCTCAAACTCTCAAGGTAGAAGGACATATCAAGAAGAAAAATTTAATAGTGCTGATTGATTTGGGTAGTACCCATAATTTTATTCATTGTAAGGTAGCCAAGGAATTGAATTACTTCCTATAATGAGCAACAAAATTTCAAGTGATGGTTGCAAATGGAGGAACTATAAATTGCTCTAGAAAATGCCATAATATCAAGCTATCCATTGGGGAATATGTATTGAATAGTCCAATTCTTTCTAGTCCAATGGGAGGTGTTAAAGTTGTACTAGGAGCACAATGGTTACAATCTTTGGCAAAGATAGCTTTTAATTTTGAAGAACTTTTCTTGAAATTTTTTTGGAAGGAAAGGAAGTCGAATTACGGGGTATCGCAGGCAAGCCAGAAAAGATAATAAGCTCTAATGTCATGAAAAAGCTTCTGAATAAATAACAATGAGGCGCAGTTGCACAATTATGGTCACTAGAAGTTCCAACATCAAAATCATCTATTTCTCTAGATCTCCAAAAAGTATTGGACAATAATTCCAAGGTGTTTGAAACTCCCAAAGTAATCCCACCTATTCATGATAATGATCATGCTATTCATTTGATTCCACGAATTCTTCCTCCAAATATCAGGCCTTACAAATATCCTTATGTCCAAAAGAGAGAAATTGAACGTATGATTGTGGAAATCTTAGAGGCTGGTATAACTCAACCTAGTCAAATTTCTTTCTCTACTCTAGTAGTATTGGTGCACAAGAAGGATGGATCATGGCGCATGTGTCCATATTATAGGGATCTCAATAAGATCACTATCAAAGATAAATTTCCCATTCTTGTGATTGACAGATTATTGGATGAATTGCATGGAGAAATTTATTTTACCAAATTGAATCTTCATTCAGGATATCATCAAATTAGAATGAAGACTGAATATTTTCTAAAAAAAAACATTTAGAACTCATGAGGGTCATTATGAATTTTTGGTCATGCCTTTTAGCCTTAACAATGCACCTTCTACATTTCAAGGGTTGATGAATTCCATTTTCAAACCCTACATTAGAAAATTTGTGTATTATTTTTTGATGATATACTAATCTACAGCAGGTCTTGGAAGGATCATGTTTAACATGTTGACAGGGTGCTCAAACTATTGGAGGAGAAATAATTATATGCAAAAACCTCCAAATGTCTCTTCGGAGTACATGAGGTGGAATATCTGGGGAATATTGTATCTGACAAGAGTGTTAAGTTAGAACCTAACAAAATTAAATCCATTAAGGAAAGGAAATTCCCCACAACCATAAAGCAGTTGGGAGGATTTCTCAGGTTAACAAGGTATTATTGCAAATTTGTTAAAAATTATGGGACAATAGCAGCACCTCTAAAAACATTATTGAAGAAAGATGCATTTTCATGGACTCTTGAAGCAACTAAGGCCTTTGAACATCTTAAAGAGGAAATATGCCTAGCACTGATCTTAGCTACGCCAGACTTCATAAAAATATTTATTATGTAATTTGATGCCTTAGGAAATGGAATTGGTGTTTTTTTAATGCAAGTGAGAAGACTCATTTTTTTAGAAAGTCGTCCAATCAAAGGAAAGAATTTATATAAATGTATTAATGAGAAGGAAATGTTTTCAATACTACATGCACTAAAGAAATGGTGACCTTACCTAATGGAAAGACACTTCAAGGTAAAAACTCATCATGATAGCCTTAACATATTTTTGGAAGAAAGAATATCTTCAAAACAACAACAAAAATGGATCATAGAGATGTTGGGTTATGAATTTGAAATCATCTACAAAAAAGGGAAGCTAAATGTTGTTGCAGATGCACTCTCAAGAAAGGACGAAGAGGTGGAAGCGTTTCTTTGTGCCATTTATATTATCCAACAAAATCGGATAACCAAAGCAAGGGATGAATTGTAGAAGGACGAAGAATTGTGCACATTCATTCAAAAGTTGCAGCAAGATCCTAGTACATCTGATACATTTAGTTGGAAAAATTATTCCTTATGGTACAAAGATCGCTTATATATTTGTAAGAATTCCCAACTAAAACAAAATATTCTTTTGGAATTTCACACTTCTCCTTTAGAAGGACACTCAGGATTTTTAAAAGCTTACCACAGGGTAAAGAAATATTTTTTTTTCAGATGGCCTTAAATCTAATATTCAAAAGTTTGTGATGGAATGTTCGGTTTTTCAGCAAAATAAAGTTGAGACAAGTAAATCCCCGAGTCTTCTCCAAACTTATCCATTCCAAGTCAACATTGGGAGGAGATTTCAATGGATTTTATCATAGGTTTACCTAAGTCTGAAGGAAAGAGTGCCATCATGGTGGTAGTTGATAGACTTACCAAGTATGCACACTTTTGTGCATTATCTCATCCATTTAAAACAAGTACAGTTGCTATTAAATTTATGGAACCAATTCAAAAGCTACATGGAAACCCAAATAATATTATAAGCGATAGAGATCCAATTTTTACTAGAAATTTTTGGACATAATTATTTTCTTGTTTAGGTACTCAACTAGCTCATATCTCATCTTATCATCCTCAATCCGATGGTCAAACTCAGATAGTGAAAAAATGTTTGGATGGATATATTTGTTGTTTTCTATCTGATAAACAAACATAATGGGTCAAGTGGTTACCTCTGGCTGAATGGTGGTATAACACTTCCTTCCATACTGCTGCAAAAATGACCCCACTTATGGCACTTTATTGATATCATCCACCATCCATCACATAATCTTTAACATAAAATTCTAAGGTTCAAGAAATGGAAGATCACATTGAGCATCAACAACAAGTTCTCCAACTCTTAAAGGATAACCTAAATTTGGCAAATAATCGAATGATAAAATAGGTAAAACATCATAGCAAGAGACTTTTTGATGTAGGAGGCTGGGTATTTTTATGGCTACAACCATACAAGAAATGTCCCTCAAGAAAGCTAAGAAGGATAATAAATTATCACCAAAGTACTATGGTCCTTACAAGGTGTTGCAAAATATTAGTATTAGGGCATACAAATGGAGCTTCATTCTTCTTTGCAAGTGCATCCAAGTTTTCATGTTTCATGCTTAAAGAAGGTTATAGGTGACAAACTTACAGCTCTGACAATATTTTCAAAACTTGATGAGGAAGGAAAATTCATATTGGAACCTGAAATAGTCATGCAAACAAGAACTCGACAACTACGAAATCTATCAATTTCAGAGTATCTCATCAAGTGGAAGAACTTACCGACTGAAGATTCTACACGGGAGGATGATAATTTTATTCATAAGCATCCAAAGCTATTCAAGCGATGAGGACAACACTTTTTTGGAGGAGAGGGGCATGTTAGCTCCCTATATTAATAGTGTAGTCCCATATTATTGTTATAGTAGCACACTTATTGTTATTGTTGTACCCCTGTAATCCCAATATTGTTATTATTGTTCCCTTATATTATTATTGTTAGTTATTATAGGATTATATTGTGACCCCATGGACTCCTATATATAGAAGGAGGTTTTATAATTTGTATCATCCAAGAATTTTTCATTTATGTAATGTAAAGGAGGTTTCCCCCTCGAGGTGGCTTATTTCTAAGGCGTTGATCTCTCTTTTATTTTATTTTTGGAGTTGGTTTCATAACAGAGGTCCATCAAGGCCTCAAGGACTTACAATTTTAGATGAGCATAATACGATCGAGCATGACTCAAGCGAACAGGATTCAACTAAGTGCAGCTCAAATGAGCGGGGAACCAGCAGGTGCAAGTTCAACAGAGAAAAATATGGAGATTAAAAGTGATACATGCGCGCTTCTAATACTTGCAAGCACATTACGTTTTGACACTGCTAAGAAATCGACACAAGAATCAAATTGGCAGAACACAAGGCTCAAACTTGTTGTGTTTCCTTTAAAGGCACTGCATGAATTTCATGACGGTGTTACCGAAGAGTTGCAGATTAGAGAGAAACACGTCGTATTTATTATCAAATATGTTTAGAAAGAAAGGCGTAGGATGGAAGAGGAAAATCAGCTGGTTGTATAGTAGTGGGATGAGGTAGAAAAGCTGAGACAAAAATTGAAGACAACCATCACCAAGGTTTTGAGTGAACTAATTGACCTATAGATTCAAGTTGCAACAGTGATAGAGGAAAAAGTTGAAAATATCGCGACAATGGTCAAGGATTACAAAGCCAATGTTGACAAAGTGCAACTTGAGATGTAGACGAAGATAACTGAGTTGTAGATGCAATTAGAGACTCCTACTCCACTAGAGGTCTGGTAGCAGCACACAATAGAGATTTGTGCTGCCAATGAAAAGATTGATTCCATAGTCAAGGAATGCAGTAAGGTATTTGAAGATGTTATGGATTATTGGCCCTCGGTGTAGGAGGACCTTGAGGTGCAGAAGATTGAAGAGGAAGTTTGTGAGAAAATGGAACAAATGGACCAAATTAAGGTCACCACGATGACTTTAGCACCAGTACAATGGTATGCTCATCTCCAAGAGGGTAAATTTTTATAAGAATAGATTGATGAGCTGTGTAAAAAAGAATATCTTATCACAGGGAGAAAAATTTCATGGGAAGATGAAGTGAGTCAGATATCACATGGTATCAAAAATAAATTGGAAGGATTGTGCTAGACACAGAAGGAATTTATAGAAAGATCGCATGGCCAACCACTGACGCGTTGATAATTGAAATTTATGAAATTGAGAAGAAATCCACCAAAACATATATGACTCTAAAGGATGCCTTAAGCAACAAAAAATAAAATATCGAGGGTGAGCCAACAGAGTGACTCAAAATGAGTTACATTTTTTGTTGGGGGCCTATTGGATAGGGCACCCCTCGATTGAAGATTTTGAGAAAGACTTCACAAATCGAAGAGTGAAGCACACAACACGGATCTATGTTGTAGTCTTAGGGTCTTTGAGGTGGGTCTATGCCCATTATTTTTTAAAGGGATGTGATAATTTTCTATACCTTGAGCTCCACCCATGGTTCTAGGACCTTAAAATTGTAAAATAAAATATTATATAAGGAGTCTAGGATAGTCCTTAAAATTTAGTGAGTGGATCATATCTCATATATTGATGATAGAATGCACTTGGATGTAACATTATTTTTTGTTTGTATTATCTTGTTATGTGGGATAGAGAAGGCTCCTTCTTCCGAGTGTGCAGATACCTTAGAAAGTCTGCACATGAGTGCGCAGACCCCTACACCTAACTGCGCAGGGCAGAAAGTGTTGTATTGAGAAGATTTGAGTAATAATAGAATACTTTGAAGAGAGATATGTGTTATTTATTTATGTTATTTCTTTACTTGCATTTTGATATCATCGGTTCTCACTTAAGGTTTTTTATAGATCATTGCATCGCAAAGTCTTATTTATTGTTATTTTTTTTCTTTTATGCTTGTTAAGGTAAAATCGAGAAGTTTGTAAGATAGTTCAATAGAAGTGTTGAACGAAAATTGTATAATTAGCATAGTTTTTATCTGAAGATATTTTAAGTGTTGTAAGGAAGGTAATCCTTAAAGCCACACTCAATTGTCCATCTAGATATAGAAACATGTTTCTAGAATCCCCCTATATTTCCTCGAGTGAGACTTCGGTATGCACAAGAGATCATTGCCTAAATGGTTGATAATAGTGGGTTTTGGTTCTCCATCCATTTCTAAACCTTGGACAACTCCCCAACAACCCAGCAAGTAGAGTATCATCTTTTGTGCATATATCATTGTCCCCTCTAATTTTTTATGAATCCTAGGTTGATAAATACAGTTGAGGAGCCCTTGGAAGTTGCATCACCCTTCCTGCAATACGAGGGCTCACCAATCTCAGTATTTTTCAATAGGATACTAAAATGTGAATATTTGTAGGAAATTCATATTTTTAGTCGTTGCATGAAAAATGAGATGGCATGGTCATGAAAAAGGACCATGTTGACTCTTTTCCAAAAAATTGTCATGTTTATAGTTATTGGTGTCAGAATTTTAAGATGATTGTGATGATGATGAGTATGATTTGAATATGATCATTAGATTCAAGAGAAAATGTTTCCAATTATGTGAGAGTTTCCATTTATGCCACTTATGTGAGAAGTGAATTTTTTATATCGTTGAAAGATAAATATCAGTGGGTGAGACTTCCTGGTAGGAAAACGTCTCTTTGTAAGAAGAAACTAGGACTTGATATCATAGATATATATTTGTGTTGACGAAAATCTTCCATTTACTCATAATATTTTCTTGAGACTAATGAAGAGACCTCCTCACTATTAACCTAGGTCTCAAAGACATAGTCCACACTGTATGAACTTCTTTATCACATGTTGTGTTATTATTGCTTCATGGTATTTTCTTCTTCATACACAAGCACCTGAAACAATCCTTACTCGACTTAAATCAAAATTCCCTCTAGAGACTTAAGGGAAACTCATGTGTCAACCTCATTGTGGCTCTTTGTACCTCTTTGAAATGCACTTTATTGGATCTAGACAAATATTCCTTCGACCTCATTGTCTTTACTTCTCACTTTCTCTGCTTCCTTCTTTTTCTTTCACGCAACTGCTGCTACTCTTTGGAAATCAAAGTGCCTAAGGAAATCGAACCCCAAAAGTGTCTCCAGTGTGTTTTCCATCTACCCATCGACATGTTCTTATATTCTTCTGTTGGATATCTAGCAACCAATATTAAAACTTAATTAAGAGCATAAATTATTTCCTAGACAATTTAGGTGATCTTATATATGATTCACACCTTATGTAAATTAATACACATTAATTATCCACTTTCCCTAAGTTTAAACTTAGGAAATAATTAAAAAAAAAAGGCTAATAATATAATTGAGACATTCCTTGTTGGAATTTCGAGAAACAAATTCTTGGTTATAGAGAACTCTTGTATTACAGAGTCTCCATGAATTTTGGAGACTAGAACTCCAATGCCACACAAACTAACAATCCCTCTCAGGAAAGAAGGTGTTCTAGTGCTGCACCACTACTGCAACACCCTATTATTGTACCAGAATGTGTCACGCTACTAATGTTGGGCACTGTGACTGCTTGCCACTGGCCACAAATCATTGTGTAACAATGATGCTGCATTTGTGTTGCTACTCACACTGTTGTACTACTACCAACTACGCAGCTACACTGTAAGTCCCTCTCATTTTTTGTTGCTGAAATTATAACTACTACAATTTGGAAGCATCCAAAATAATGAATCAATTATGATTAGTATGATGCATATTTCTCCCAAATCTCCTCAGCACATGACCACTACTAGTCTGCAACTATCACTCTACATCTAAGAATGTCACTAACACTAACCCGTTCTGCTACTGAATACGATGGGCCCTTGTATAAAATTAATGATCTATGAAGAGGACACCTCAAGGATCATGCCCAATCCTCTGTACGATTTGTCCCAATATATTTGATAATATTATATTAAAAATATGTCATTCTAGACTACCACAGTAGTATTAAACTTTAATATATCTAGATTTAATTGTAATTAATGCATACATGGGAATGGAAATTATGCATAAAAGTAGAGAATGAAAAAATAAGCTCACACACTGATCACGTGATCATGTCCTATTGGAGAAAATTCTCAAAATTTTATTTTCTCCAAATTGGTTGAAACCAGAGCGACCAAATAGGCCTCGGAGATATGATCCCGACGCTGCGAACGACACTCAAATCCGTTACCGTATGAAGAAGTTGTTGCACTTTGAAATCACCCAATAACCTCTAATGTTGAATGAGTATTGACAAATTTATATGTTGAATTTTTTTATTTCTAAAGTTTAATTAATAAATTAAATATATATATATATATATGATTTTAATTAATCATATATATATATATATATATATATATATATGAATATGATTTTAATTAATCATATATATATATTTAAAAACCTTATTATTAAAAAATTAAAAAAAAAAATCACACATTTAGTTATTTAAATACAAATTATTTAAACCCAAATTAAAAAAAAATCAAAGTTAAATTTGAAATTTCAAAAGTTATGTGGTAGTTCAAAAATCAAATGGCAAACGATTCGTTCAAAGGTTAACCTCACATGTTGAATGTTAAAGGATTAATTCACATGTTACATGGAAAAAGTTTAAATATGTTAACCTTGGAGCAAAGGGTTACGTATTAAGTTCAAAGAGCACGTGCTATAATACGTGGGGAGCGGAGTTAAAGAGTTGGGGACTAGCCCCTTTACCACAAAACCCAAACGCCAGAACCTGAGGCTAATACAATCAACGGTCAAACAATGTTATGCAACAGTCATATGGAATCACGGGTTGTTTTTTTTTTTTTTTAACAACGTTATGCAACGGTCATATGGAATCATGGGTTGTTATTTATTAAACAATTTTATATTATGGTTCAACATTAATATGGCATTACATAACCCAAGTGCTCGAAACCAATGCCGACGGGTATAGTCCTATGGATCCTCATAGCCCCTAACCACAACGCATAACAACTGGTGGGATTAATGGCGGTCCACCTAAAAATAGCACCGACCACTAACTTAGCAGGCTTATTCCACAATTAGGGGAGGTATTCTAGGCGTGATTGGGTAAAAACTTGTACTAGTCATAACTTTTTCTAGGAGAATCCTTTCTGAGCGAATTTCTTTTGATTTTGGTCTTCAACATTTTGAAGCCATTGAGATAGGCTTGAGAGCCATTGGAGCAGTTCTTCAGTGTTTTTAGCTTCGGAGAAGCTTTTTGAGTGACGAGAGCCACTTTGGGGTTGATGTTGTGCTAAGCTGTCATTAACCTTTTGAGGTGAACCAAGAGTCTACTTTGGGTAATTTGAGCATTCTAGAGCCAATGGGATAGGATTCAGAGGCAACAGAGATCATCTTTAGGTACTTTTTCAATAGAGAGAGCTTGAAGAGCCACTAGGGCTTGGGGATTAAGGAGCTGTATTGGATTATAGTTATCCATTGGAAGTGGAACTATAGTCATTTCTTATTGTATTTTGCACTCTGAACTCATTTCTGCAGCAATTTTCACCTGTTTAGGCTTTCTACACATTGTATAATCATTTTTTGAGCATAATAAGAGCAAGGACATGCCAATTTGGGGGCCTTGGACCCGAAATATATAGCCTAGGACGGGTGAACTGCCTCATCATGCGCTAAGTTATATTCTGTGTTTTATTTGCTGCTTATTTTCAGAGTTAAATATGCTAAAGAGTAAAAAGAAACAAGCCTCCTACATACAAAAGGAGTCATAAACTCATTAAACTCACTTTATTCCAATTGCAAAACACATTAAACAGTTTGCACACATAAGTTTGTTGGAAAATGGATACCTTGCACCAGCAAGAAGTAGTTTCATTATCAAATCATTAGTGATAGAATCTATTATTTCTTTAGGCAGAGTTTGTAAAGGGCCAGAAAGCTTGAGGATCTCATCCTTTCTTTAAAGGTGACATATCTTGTAAATGCCCCTACAGTCCATCTTTGTATTAGAAATAAGAAGTTCTCGTGATATCAGATCACACACACGTAAGACACAATATATTCTCTCTTGGAAAATCTTTTGGGAGAAAATATAGTTGGAAGGTGAGGTCGCTTCGCTCTCTTTCTTTGTGTGGAAATATGGCCGCATGTACAAAGAAGTAATGCTCGTGGCCCGTAGGCTCCGAAAATGCATATATCCTATTTCTTTTTCTACTCCTATCTCTCCTCACTATTTTTGTTCATTTATGGAAAAAAATTCTTTTGAAAAAATGGAATGCCTCTTCCTCCTAGTGGCTTGAATATAACATATCTTGATAGCCTACTAGTGGTTATGTTTGACTATGCAAACTCTTAATTAGAGTTGTACTATAGAATATTATATAGTATTTTAAATCATAATCACATTGTTATGTCGTTTTTCATGTATAATTGGGGCTCATGTGGAATTCTCAAAAAATATAGGTGTGAAAATAGGAAGCTCAACTTTCGAGTGGCATAAATTTTGCATAGTGAGTCTGATTGACAGGTGTCTTATGTCGTTGGAAATATATTTGTGTTTATAATAACACGAAATGGCACGGAAATAAAGTAAAAAAAATTAACCCAAAGAAACATCCTTTGATCCATCAAAATTCTCGTGGAAGGTTTCGGATCTCCTTTTTCCAAACTTGGTCGTGCCAGTAAAAGTGGTCTCCCGTGAGTTGATTCCTCTACTTTCTCCACACCAAATGTATCGAGATGGATGGAAAAAAAATATACTTATCCAATCAAGATTAGTGGTTGTATATTACATCTCCACATCACCCCAGAGAGTCATGGAAATATAGCTATGAAAATGGATAAATCCTCCTCCAACTTGGGGGACAACTCATATACCTTCAAGGATGCTACTACCTAGTCCTCCTCCTCCTCATTCTCCTTCTTCATAAAAGGAAAATACATGTTGTATATACCCAGCTCACCACACGTGAAACACTTTACCTTTTACACGTCATTCTTCTTCTTCTCCCCATGCCCCAAACTGTGATACTTGGATGCTAGGGAAACATTCTCCTATCCCTCATCACTCTTCACATCCTTGCTACTAATACTGATTATGGTGCTATTTAATAAATCTCACCTCAACTCCTTGTGTTACATATCGGCCCACATGATGTCCCATCCAGGAAAAGTGTCTCTTCCCAATATTCTTTGGACAAAATTTTTTCAGTCCTCCCAGAAAGCGTTCACTATCAATCATACAAGTTGTGTTGGTTGGGGTTCTTCCCGAACAACTACTCACAGTTCATCTCAAACCTCCTGAATCCAAGTGACTAAGGGATTTATTCCTTCACCCTCATGCATCATGATGTTTCTCAACTTCTCTTATAGAAACATATTTTCATTATTAGAAGAAATTTGGCATAGCATGGACAAAGGTACGATATTACCTTTTCCATTTCATTTTTGTACTCCTTCTATTCATATACATAGCAGGAAATTACTAGCACATTTCCTAAGTAGTCTTTCAGGCTATATTCATATAGAAGGAAGGACATCCTAGCCTTCAAGATTACATAGTTGAAGGCTTCGTCTAACCTATCCTGATCTCTAAGCCTTCTCGAGGCCATCTAAAAACATGGCTGAAAATTTCCATCTTCAACTCTGATTGGGTGTTGCTCTCATACTCTCACTCCCATCTAGAAGGTGTAGTTATGCTAGCTTATATTTCCAATCTGCTATTGGAAAATCATATTTCTGAAACTGAAAATCCTCTCAGAGAAATTTTTCCTCTATTTGTGCCTTTCTCTTTCACGTGAAACTGATTATGTTACTATGAAACCCTTCTATGTCTCACCCAGTAATATTCTCAATGAAAGCCTGATCCCCTTCACCATAACTACTTTCAATCTTTTCTGGTGCCTCCTTGAACTCCTTCTAGGCATTGTGAATTTTTCCTACCACCTTGACGAGAAAACATTAAACCATCTTTAAAAAAATTCTAACTGTTAAGCTAGCCTCTGTGCAAATATGTAAATCTTGCTCCCATATTCACTTTGAATAGGGTCGATTTATGCCATTCACTTCTGAGCTTCCAGCCTGGTCATTCACGCTCTGATGTAATGTGGAAATTTCATTACTGAAATCGCATTGTAGAAGCAACAACTCCAAATTATTTTTTTAATTGTTAAATAATTTAACAATTTATTTTCTACGAGAAATACCAAATAATTCACATTGTAACTTTCAAAACTAACACTGCAGAAAATAATAACGCTCCAAATTAAGAAAAATTAAGTCCACACACATAAAATATGACACAATTATTTTTTTTTGACAAATTTCCATAAAAAACCCAACTTAAAGAAAATGGTGTAGAAATGGTGTAGCAACTGAGAGTTTTATCATTATGTAGTAGTGAGAAATTTATAATACAATATGGATGTCTAAAAATCGCAATCCTCAAGAGAAAATATTAGAAAAATTATTTTTTGAAATTTTCCTCACCCCCACAGGAAATCGTGGCTAAGTCAGTACAATAGAACTCGCTCCCCAATTGCCTTTGCGTGGCTCATGTGTCAATTCTATGCAGACATGAAATATGCTAGCTTTGAACTACCTCTCATCCACTTTTGAGTGACTCTCACTAGTCTGCACCCATCTCACATGGCCCTCTAGAAATTCTTTGAGCCACTCTCAGCTTAAACGACAGTTCCTCCAGCTTAATCGAAATACCCTATAGAGACTTATGTACAACTCCTTTGTGAGCCTCAGTGTGTCTCTTCGTGACTCTCTTCAATCCAATTCACCAAATCTTGAAAAAGCTTTCTCGAGCTTCATTGTCTCTCTCACTATATTTCCTTTCTTCTATGGATTCCCAACAACTATTTATGCTCTCTCCAAATCTAACTAGACAAGGAAATTTAACCCAACAAGTGTCTCAAGTGTATTCTCCATCTACCCATCACTTATTATAATATTTTGTTGGACCACCGACAACCAAGATTAAAACTTAATCAAGGGCCCATATTATTTCCTAGTGGATCCATTGAATTTAGAGTTTTAAACCTTTTCTACGTTAATTCTCATTAATTAGCCAATTTTCTTAAGTTTAGACTTAGGAAATAGTTAATACAAAAGAAAATAATCTAATTGAGATACTTGTAGGTGGAATTTCCATAAACTATTTTTAGGTTATGGAGAAATCTAGTATTTTAGCCTCTCCATAAAATTTTGAGACTATAACACCTACGGTGCTACAAAAAATAACATTAGTATACTTCTTTTGTTACTTGATGGACATCTCTTTATATGGTTTGAGTCTCACAAATACCCAATACCCCACTTCACGCTCACTTCCATTGCAATTCTCATTTCATGGTGGATTCATCCTATTTTGTGCCATCACCAATTCATCTTTCAATTATTTGAGAACATTTTCTTGGTGATATATGTGATTATGTGATTATGGAACCTTTACAGCTCATTCATTGGTGAAGTGATGGAAATAGGATGATATCCATAAAGAGCCATAAATGGTACCATTTTTTATGAAGTGTGCAAGGATGTATTATACTACCATTCTACCAGGGGAAATAATTTGAATCATTGTGTTTGTTTCTCATATGAAAATAAATATAGATATCCTTCTAAAAATGTATTCATTATCTCATATTTCCCATTAGAATGAGGATGGTAAGATGGGTTTTGAGCCAATTGAGTACCCAAACAATAAAATAACTCACTCCAAAAACATTTCGAAAATTGGATTTTGTAACTTACAATAATATTTGGTATTCCATGTACAATTTTTGCTATTATGAATTATTTATCCATGGTAGTTTTTTTAAAAAGATGGGAATGAGAGAAAATAAAACACATTTTTTCATTCAATCTACCACTACCATAATGACTTTTTTCCCTTCAAATTTAGGTAACCTATAATAAAATCCATTGAAACTTATTCCTAATGTTGGTTTGGTATGGATAAGGGCTAAAGGCTCCCTAGGGTATTAGTAGTCTCTACTTTATTTTTCGAGCATACAACACATTTAGCTACAAAAATTTTCACACTTACTTTAATACCTTCCCCCAAAAAAACATTCCTTGATCCTATAGTTTGTTTTGAATAACCCTAAATTTCCTCCTACACTAGAAGCATATAATTCCAAAAGAACATTCTATTTGAATTTAGAATTCATACATAAGTGTAAGTGATCTTGATACCATAGAGAGTCATTTTTCCACACAAATTTTTACACTACATCAAGGTCCTCCTATATTTCTTGAATGATCTTACATATCTACTAAATATATTTCCATTCTATCCTTGTTTCTTCCAACTAGTCTTATTGTGAAATAAAAATCGAACATAATAAACCTTTTTTGTCTGTATTTTTAGTTGAGATTACATTTGCCACAATATTGTTTTTCCATTTTTGTATATAATTTCAAAGTTATAACCCAACATATTTGTGGGCCATTTTTTTTTCTTCTCAAGAGATTTTTTGTCTCAAGAAGTACTTCACACTACCATGATCCATTTTTTCTTTGGAGTGTCTTCCTATTAGGTATGGACATCAATTCTTAAGTCCTACTGGTATGGCCAACATTTATTTTTTCAAACATGGGTCTAAGTAAGGTCTTTTATTTAAATTCACTAGGGTTGTTCGTTCGTGCATAAAAAATACACCAATGGCATGGCCTGAAGAGTTACACTCAACAATGAATATTTTTGTGAAAACACTTGTTTCCATAACAAAATTTGAACACATAGCATCTTTAACTTCTTCAAGAGCTTTCGTTTCTTCATTAGTCTAAGAAAATTTTTTATTTTTAGATAATTTCTTTAGAGTGCTACTATTTAACCATAACTCTTGATGAACTTGTTGATATATTTTGTCCATCCTAGGAATTCTCTAAGTTTCTTCAAGGTTATGTATATTGGATATGCCCTCATAGCTTTTATTTTGTTAGGATCAATAGTGAAAAGATCATGTGATATAATATGACCCCAATATTTTACTTATTGAACCCAAAATGAAAACTTGGAAGGCTTTCTATATATTTGTTTATCTTCTAGTGGTGCTAAGACCTTTTGAGCATGTTGTGCATCCTCTTCCCAAAATTTAGAGTAAAATTACAATGTCATGAAAAAAATACTACTAAAATTTTATATCGATGGTTTGAAAATAAAATTCATAGAGCCTTAAAATGTTGAAGGCTCATTTGTAATTCCAAATTGCATAAAAAAAAATTAATAACTGCATTCATAGATTCTTTATATTTTTTTGTAAATGCACTATCATTTGATCATATCACAACAAAGATCCACATGAGTAAATATAATTTCTCTACGCATTTCATCTAATAATTCATCAGCTATAGAATAGGGAACTTATATTTGATTTATGTTAGTTGAGTTGTTTCTAATATAGAAGCATAAACCATGAGCAATAACCATCGCCACTAGTGAAAAGAAATAATTCATTCTAAGTTGAATGATACCCACCTATAACATTTCTTGAACAATAGGCTCTACACTGAATAATGTTAGGTGTTACACTTCTAGGTTGTAAATGAATAACATGGCCATTATTTCAAACTTGTGAAAAAGTCTTTGGAGATTCACTATATAGGTTTTTTGTCATGTTCTTATTTCTTATCACTTTAATGGGTTTCCCTCGGATGCCTCTAAGATCAATTTAGTTTCCTTATCACAAAAATATAATAAAAATATCTTGAAAATTAGTTGGTTTTTTTCCAAATAATTGGAACCACTCTACTCTTAATACAACACCAATACAAGAGTTTGGATTGAAATAATATGACTAGCCTCTTAGTTTAATATTATGTCACTTCCTTAAACAATTTGACCTTACCCTCAACCATGATGTCAATGCACCTCCATCCCACTCCCATAGAGCTACATCCCCGCATGGTTTCTAATGACCATAAACCATAAAACCGAGTGCATCTAGCTTAAGAAAAAAATATAGTTTCAAAGTCTTTTTCGTATTTAGATGAACAACAAGGAAGTACACAACGCTCATTAGGATATTATGCTTAAGTCATTGATTCACATACATTCAATGAAAAACTCAACCCATGGAGATTCCTAAAGAAACATCGTTACAAAAGTGAATGTATGACTTATGTTACATGATGATCTTGTTTATTCCATAGTACCCACACAAATAATCTTGGTTTTCTAAAGTGAGATCAATGGAACTCAATTTAATCTAAGAATATTTCCATGCTCCTCCCTTCCTTTTAAGAACACTTACCACCATTATTAAATCAAATCATCTTGAAACCTACTATACTCTAGGGCTTAACATAAATCTCACTTTGAAAACTCATTCATTAACTCTAATATGTACCTACTTCCATATACACATATGGGTGGAAGCTATCTATAGTAATTATTATAGATATATGAACTATCCATCTCATTCCATAAACCATGAATACCTATAGTGCACCACTCCACAAATGGTTAAATGACAAGAAAATGGTAGCTATAACTCCCTCCTAGGTGCAACACTTCTTACTATGCACACTCTAACGTAATGTTTATATCAAAAAAATATTTTAGCAATCCTACATACATCATGATGATGATATCCTCTTCCTTCTTTGCAATCACAAACAAAATTCACATCTTGATCTACTTCTTTGACCTTTGCATCTTATTTAAACTTTTTATTTGTTATACTTCGTGATGGTTTTTTATTTTTCATAATCCTCATTTCTTCCTAATATATCTTAGTCAATGATTCCTACAAATAAAACATATATATTTTTAGAATGGCCAGTTTCATGATGAACTCAAACTTCTCACAATAATTGGTTAGACTAAATTTCACTTCAATGACAATGAAACATTCCACTACATTAAATAATCGTTATTTTCAACACATATTAGATATTCATCATAAATTTACCAAAACATACACAAGAAATGATCAAAAAGTTAACGATGCTTTAAAAAAATCTACTTGAAAAACAAAAAAAATACATATGTTTCACAGATCATCATCATTACATGATTAAAAACCAATTCAAAGTCACAATGCCAATAATCTATGCTCTCAACCTCCAAAGGTTGAGAAGTCCCATGCTCGGGCCGTTGAGTTCCCATTAGTCAACTTGATGATGCCACAAATGTCCTTCATCTCCATATAATGGGACTGGAAATTGGCCCCACTATTTGTGTTTCTACTCTAAATCCATGCATAAATCAAGGCAAGGTTCTCCTCTATCTATTTTTCAAGCACCAAAAAAAATTTTAATCTCTTTCTTCTTTTTATTGTACTAAATATGAGTGATTTTCTTGCATCTATTACTTTCTAATTGCATACTTCCACTTTCTTTAATTCCCTTCAATCTACAATCACACAAGTAACATGATATCCATAATATAAGTGCAAGAACATATTATCCACAATAGAAACACAACCTCTTAAAAATTTTAAAACTTCAAATTTATTGAAATCCCTTTCTCTCATTTTTTACAAAGTAAATCAACATCTCCATTCCACACTACTATGTAACATCACTACATGATTAATCTATTAAGTGATCCCTCTTGAACTCCCATTATTTCTTCTACAATGCTTTATTCATCCCCAAACCCAACTTGTATAAATTAATAGATGCATCAAACATATAGCTGATGAGATATGGCTCCAATTGAGATATCTCTCACCTATGTTGTGTATGGTTCTATCTAGGACCATTTCTTCCCTAGGTGCCTCAACTTATATGTTATTCTTCTTAAATAAAGAGGTCTCCTCCTCTTAGCTACATAAGAGTCATTCAAAAGAGAAAGTATGTTCTAAATTACTAAATTTTATTTTTTCATAGAGTAGTTAATTCAAGTAATGCATATTTTAATCATATGTGATGTTTTACTTCCACTTTGAAGACTTCCTATAAAATTATGGTGGAGTAGAACTCTAGTACAAGCTACTATTAAATTATTCCTAAATCAACTCCTTTATAAATATAATTATTTTCCTCTAAACACTAGCACCTAATATAATGAGCACTAAATTAGAACCTAAGGCTTTAATTGTTACGCATAACAAACTACTCTACTCTCATTTCTCGCATTTCTCTAGCATTCTCTTAGGCTATCCCTTGAGCTAGTCAAGCTAGTTAAGGTATAAGGAATGCGTATATCATAAGCACACTTGTATTAATCAAGTAACCTTATAATATGAATAAAAGAGTGTTTTCTAAACATAGAGAGAATCAACATGGTTGAATAAATCTTTCAAGGCCACACTAATATAGTAATGTAGTTAATGGAAAATAAAATGATGATTCAAATAAGTATATTCCAAACAATTAAAGATAGAGATGCTAAGGTATTAGGAGATTAAATAAGAAGAGTTCTAGTGGTCAATATTTTTAACTACCATTTATTTTGCAATTTTTATGTCTTCTACTTATCATTCAGTGGTGGAATTCATGTTAAACAATATGGAAAATAAAATCTAATTTATTGACAAGATTATAGAGTTTCCATATAAGTTACAATGGCCATAAACATGGTATAAATGGGCTTTGTGATGCTATAAACAATAATTATGCTAGAATTGTTTCTATATGGACAGTAATCACTGTCACTTAGCCTTTTATTGAGTAGATTCTAAGTTAATTCTATGTTAATGTGACTTAGTGTCAACTCTAACATTCAAGGAAAGTAGAATATCATAATAGATTACTAAGAAAATACTAGGATCATTTTACTTGCTTTATGCATATTTATAGGGAAAGAAGATTATGGATTTAGACTTTTATAATGACATACATGGACTATGAATACATGAAGTAAGGTTTACAAAGAAAATAAGAGTTAACCATAGCTAGATTTCACCTTTATAGATTGATATTCAATTCTATTACTCTTTTTCTCTTCATATAAATTAGACAAACAAAATATATATAGTCAATTTCATATAAATAACAACTATAATTAAATACTTTATAAATGACATTTTACCATAAATATTATGAGTAATTACAAAATATTATCATGATAAATAAAAATAGTTTTTCAATAATATATTTTAACCAAATATAAAAAAATCCATTAGAATATCCAATCATAAGTGAATAAATATAATATTGTACTTTTACAAATTATTTAATCAACTAGATACAAATTCATTAATATTACTGGCTCAAAGTGTTAAAATACACATTACAATGTGTAAAGTATCACTTTTCTTCTTCCAAATTGCGATTTTGATAAAACTTTTGGATTTAATCATCCAATTGTTTTAATACAACTTCATTTTCATCCATATCATTTGTGTAACTTTTCCCATAAGTTCTTCCATCTTCATCAAAGAATAGAGACAATAGAAATCATATCAAAGTTTATAACCAAAATATCAAAGCAGATAAAAAAATAAAAGCTGTCATTTTTTATTTAATTTACATTATTTATTACCTACCCTTTTAAACATCCAAACCCAAATCTCCATATAAGACTTGGATATCTTCATTTTCAGCATCACCTGGAATTCATAATAATGTCAAACATTAATATAAAATTATAAGTGAAATGCTACAAAATCAATAATGAAAACAATAATAAAATAGTATATTCTCAATTCAATCTATACCATTTATCATTCACTACTTACTATTTTGAAACTCCATATTCGTATCCGTTCCATCTACTGCAGCAGTCACTATAGTTTCGCCTAAAATTGAGAATCACATGAAACTTTTAAATAGAAAATTATAACTGATATATTAACAAAGCAACTATAAATTATAAAATAATATATTCACCCAAATCTCCGTACAACACTTGGATATCTTCATTTTCAGCGTCACCTGGAATTGATAATAATGTTAAACTCTAAAATATAAAATTACAAGTGAAATGCTACAAAGTCAATAATGAAACAATAATAAAATCATATATTCTGAGTTCAATCTATACCACTTATCATTCACTACTTACTATTTTGTAACTGCATATTCGTATCCGTTTCATCTACTGCAGCACTCACTTCAGTTTCGCCTAAAATTGAGAATCACATAAAACTTTTAAATAAAAAATTATAACTGATATATTAACAAACCAACTATAAATTATAAAATAGTATATTCTCTATTTAATCAATGTCAATTATTAGGATAACTCTTATATTTCTTTTTCCATTTCTTCATCTCTAATTGACAATGAAATCAAAATTTTGAAACAAATTTTATGATAACCATCAAATAATATATACTAGCAATTGCACCATATGTTGCAAAGGAAACGCTGTAAAGCAGTAACATAGTGAAGAGTAGTATAGAGGAAATGATCTCACATGAATCATGCAAGTAGGAAAGAGTAGTATAGAGGAAATGCTCTCACATTAATCATGCAGGATAGCCAGGTTATGTAACTTTGGTTACAACTACATATGTTAAAAAATGTGTGCCCCAACATGGTGTCCTAACACGGTGTCCTACGCTGATATCCTAGCCATGGCTGCCAGAGATGTTGTAGCATTGGTAAGTGATTTGCATCACATGGCTAAGTTGCCCACGTCCTTTTTAGTGCGGACATGGATATAAGAGAAATAAATATTAATGAAAACCTAATATTATCACCAGAAGTTAATGATCTCACATGAATTCAAAGTCGATTAAGAAAAGTTCTAGGGATATCAAAAAGCGAGAGGATGATTTTGATTCTCACATGAATGGGAATTTGGATTGATAATAATTCAAAGGGTATCGAAAGGCTAGAGGAAACTGTTTTCCCCTGCAAATTGAAATTCTTTGTTTGATTTATACCCATTCCTGCACCCAACTGGAACCACATCATTCATTGACTGTCATATATCTAGAACTGTGCACTTTTCAGTTTTCATTGTTGTAGACGAGGCCAGAGGCTCCTTATATTTTGAGTTTTCAGATAAGATTTTCTGGAATATTATTGAGTTCTGTGAATCATGGTTGTAGAGAAATATGGCAGGAAGCCATTGGAATTGGCTGGAGTTGTAATTCGGGTATTTTCTAGACTATGTGTAAGCAAAGGATCAGCTCAGGTTAGTGAGAATTTTTATGCAGAAACTTGTTCCAATGTTGAATCCATTGTAAGGAGTGTTGTTTCTCAAAAGTTTGAGTAGACGCTTGTCACAGTCCCTGCAACACTGAGGCTCTTCTTTCATGACTGCTTCGTTGAGGTAAGGGACACATCTATATAAATAAGTTCATGTTTTTGTTTTGAATTTGAATTTGAAATTGATATTCTTTGTTCTTTCATCTTTTACCTCTTGTTGATTAGAGTAAATTAGTATTATTAATATATGGGCTGACATATATTGTTGAACAGTGTCAATTATGATGATGGATGTTTGCATTGAGGTCAAATGTTCTGATTTTGCATTTATGTTTGCACAGGGATGTGATTCTTCTGTTACTATTCAGTCTACTCCAAACAACACTGTTGAGAAAGACTATTTAGACAACTTATCAGTAGCTGGTGATGGATTTGATACTGTAATAAAGGCCAAGCAAGCTGTAGAAAATGTGTGCCCCAACACGGTGTCCTGTGCTGATATCCTAGCCATGGATGCCAGAGATGTTGTAGCATTGGTAAGTGATTTGCATCACAGGGCTAAGTTGCCCACCTCCTTTTTAGTGCGGACATGGATATAAGAGAAATAAATATTAATGAAAACCTAATATTATCACCAGAAGTTAATGATCTCACATGAATTCAAAGCCGATTAAGAAAAGTTTTAGGGATATCAAAAAGCGAGAGGATGATCTCGATTCTCACATGAATGGGAATTTCGATTGATAATAATTCAAAGGGTATCGAAAGGCCAGAGTAAACATCACGCCGGCCTATTTTCCCCTGCAAATTGAAATGCTTTGTTTGATTTATACCCATTCCTGCCCCCAACTGGAACCACATCATTCATTGACTGTCATATATCTAGAACTGTGCAGTTTTCAGTTTTCATTGTTGTAGATGAGGCCAGAGGCTCCTTATATTTTGAGTTTTCAGATAAGAGTTTCTGGAATATTATTGAGTTCTGTGAATCATCGTTGCAGAGAAATATGGCAGGAAGCCATTGGAATTGGTTGGATTTGTAATTTGGGTATTGTCTGGACTGTGTGTAAGCAAAGGATTAGCTCAGGTTAGTGAGAATTTTTATGCAAAAACCTGTTCCAATGTTGACTCCATTGTAAGGAGTGTTGTTTCTCAAAAGTTTGAGCAGACGCTTGTCATAGTCCCTGCAACACTCAGGCTCTTCTTCCATGACTGCTTCGTTGAGGTAAGGGACACATCTATATAAATAAGTTCATGTTTTTGCTTTGAATTTGAATTTGAATTTGATATTCTTTGTTCTTTCATCTTTTACCTCTTATTGATCCTAGTAAATTAGTATTATTAAAATATGGGCTGACATTATTGTTGAACAATGTCAATTATGATGATGGATGTTTGCATTGAGGTCAAATGTTCTGATTTTTCATTTGGGTTTGCACAGGGATGTGATTCTTCTGTGACTATTCAATCTACTCCAAACAACACAGCTGAGAAAGACTATTTAGACAACTTATCAGTAGCTGGTGATGGACTTGATACTGTAATAAAGGCCAAGCAAGTTGTAGAAAATGTGTGCCCCAACATGGTGTCCTGCGCTGATATCCTAGCCATGGCTGCCAGAGATGTTGTAGCATTGGTAAGTGATTTGCATCACAGGGCTAAGTTTCCCACTTCCATTTTAGTGCGGACATGGGGAATTAATGGGTTTGTAGTCCCTATAAGGAAAAATACTTCTACAGCACCAATTACGAAATACTTTGGAATTTTCCAAAAAATGGTCATGGGAACTGGAATGACTGTATCATGGGCCAAATCGTGAGTTATGAAAATATCTAAACGCTTGATTTCAACCAAGGCAGTTGTTTTCATAGAAATTATTGAAATGACCAGCCCAATACCCATTCATTGCTGCTGAGTAAACCCCTTCTCTTTTCCAGTGTACTTGCAAGGCAAAATTATGCCATCATAAACAAGAACCCATATCATTGTGAAGAATTGTCTTCAACTAGCACTACTCCGAATGTTTCTGAGCAACCCAGCCCTATATCTTTTCTTGATGCTTCTTCATTCTATAAAGAGGATTCATTTGTATAACCTATCAAGAAATTATCAATCATTTCTGAAGGTAATTTTCTACAATACCCCATGCTAATAAAAATTGTTTGAATTATTGATTTGTATGAAATAATTGGAGCCAAAATTCTATAAACTTCAGCAAAAATTCAACAAAACTTCCACAGCGTTTGGAATTTCAGGGGATAAAAATAAGGAAAAACTGAATTTATGAAATTAAACAGAATTTCTTAAAAATGCCCATGGAATTTCAGGTTGTTAAAGAAAAATAAGGCCAGAATTAGTGAAAGTAAAACAGAGATGCTTTACAGAATTAGTGAAAGTAAAACAGAGCTACTTTAAATTTCCCCCGCGAATAGAACTTCACGGGATGAAACAGAGCAACAGCCAAAATTCATGAATTTGTGAGCAGAGATTCTTCAAAACCCCCCAGACAAAATTTCTTGAATAAAACTGACATATATTAACTTGCATTTGTTAAGAAACAAATGCCTAAAAATACAAATAAACGAAAAACGTTATTGTCAATTTGTCTGCATGAGTAGACAAAACAGTCGTCATTCCTTGAAATACTAAATACAGTGCTCTGTATCTTCTCTTCACCTATAATTGCAAAACTAATACTATGTTGCTTGGGCTTCACGAACCAAAACACAGAGTGACCAAAGATTCAAAAAATCCCAATCTTTGATGAGCCATCAACTTGAATCTCATAGAAAACTTATTCTTCTCCAGACAAAATAATGTAGTTGCACATGGCTGCCAGAGATGTTGTAGCATTGGTAAGTGATTTGCATCATAGGGCTAAGTTGCCCACTTCATTTTTAGTGTGGACATGGGTAATTAATGGGTTTGCAGTCCCTATAAGGAAAAATACTTCTGCAGCACCAATTAAGAAATACTGGGGAATTTGCCAAAAAATGGTCATGGGAACTGGCATGACTGTATCATGGGCCAAATCATGAGTTCTGACAATATCCAAACGATTGACTTCAACCAAGGCAGTTGTTTTCATAGAAATTATTGAAATGACAGTTGTTGAGTAAACACCTTCTCTTTTCCAGTGTACTTGCAAGGCATAATTATGCGATCATAAACAGGAACACATATCATTGTGAAGAACTGTCTTCAACCAGCACTGCTCCGAAGGTTTTATAGCAACCCAGCCCTATATCTTTTCTTGATGCTTCTTCATTCTATAAAGAGGATTCATTTGTATCACCTATCAAGAAATTTTCAATCATCTTTAAAGGTAATTTTCTACACTACCCCATGCTAATAAAAATTGTTTGAATTATTGATTTTGAATGAAATCATTGGAGCCAAAATTCTATAAATTTAAGCAAAAATTCAACAAAACTTCCACTGCGTTTGGAATATCAGGGGATAAAAATAAGGAAAAACTAAATTTATGAAATTAAACAGAATTTCTTAAAAATGCCCATGGAATTTCAGGTTGTTAAATAAAAATAAGGCTAGAATTAGTGAAAGTAAAACAGAGATGCTTTACAGAATTAGTGAAAGTAAAACAGACCTGCTTTGAATTTCCCTGGCGAATAGAACTTCAGGGGATGAAATAGGGCAACAACCAAAATTCATGAATTTGTGAGAAAAGATTCTTTAAAATCGCCCGCCAGACAAAATTTCTTGAATAAAACTTACATATATTAACTTGACATTTGTTAAGAAACAAATGCCTAAAAATACAAATAAACGAAAAACTTCATTGTCAATTTGTCTGCATGAGCAGACAAAACAATCATCATTCCTTGACATACTAAATACAGTGCTTTGTATCTTCTATTCACCTGTAATTTCAAAACTAATACTATGTTGCTTGGAATTGACGAACCAAAACACAGAGTGACCAGAGATTCAAAAAATCTCAATCTTTGATGAGCCATCAACTTGAATCTCATAGAAAAATTATTCTTCTCCAGACAAAATAATGTAGCTGTACATGGCTGCCAGAGATGTTGTAGCATTGGTAAGTGATTTGCATCACAGGGCTAAGTTGCCCACTTCCATTTTAGTGCAGACATGGGAAATTAATGGGTTTGCAGTCCCTATAAGGAAAAATACTTCTACAGCACGAATTAAGAAATACTGTGGAATTTGCCAAAAAATGGTCATGGGAACTAGAATGACTGTATCATGGGCCAAATCGTGAGTTCTGAAAATATCCAAATGCTTTATTTCAACCAAAGCAGTTGTTTTCATAGAAATTATTGAAATGACTAGCCCAATACCCATTCATTGCTGCTGAGTAAACCCCTTCTCTTTTCCAGTGTACTTGCAAGGCACAATTATGCGATCATAAACAGGAACCCATATCACTGTGAAGAAATGTCTTCAACCAGCACTGCTCCGAAGGTTTCTGAGCAACCCAGCCCTATCTCTTTTCTTGATACTTCTTCATTCTATAAAGAGGATTCATTTGTATCACCTATCAAGAAATGCTCAATCATATTTAAAGGTAATTTTCTACAATACCCCATGCTAATAAAAATTGTTTGAATTATTGATTTGAATGAAATCATTGGAGCCAAAATTCTATAAATTTAAGCAAAAATTCAACAAAAATTCCACAGCGTTTGGAATTTCAGGGGATAAAAATAAGGAAAAACTGAATTTATGAAATTATACAGAATTTCTTAAAAATTCCCATGGAATTTCAAGCTGTTAAAGAAAAATATGGCCAAAATTAGTGAAAGTAAAATAGAGATGCTTTACAGAATTAGTGAAAGTAAAACATAGATGCTTTAAATTTCCCCGGCGAACAGAACTTCAGGGGATGAAATCGGGCAACAACCAAAATTCATGAATTTGTGAGCAGAGATTCTTTAAAATCCCCCACCAGACAAAATTTCTTGAATAAAACTGACATATATTAAATTGACATTTGTTAAGAAACAAATGCCTGAAAATACAAATAAACGAAAAAATTCATTGTCAATTTGTCTGCATGAGCAGACAGAACAGTCATCATTCCTTGACATACTAAATACAGTGTTCTGTATCTTCTCTTCACCTGTAATTGGAAAACTAATACTATGTTGCTTGGGCTTGATGAACCAAAACACAGAGTTACCAGAGATTCAAAAAATCTCAATCTTTGATGAGCCATCAACTTGAATCTCATAGAAAACTTATTCTTCTCCAGACAAAATAATGTAGTTGTACATGGCTGCCAGAGATGTTGTAGCATTGGTAAGTGATTTGCATCGCAGGGCTAAGTTGCCCACTTCATTTTTAGTGCAGAAATGGTGAATTAATGGGTTTGCAGTCCCTATAAGGAAAAATACTTCTACATCACCAATTAAGAAATACTGGGGAATTTACCAAAAAATGGTCATGGGAACTGGCATGACTATATCATGGGCCAAATCATGAGTTCTGAAAATATCCAAATGCTTGATTTCAACCAAGGCAGTTGTTTTCATAGAAATTATTGAAATGACTAGCCCAATACCCATTCGTTGATGTTGAGTAAACCCCTTCTCTTTTCCAGTGTACTTGCAAGGCACACTTATGCGATCCTAAACAGGAACCCATATCATTGTGAAGAACTGTCTTCAACCAGCATTTCTCCGAAGGTTTCTGAGCAACCTAGCCCTATCTCTTTTCTTGATACTTCTTCATTCTATAAAGAGGATTCATTTGTATCACCTATCAAGAAATGCTCAATCATCTTTAAAGGTAATTTTCTACAATACCCCATGCTAATAAAAAAAATTTAAATTATTGATTTGAATGAAATCATTGGAACCAAAATTATATAAATTTTTGCAAAAATTCAACAAAACTTCCACAGCATTTGGAATTTCAGGGGATAAAAATAACGAAAAACGAAATTTATGAAATTAAACAGAATTTCTTAAAAATGCCCATGGAATTTCAAGTTGTTAAAGAAAAATAAGGCGATAAATAGTGAAAGTAAAATAGAGATGCTTTACAGAATTAGTGAAAGTAAAACAGAGCTGCTTTAAATTTCCCCGGCGAATAGAACTTCAGGGGATGAAACAGGGCCACAACCAAAATTCATGAATTTGTGAGCAGAGATTCTTCAAAATCCCCCGGCAGACAATATTTCCTGAATAAAACTGACATATATTAAATTGACATTTGTTAAGAAACAAATGCCTGAAAATACAAATAAACGAAAAAATTCGTTGTCAATTTGTCTGCATGAGCAGACAGAACAGTCATCATTCCTTGACATACTAAATATAGTGCTCTGTATCTTCTCTTCACCTGTAATTGCAAAACTAATACTATGTTTCTTGGGCTTGACAAACCAAAACACAGAGTGACCAGAGATTCAAAAAATCTCAATCTTTGATGAGCCATCAACTTGAATCTCATAGAAAACTTATTCTTCTCCAGACAAAATAATGTAGTTGTACATGGCTGCCAGAGATGTTGTAGCATTGGTAAGTGATTTGCATCACAGTGCTAAGTTTCCCACTTCCTTTTTAGTGCGGACATGGGGAATTAATGGGATTGCAGTCGCTATAAGGAAAAATACTTCTACAGCACCAATTAAGAAATATTGGGGAATTTCCCAAAAAGTGGTCATGGGAACTGGCATGACTGCATCATGGGCCAAATCGTGAGTTCTGAGAATATCCAAACGCTTGCTTTCAACCAAGGCAGTTATTTTCATTGAAATTATTGAAATGACCATCCCAATACCCATTCGTTGTTGTTGAGTAAACTCCTTCTCTTTTCTAGTGTATTTGCAAGGCACAATTATGCGATCATAAAGAGGAACCCATATCATTGTGAAGAACTGTCTTCAACCAGCACTGCTCCAAAGGTTTCTGAGAAACCCAGCCCTATATCTTTTCTCGATGCTTGTTCATTCTATAAAGAGGATTCATTTGTATCACCTATCAAGAAATTCTCAATCATCATTAAAGGTGATTTTCTACAATACCCCATGCTAATAAAAATTGTTTGAATTATTGATTTGAATGAAATCATTGGAGCCAAAATTCTATAAATTTAAGAAAAAATTCAACAAACTTCCATAGAATTTGGAATTTTAGGGGAAAAAAATAAGGAAAAACTGAATTTATGAAATTAAACTGAATTTCTTAAAAATGCCCATGGAATTTCAGGTTGTTAAAGAAAAATAACGCCATAATTAGTGAAATTAAAACATAGATGCTTTACAGAATTAGTAAAAGTAAAACAGAGCTACTTTAAATTTCCCCGGTGAATAGAACTTCACGGGATGAAATAGGGCAACAGCTAAAATTCATGAATTTGTGAGCAGAGATTCTTTAAAATACCCCGCCAGAAAAAATTTCTTGAATAAAACTGGCATATATTAACTTGACATTTGTTCAGAAACAAATGCCTAAAAATACAAATAAACGAAAAACTTCATTGTCAATTTGTCTGCATGAGCAGACAGAACGGTCATCATTCCTTAACATACTAAATACAGTGCTCTATATCTTCTCTTCACCTGTAATTGCAAAACTAATACTATGTTGCTTGGGCTTGACGAACCAAAACACAGAGTGACCAGAGATTAAAAAAATCTCAACCTTTTATCAGCCATCAACTTGAATCTCATAGAAAACTTATTCTTCTCCAGACAAAATAATGTAGTTGTACATGGCTGCCAGAGATGTTGTAGCATTGGTAAGTGATTTGCATCACAGGGCTAAGTTGCCCACTTCCTTTTTAGTGCGGACATGGGGAATTAATGGGTTTGCAGTCCCTATAAGGAAAAATACTTCTGCAGCACCAATTAAGAAATACTCGGGAATTTTCCAAAAAATGGTCATGGGAACTGGCATGACTGTATCATGGGCCAAATCGTGAGTTCTGACAATATCCAAACGCTTGATTTCAACCAAGGCAGTTGTTTTCATAGAAATAATTGAAATGACTAGCCCAATACCCATTCGTTGCTGCTGAGTAAACCCCTTCTCTTTTCCAGTGTACTTGCAAGGCACAATTATGCGATCATAAACAGGAACCCATATCATTCTAAAGAACTGTCTTCAACCAGCACTGCTCCGAAGGTTTCTGAGCAACCCTGCCCTATATCTTTTCTTGATGCTTTTTCATTCTATAAAGAGGATTCATTTGTATCACCTATCAAAAAATGTTCAATCATCTTTAAAGGTAATTTTCTACAATACCCCATGCTAATAAAAATTGTTTGAATTATTGATTTGAATGAAATCATTGGAGCCAAAATTCTATAAATTTAAGCAAAAATTCAACAAAACTTCCACAGTGTTTGGAATTTCAGGGGATAAAAATAAGGAAAAACTAAATTTATGAAATTAAACAGAATTTCTTAAAAATTCCCATGGAATTTCAGGCTGTTAAAGAAAAATAAGGCGAGAATTAGTGAAAGTAAAAAAAAGATGCTTTACAAAATTAGTGAAAGTAAAACAGACCTGCTTTAAATTTCCCCAGCGGATAGAACATCAGGGGATGAAACAGGGCAATAGCATAAATTCATGAATTTGTGAGCAAAGATTCTTTAAAATCCCCCGCCAGACAAAATTTCATGAGTAAAACTGACATATATTAAGTTGACATTTGTTAAGAAACAAATGCCTAAAAATACAAATAAACGAAAAAATTCATTGTCAATTTGTCTGCATGAGCAGACAGAACAGTCATCATTCCTTGACATACTAAATACAGTGCTCTGTATCTTCTCTTCACCTGTAATTGCAAAACTAATACTATGTTGCTTGGGCTTGACGAACCAAAACACAGAGTGACCAGAGATTCAAAAAATCTCAATCTTTGATGAGCCATCAACTTGAATCTCATAGAAAAATTATTCTTCTCCAGAAAAAATAATGTAGTTGTACATGGCTGCCAGAGATTTTGTAGCATTGGTGAGTGATTTGCATCACAGGACTAAGTTTCCCACTTCCATTTTAGTGCGGACATGGGGAATTAATGGGTTTGCAGTCCCTGAAAGGAAAAATACTTCTACAGCACCAATTACGAAATACTTTGGAATTTGCCAAAAAATGGTCATGGAAACTGGAATGACTGTATCATGGGCCAAATCCTGAGTTCTGAAAATATCTAAACACTTGATTTCAACCAAGGCAGTTGTTTTCATAGAAATTATTGAAATGACCAGCCCAATACCCATTCGTTGCTGCTGAGTAAACCCCTTCTCTTTTCCAGTGTACTTCCAAGGCACAATTATGCCATCATAAACAAGAACCCATATCATTGTGAAGAACTGTCTTCAACCAACACTACTCCGAATGTTTCTGAGCAACCCAGCCCTATATCTTTTCTTGATGCTTCTTCATTCTATAAAGAGGATTCATTTGTATAACCTATCAAGAAATTATCAATCATCTTTGAAGGTAATTTTCTACAATACCCCATGCTAATAAAAATTGTTTGAATTATTGATTTGTAAGAAATCATTGGAGCCAAAATTCTATAAACTTCTGCAAAAATTCAACAAAACTTCCACAGCGTTTGGAATTTCGGTGGATAAAAATAAGGAAAAACTGAATTTATGAAATTAAACAGAATTTCTTAAAAATGCCCATGGAATTTCAGGTTGTTAAGGAAAAATAAGGCCAGAATTAGTGAAATTAAAACATAGACGCTTTACAGAATTAGTGAAAGTAAAACAGAGCTACTTTAAATTTCCCCGGCGAATAGAACTTCACGAGATGAAACAGAGCAACAGCCAAAATTCATGAATTTGTGAGCAGAGATTCTTCAAACCCCCCCCCCCCCCCAAGACAAAATTTCTTGAATAAAACTGACATATATTAACTTGCATTTGTTAAGAAACAAATGCCTAAAAATACAAATAAACGAAAAAATTCATTGTCAATTTGTCTGCATGAGTAGAAAGAACAGTCGTCATTGCTTGAAATACTAAATACAGTGCTCTGTATCTTCTCTTCACCTGTAATTGCAAAACTAATACTATGTTGCTTGGGCTTCACAAACCAAAACATAGAGCGACCAGAGATTCAAAAAATCCCAATCTTTGATGAGCCATCAACTTGAATCTCATAGAAAACTTATTCTTCTCCAGACAAAATAATGTAGTTGTACATGGCTATCAGAGATGTTGTAGCATTGGTAAGTGATTTGCATCACAGGGCTAAGTTGCCCACTTCATTTTTAGTGCGGACATGGGTAATTAATGGGTTTGCAGTCCCTATAAGGAAAAATACTTTCGCAGCACCAATTAAGAAATACTGGGGAATTTGCGAAAAAATGGTCATGGGAACTGGCATGACTGTATCATGGGCCAAATCATGAGTTCTGACAATATCCAAACGCTTGATTTCAACCAAGGCAGTTGTTTTCATAGAAATTATTGAAATGACTAGCCCAATACCCATTCGTTGTTGTTGAGTAAACCCCTTCTCTTTTCCAGTGTACTTGCAAGGCACAATTATGCGATCATAGACAAGAACACATATCATTGTGAAGAACTGTCTTCAACCAGCACTGCTCTGAAGGTTTTATAGCAACCCAGCCCTATATCTTTTCTTGATGCTTCTTCATTCTATAAAGAGGATTCATTTGTATCACCTATCAAGAAATGTTCAATCATCTTTAAAGGTAATTTTCTACACTACCCCATGCTAATAAAAATTGTTCGAATTATTGATTTTGAATGAAATCATTGGAGCCAAAATTCTATAAATTTAATCAAAAATTCAACAAAACTTCCACAGCGTTTGGAATTTCAGGGGATAAAAATAAGGAAAAACTGAATTTATGAAATTAAATAGAATTTCTTAAAAATGCCCATGGAATTTCAGGCTGTTAAAGAAAGATAAGGCTAGAATTAGTGAAAGTAAAACAGAGATGCTTTACAGAATTAGTGAAAGTAAAACAGACCTGCTTTAAATTTCCCTCGCGAATAGAACTTCAGGGGATGAAACAGGGCAACAACCAAAATTCATGAATTTGTGAGAAAATATTCTTTAAAATTGCCTGCCAGACAAAATTTCTTGAATAAAACTGACATATATTAACTTGACATTTGTTAAGAAACAAATGCCTAAAAATACAAATAAATGAAAAACTTCATTGTCAATTTGTCTGCATGAGCAGACAGAACAGTCATCATTCCTTGACATACTAAATACAGTGCTCTGTATCTTCTCTTCACCTGTAATTGCAAAACTAATACTATGTTGCTTGGGCTTGACGAACCAAAACACAAAGTGACCAGAGATTCGGAAAATCTCAATCTTTGATGAGCCATCAACTTGAATCTCATAGAAAAATTATTCTTCTCCAGACAAAATAATGTATTTGTACACGGCTGCCAGAGATGTTGTAGAATTGGTAAGTGATTTGCATCATAGGGCTAAGTTGCCCACTTCCTTTTTAGTGCGGACATGGGGAATTGATGGGTTTGCAGTCCCTATAAGGAAAAATACTTCTGCAGCACCAATTAAGAAATACTGGGGAATTTTCCAAAAAATGGTCATGGGAACTGGCATGACTGTATCATGGGCCAAATCGTGAGTTCTGACAATATCCAAACGCTTGATTTCAACTAAGGCAGTTGTTTTCATAGAAATAATTGAAATGACTAGCCCAATACCCATTCGTTGCTGCTAAGTAAACCCCTTCTATTTTCCAGTGTACTTGCAAGGCACAATTATGCGATCATAAACAGGAACCCATATAATTGTGAAGAATTGTCTTCAACCAGCACTGCTCCAAAGGTTTCTAAGCAACCCAGCCCTATATCTTTTCTTGATGCTTCTTCATACTATAAAGAGGATTAATTTGTATCACCTATCTAGAAATTCTCAATCATCTTTAAAGGTAATTTTATACAATACCCCATGCTAATAAAAATTGTTTGAATTATTGATTTGAATGAAATCATTGGAGCGAAAATTCTATAAATTTAAGCAAAAATTCAAGAAAACTTCCACAGCGTTTGAAATTTCAGGGGATAAAAATAAGGAAAAACTGAATTTATGAAATTAAACAGAATTTCTTAAAAATGCCCATGGAATTTCAGGCTGTTAAAGAAAAATAAGGCCAGAATTAGTGAAATTCAAACAGAGATGCTTTACAGAATTAGTGAAAGTAAAACAGACCTGCTTTAAATTTACCCGGCAAATAGAACTTCAGGGGATGAAACAGGGAAACAGCCAAAATGCATGAATTTGTGAGCACAGATTCTTTAAAATCCCCTGCCAGACAAAATTTCTTGAATAAAAATGACATATATTAACTTGACATTTGTTAAGAAACAAATGTCTAAAAATACAAATAAACGAAAAACTTCATTGTCAATTTGTCTGCCTAAGCAGACAGAACAGTCATCATTCCTTGACATACTAAATATAGTGCTTTGTATCTTCTCTTCACCTGTAATTGCAAAACTACTACTATGTTGCTTGGGCTTGACGAACCAAAACACAGAGTGACCAGAGATTCAAAAAATCTCAATCTTTGATGAGCCATCAACTTGAATCTCATAGAAAACTTATTCTTCTGCGGACAAAATAATGTAGTCGTATTGTATATTTATGCCTATATTGGTAAGATTTTAATCTAATGGCTAAGTTGCCTACTTCCATTTTAGTAAGGATATTGGGAATTAATGGAGCTGGTAAATCTTGTATGAAAAATACTTACAACAATTCAATTGGTTGTTATCGTGGAATTTGCCAAAAATGGTCATGGAACTGGAATGACTATGATTGCGTCACAAGTCGTGAGGTTCGAAAATATCCAAACGCTTGATTTCAACTGCTGCGCTGTTTTCATAGAAAGTATTAAATGACCAACCCAATACCCATTCATGTTGCCGAGTAAACCACTTCTCTTTCCAAAGGGCTCACAAGGCACAATTATAGCATCATGTAAAATCAAAAGAGCCCATATCATCGGGAAGAATCAGCTTTAACCAAAGATCGTTCAGGTTTCAGCACCCAACTATCTTTTCTTGATGCTTCTTCATTCTATAAAGAGGATTCATTTGTATCACCTATCAAGAAATGCTCAATCATCATTAAAGGAAATTTTCTATAATACCCCATGCTAATAAAAATTGTTTGAATTATTGATTTGAATGAAATCATTGGAGCCAAAATTCTGTAAATTTAAGAAAAAATTCAACAAAACTTCCACAGCATTTGGAATTTCAGGGGATAAAAATAAGGAAAAACTGAATTTATAAAATTAAACAGAATTTCTTAAAAATTCCCATGGAATTTCAGGCTGTTAAAGAAAAATAAGGCCAGAATTAGTGAAAGTAAAACAGAGATGCTTTACAAAATTAGTGAAAGTAAAACATAGCTGCTTTAAATTTCCCCGACGAATAGAACTTCAGGGGATGAAACAGGGCAACAACCAAAATTCATGAATTTGTGAGCAGAGATTCTTTAAAATCCCCCGCCAGAAAAAATTTCTTGAATAAAACTGACATATATCAACTTGACATTTGTTAAGAAGCAAATGCCTAAAAATACAAATAAACGAAAAACTTCATTGTCAATTTGTCTGCATGAGCAGACAGAACAGTCATCATTCCTTGAAATACTAAATACAGTGCTCAGTATCTTCTCTTCACCTGTAATTGCAAAACTAATACTATGTTGCTTGGGGTTGACGAACCAAAACACAGAGTGACCAGAGATTCACAAAATCTCAATCTTTGATGAGCCATCAACTTGAATCTCATAGAAAACTTATTCTTCTCTAGACAAAATAATGTAGTTGTACATGGATGCCAGAGATGTTGTAGCATTGGTAAGTGATTTTAATCACGGGGCTAAGTTGCCCACTTCCATTTTAGTGCGGACATGGGGAATTAATGGGTTTGTAGTCCCTATAAGGAAAAATACTTCTACAACACCAATTAAGAAATACTGTGGAATTTGCCAAAAAATGGTCATGGGAACTGGAATGACTATATCATGGGCCAAATCGTGAGTTCTGAAAATATCCAAACGCTTGATTTCAACCAAGGCAGTTGTTTTCATAGAAATTATTGAAATGACCAGCCCAATACCCATTCGTTGTTGTTGAGTAAACTCCTTCTCTTTTCTAGTGTATTTGCAAGGCACAATTATGCGATCATAAACAGGAACCCATATCATTGTGAAGAACTGTCTTCAACCAACACTGCTCCGAAGGTTTCTGAGCAACCCAGCCCTATATCTTTTCTTGATGCTTCTTCATTCTATAAAGAGGATTCATTTGTATCACCTATCAAGAAATGCTCAATCATCATTAAAGGAAATTTTCTATAATACCCCATGCTAATAAAAATTGTTTGAATTATTGATTTGAATGAAATCATTGGAGCCAAAATTCTATAAATTTAAGAAAAAATTCAACAAAACTTCGACAGCGTTTGGAATTTCAGGGGATAAAAATAAGGAAAAACTGAATTTATAAAATTAAACAGAATTTCTTAAAAATTCCCATGGAATTTCAGGCTGTTAAAGAAAAATAAGGCCAGAATTAGTGAAAGTAAAACAGAGATGCTTTACTGAATTAGTGAAAGTAAAACAGATCTGCTTTAAATTTCCCCGGCGAATAGAACTTCAGGGGATGAAACAGGGCAACATCCAAAATTCATGAATTTGTGAGCAGAGATTCTTTAAAATCCCCCGCCAAAAAAAATTTCTTGAATAAAACTGACATATATTAACTTGACATTTGTTAAGAAGCAAATGCGTAAAAATACAAATAAACGAAAAACTTCATTGTCAATTTGTCTGCATGAGCAGACAGAACAGTCATCATTCCTTGAAATACTAAATACGATTACTCAGTATCTTCTCTTACTGTAATTGCAAAACTAATACTATGTTTGCTTAGGGTTGTGGAGATTGTTACGAGAGTGACCGATTCACACGAGCTCAATCTTTGATGAGCCATCAACTTGGATCTCATAGAAAACTTATTCTTCTCAGAGACAAAATAATGTAGTTGTACATGGATGCAGTGCGAGAGATGTTGTAGCATTGGTAAGTGATTTTAATCACGGGGCTAAGTTGCCCACTTCCATTTTAGTGCGGACATGGGGAATTAATGGGTTTGTAGTCCCTATAAGGAAAAATACTTCTACAGCACCAATTAAGAAATACTGTGGAATTTGCCAAAAAATGGTCATGGTAACTGGAATGACTATATCATGGGCCAAATCGTGAGTTCTGAAAATATCCAAACGCTTGATTTCAACCAAGGCAGTTGTTTTCATAGAAATTATTGAAATGACCAGCCCAATACCCATTCGTTGTTGCTGAGTAAACCCCTTCTCTTTTCTAGTGTATTTGCAAGGCACAATTATGCGATCATAAACAGGAATCCATATCATTGTGAAGAACTGTCTTCAACCAGCACTGCTCCGAAGGTTTCTGAGCAACCTAGCCCTATATCTTTTCTTGATGCTTCTTCATTCTATAAAGAGGATTCATTTGTATCACCTATCAAGAAATGCTCAATCATCATTAAAGGAAATTTTCAATAATACCCCATGCTAATAAAAATTGTTTGAATTATTGATTTGAATGAAATCATTGGAGCCAAAATTCTATAAATTTAAGAAAAAATTCAACAAAACTTCCACATCGTTTGGAATTTCAGGGGATAAAAATAAGGAAAAACTGAATTTATGAAATTAAATAGAATTTCTTAAAAATTCCCATGGAATTTCAGGCTGTTAAAGAAAAATAAGGCCATAATTAGTGAAAGGAAAACAGAGATGCTTTACAGAATTAGTGCAAGTAAAACAGAGCTGCTTTAAATTTCCCCGGCGAATAGAACTTCAGGGGATGAAACAGGGCAACAGCCAAAATTCATGAATTTGTGAGCAGAGATTCTTTAAAATCCCCCACCAGAAAAAATTTCTTGAATAAAACTAACATATATTAACTTGACATTTGTTAAGAAGCAAATGCCTAAAAATACAAATAAACGAAAAACTTCATTGTCAACTTGTCTGCATGAGCAGACAGAACAGTCATCATTCCTTGAAATACTAAATACAGTGCTCTGTATCTTCTCTTCACCTGTAATTGCAAAACTAATACTATGTTGCTTGGGGTTGACGAACCAAAACACAGAGTGACCAGAGATTCACAAAATCTCAATCTTTGATGAGCCATCAACTTGAATCTCATAGAAAACTTATTCTTCTCCAGACAAAATAATGTAGCTGTACATGGATGCCAGAGATGTTGTAGCATTGGTAAGTGATTTGCATCACAGGGCTAAGTTGCATACTTCCTTTTTAGTGCGGACATGGGGAATTAATGGGTTTGCAGTCCCTATAAGGAAAAATACTTCTGCAGCACCAATTAAGAAATACTGGGGAATTTTCCAAAAAATGGTCATGGGAACTGGCATGACTGTATCATGTGCCAAATTGTGAGTTCTGACAATATCCAAACGCTTGATTTCAACCAAGGCAGTTGTTTTCATAGAAATTATTTAAATGACTAGCCCAATACCCATTCGTTGCTGCTGAGTAAACCCCTTCTCTTTTCCAGTGTATTGGCAAGGCACAATTATGTGATCATAAACAGGAACCCATATCATTGTGAAGAAATGTCTTCAACCAGCACTGCTCCGAAGGTTTTATAGCAACCCAACCCTATATCTTTTCTTGATGCTTCTTCATTCTGTAAAGAGGATTCATTTGTATCACCTATCAAGAAATGCTCAATCATCTTTAAAGGTAATTTTCTACAATACCCCATGCTAATAAAAATTGTTTGAATTATTGATTTGAATGAAATCATTGGAGCCAAAATTCTATAAATTTAAGCAAAAATTCAACAAAACTTCCACAGCGTTTGGAATTTTAGGGGATAAAAATAATGAAAAACTGAATTTATGAAATTAAACAGAATTTCTTAAAAATGCCCATGGAATTTCAAATTGTTAAAGAAAAATAAGGCCAAAATTAGTGAAAGTAAAACAGATATGCTTTACAGAATTAGTGAAAGTAAAACAGACCTGCTTTAAATTTCCCCGGCGAATAGAACTTCAGGGGATGAAACAGGGCAACAACAAAAATTCATGAATTTGTGAGCAAATATTCTTTAAAATCCCCCACTAGACAAAATTTCTTGAATAAAAATGACATATATTAACTTGAAATTTCTTTAGAAACAAATGCCTAAAAATATAAATAAACGAAAAACTTCATTGTCAATTTTTCTGCATGAGCAGACAGAATAGTCATCATTCCTTGACATACTAAATATAGTGCTCTGTACCTTCTCTTCACCTGTAATTGAAAAACTAATACTATGTTGCTTGGGCTTGACAAACCAAAACACAGAGTGACTAGAGATTGAAAAACTCTCAATATTTGATGAGCCATCAACTTGAATCTCATAGAAAACTTATTCTCCTCCGGACAAAATAATGTAATCGTACATGGCTGCCAGAGATGTTGTAGCATTGGTAAGTGATTTGCATCACAGGGCTAAGTTTCCCACTTCCATTTTAGTGCGTAAATGGGGAATTAATGGGTTTGCAGTCCCTATAAGGAAAAATACTTCTACAACACGAATTAAGAAATACTGTGGAATTTGCCAAAAAATGGTCATGGGAATTGGAATGACTATATCACGGGCCAAATCGTGAGTTCTGAAAATATCCAAACGCTTGATTTCAACCAAGGGAGTTGTTTTCATAGAAATTATTGAAATGACTAGCCCAATACCCATTCATTGCTGCTGAGTAAACCCCTTCTCTTTTCCAATGTACTTGCAAGGCACAATTATGCGATCATAAACAGGAACCCATATCATTGTGAAGAACTGTCTTCAACCAACACTGCTCCGAAGGTTTCTGAGCAACCCAACCCTATATATTTTCTTGATGCTTCTTCATTCTATAAAGAGGATTCATTTGTATCACCTATCAAGAAATGCTCAATCATCATTAAAGGTAATTTTCTACAATACCCCATGCTAATAAAAATTGTTTGAATTATTGATTTGAATGAAATCATTGCAGCCAAAATTCTATAAATTTAAGCAAAAATTCAACAAAAATTCCACAGCGTTTGGAATTTCAGGGGATAAAAATAAGGAAAAACTGAATTTATGAAATTAAACAGAATTTCTTAAAAATTCCCATGGAATTTCAAGCTGTTAAAGAAAAATAAGGCGAGAATTAGTGAAAGTAAAACAGAGATGCTTTACAGAATTAGTGAAAGTAAAACAGACCTGCTTTAAATTTCCCCGTCGAATAGAGCTTAAGGGGATGAAACAGGGCAACAGCCAAATTCATGAATTTGTGAGCAGAGATTCTTTAAAATCCCCCACCAGAAAAAATTTCTTGAATAAAACTGACATATATTAAATTGACATTTGTTAAGAAGAAAATGCCTAAAAATACAAATAAACAAAAAACTTCATTGTCAATTTGTCTGCATGAGCAGACAGAACAATCATCATTCCTTGAAATACTAAATACAGTGCTCTGTATCTTCTCTTCACCTATAATTGCAAAACTAATACTATGTTGCTTGGGCTTGACGAACCAAAACACAGAGTGACTAGAGATTCACAAAATCTCAATCTTGGATGAGCCATCAACTTGAATCTCATAGAAAACTTATTCTTCTCCAGACAAAATAATGTAGTTGTACATGGCTGCTAGAGATGTTGTAGCATTGGTAAGTGATTTGCATCACAGGGCTAAGTTTCCCACTTCCTTTTTAGTGCAGACATGGGGAATTAATGGGTTTGCAGTCCCTATAAGGAAAAGTACTTCTGCAGCACCAATTAAGAAATACTGGGGAATTTGCCAAAAAATGGTCATGGGAACTGGCATGACTGTATCATGGGCCAAATCGTGAGTTCTGACAATATCGAAACGCTTGATTTCAGCCAAGGCAGTTGTTTTCATAGAAATTATTGAAATGACTAGCCCAATACCCATTCGTTGCTGCTGAGTAAACCCCTTCTCTTTTCCAGTGTATTTGCAAGGCACAATTATGCGATCATAAACAGGTACCCATATCATTGTGAAGAACTGTCTTCAACCAGCACTGCTCTGAAGCTTTTATAGCAACCCAGCCCTATATCTTTTCTTGATGCTTCTTCATTCTATAAAGAGGATTCATTTGTATCACCTATCAAGAAATGCTCAATCATCTTTAAAGGTAATTTTCTACAATACCCCATGCTAATAAAAATTGTTTGAATTATTGATTTGAATGAAATCATTGCAGCCAAAATTCTATAAATTTAAGAAAAAATTCAACAAAAATTCCACAGCGTTTGGAATTTTAGGGGATAAAAATAAGGAAAAACTGAATTTATGAAATCAAACAGAATTTATTAAAAATGCCCATGGAATTTCAGGTTGTTAAAGAAAAATAAGGCCAAAATTAGTGAAAGTAAAACAGATATGCTTTACTGAATTAGTGAAAGTAAAAAAGACCTGCTTTAAATTTCCGAGACGAATAGAACTTCAGGGGATGAAACAGGGTAACAGCCAAAATTCATGTATTTGTGAGCAAAGATTCTTTAAAATCCCCCGCCAGACAAAATTTCTTGAATAAAACTGACATATATTAACATGACATTTGTTAAGAAACAAATGCCTAAAAATACAAATAAACGAAAAACTTCATTGTCAATTTGTCTGCATGAGCGGACAGAAAAGTCATCATTCCTTGAAATACTAAATATAGTGCTTTATATCTTCTCTTCGCTTGTAATTGCAAAACTAATACTATGTTTCTTGGGCTTGACGAACCAAAACACAGAGTGACCAGAGATTTGAAAAATTTCAATCTTTGATGAGCCATCAACTTGAATCTCATAGAAAACTTATTCTTCTTCAGACAAAATAATGTAGTTGTACATGGTTGCCAGAGATGTTGTAGCTTTGGTAAGTGATTTTCATCACAGGGCTAAGTTTCCCACTTCCATTTTAGTGTGGAAATGGGGAATTAATTGGTTTGCAGTCCCTATAAGGAAAAATACTTCTATAGCACCAATTAAGAAATATAGTGGAATTTTCCAAAAAATGGTCATGGGAACTGGAATCACTGTATCATGGGCCAAATCGTGAGTTCTGAAAATATCCAAATGCTTTATTTCAACCAAGGTAGTTGTTTTCATAGAAATTATTTAAATGACCAGCCCAATACCAATTCGTTGCTGCTGAGTAAACCCCTTCTCTTTTCCAGTGTACTTGCAAGGCACAATTATGCGATCATAAACAGGAACCCATATCATTGTGAAGAACTGTCTTCAACCAGCACTGCTCCGAAGGTTTCTGAGAAACCCAACCCTATGTCTTTTCTTGATGCTTCTTCATTCTATAAAGAGGATTCATTTGTATCACCTATCAAGAAATGCTCAATCATCTTTACATGTAATTTTCTACAATACCCCATGCTAATAAAAATTGTTTGAATTATTGATTTGAATGAAATCATTGGAGCCAAAATTCTATAAATTTAAGCAAAAATTCAACAAAACTTCCACAGCGTTTGGAATTTCAGGGGATAAAAATAAACAGAATTTCTTAAAAATGCCCATGGAATTTCAGGTTGTTAAAGAAAAATAAGGCCATAATTAGTGAAAGTAAAACAGAGATGCTTTACAGAATTAGTGAAAGTAAAACAAAAATGCTTTAAATTTCCTCGGCGAATAGAACTTCAGGGGACGAAATAGGGCAACAGCCAAAATTAATGAATTTGTGAGCAGAGATTCTTTAAAATCCCCCGCTAGACAAAATTTCTTGAATAAAACTGACATATATTAACTTGACATTTGTTAAGAAACAAATGCCTGAAAATACAAATAAATGAAAAACTTCATTGTCAATTTGTCTGCATGAGGAGACAGAAGAGTCATCATTCCTTGACATTCTAAATACAGTGCTCTGTATCTTCTCTTCACCTGTAATTGGAAAACTAATACTATGTTGCTTGGGATTGATGAACCAAAACACAGAGTGACCAGAGATTCAAAAAATCTCAATCTTTGATGAGCCATCAACTTGAATCTCATAGAAAACTTATTCTTCTCCAGACAAAATAATGTAGTTGTACATGGCTGCCAGAGATGTTGTAGCATTGGTAAGTGATTTGCATCACAGGGCTAAGTTGCCCACTTCCTTTTTAGTGCGGACATGGGGAATTAATGGGTTTGCAGTCCTTATAAGGAAAAATACATCTACAGCACCAATTAAGAAATACTGTGGAATTTGCCAAAAAATGGTCATTGGAACTGGCATGACTGTATCATGGGCCAAATCGTGAGTTTTGACAATATCCAAACGCTTGATTTCAACCAAGGCAGTTGTTTTCATAGAAATTATTGAAATGACCAGCCGAATACCCATTCGTTGATGCTGAGTAAACACCTTCTCGTTTCCAGTGTACTTGCAAGGCACAATTATGCGATCATAAACAGGAACCCATATCATTGTGAAGAACTGTCTTCAACCAGCACTGCTCCGAAGGTTTCTGAGCAACCCAGCCCTATATCTTTTCTTGATGCTTCTTCATTCTATAAAGAGGATTCATTTGTATCACCTATCAAGAAATGCTCAATCATATTTAAAGGTAATTTTGTACAATACCCCATGGTAATAAAAATTGTTTGAATTATTGATTTGAATGAAATCATTGGAGCGAAAATTCTATAAATTTTAGCAAAAATTGAACAAAACTTCCACAGCGTTTGTAATTTCAAGGGATAAAAATAAGGAAAAACTGAATTTATGAAATCAAACAGAATTTCTTAAAAATGCCCATGGAATTTCAAGCTGTTAAAGAAAAATGAGGCCAGAATTAGTGAAAGTAAAACATAGACGCATTACAAAATTAGTGAAAGTAAAACAGAACTGCTTTAAATTTCCCCGACGAATAGAACTTTAGGGGATGAAACAGGGCAACAGCCAAAATTCTTGAATTTGTGAGCAGAGATTCTTTAAAATCCCCCGCAAGACAAAATTTCTTGAATAAAACTAGCATATATTAACTTGACATTTGTTAAGAAACAAATGCCTGAAAATACAAATAAACGAAAAAATTCATTCTCAATTTGTCTGCATGAGCAGACAGAACAGTCATCATTCCTTGACATACTAAATACAGTGCTCTGTATCTTCTCTTCACCTGTAATTGCAAAACTAATACTATGTTGCTTGGGCTTGACAAACCAAAACACAAAGTGACCAGAGATTCAAAAAATCTCAATCTTTGATGAGTGATCAACTTGAATCTTATAGAAAACTTATTCTTCTCTAGACAAAATAATGTAGCTGTACATGGCTGCCAGAGATGTTGTAATATTGGTCAGTGATTTGCATCACAGCGCTAAGTTGCCCACTTCCTCTTTAGTGCGGACATGGGGAATTAATGGGTTTGCAGTCCCTATAAGGAAAAATACTTCTGCAGCACCAATTAAGAAATACTGGGGAATTTTCCAAAAAATGGTCATGGGAACTGGCATGAATGTATCATGGGCCAAATCGTGAGTTCTGACAATATCCAAATGCATGATTTCAACCAAGGAAGTTTTTTTCATAGAAATTATTGAAATGACCAGCCCAATACCCATTCGTTGCTGTTGAGTAAACCCCTTCTCTTTTCCAGTGTACTTGCAAGGAATAATTATGTGATCATAAATAGGAACCCATATCATTGTGAAGAACTTTCTTCAACCAGCACTGCTCAGAAGGTTTCTAAGCAACCCAGCCCTATATCTTTTCTTGATGCTTCTTCATTCTATAAAGAGGATTCATTTGTATCACCTATCAAGAAATGCTCAATCATATTTAAAGGTAATTTTCTACAATACCCCATGCTAATAAAAATTGTTTGAATTATTGATTTGAATGAAATCGTTGGAGCCAAAATTCTATAAATTTAAGCAAAAATTCAACAAAAATTCTATAGCGTTTGGAATTTCAGGGGATAAAAATAAGGAAAAACTGAATTTATGAAACTAAACAAAATTTCTTAAAAATGCCCATGGAATTTCAGGTTGTTAAAGAAAAATAAGGCCGGAATTAGTGAAAGTAAAACAGAGATGCTTTACAGAATTAGTGAAAGTAAAACAGACCTGCTTTAAATTTCCCCTGCGAATAGAACTCCAGGGGATGAAATAGGGCAATAGCCAAAATTCATGAATTTGTGAGCAGAGATTCTTTAAAATCCCCCGCTAGACAAAATTTCTTGAATAAAACTGACATATATTAACTTGACATTTGTTAAGAAACAAATGCCTAAAAATACAAATAGACGAAAAACTTCATTGTAAATTTGTCTGCATGAGCAGACAGAACAGTCATCATTCCTTGACATACTAAATACAGTGCTCTGTATCTTCTCTGCACCTGTAATTGAAAAACTAATACTATGTTGTTTGGGCTTGACGAACCAAAACACAAAGTGACTAGAGATTCAAAAAATCTCAATCTTTGATGAGCCATCAACATCAATGTCATAGAAAACTTATTCTTCTCCAGACAAAATAATGTAGTTGTACATGGCTGCCAGAGATGTTGTAGCATTGGTAAGTGATTTGCATCACAGGGCTAAGTTGCCCACTTCCATTTTAGTGCGGACATGGGGAATTAATGGGTTTGCAGTCCCTATAAGGAAAAATACTTCTACAGCACCAATTAAGAAATACTGTGGAATTTGCCAAAAAATGGTCATGGGAACTGGCATGACTGTATCATGGGCCAAATCGTGAGTTCTGAAAATATCCGATAGCAGTTTCAGCAATTAATTTGTTTCTCATAAAAGTATTGAAATGACCAGCTGCAATACCCATGTGATTTTCTTCAAGTAAACCCCTTCTCTTTTCCGGTACACTTACGAGCACAATTATGCCGATCCTGTGAGGAACCCGATATTGTGAAGAAGAAGCTGTCTTTCGTTGGAAAAATACGGAAGGTTTTACGAGCAACCCTGGCCCTATATCTTTCATGATGTGTACATTCGGTGAAGAGAAGTTATTGTATCCACCTATTAAGGAATACTTTCGATCATCTTTAAAAGAGTAATTTTCTACACAATACCCCATCTTAATAAAAATTGTTTGAATTATTGATTTGAATGAAATCATTGGGCAGAAATTCTATAAATTTAAAATTCAGCAAGCTTTGATTTGGAGATTTACGAGGATAAAAATAAGAAGAAACTGATTTTGTAAATTAAAGCAGAATTTCTTAAAAATGCCCATGTAATTTCATGTGATAAAAAATATAAGGCGAGGAGTGGGGAAATTAAAACAAAAATTTGCTGCAATTAGTGAAATTAAAAGCAATTGCTAAATTTCTAATAAATAGAACTTCAGGGGGGATGACGAACATGACAAAATTCATGAATTTGTGAGCAGAGATTCTTTAAAATCCCCCGCCAGACAAAATTTCTTGAATAAAACTGACATATATTAACTTGACATTTGTTAAGAAACAAATGCCCAAAAATACAAATAAATGAAAAACTTCATTGTCAATTTGTCTGCATGATCAGACAGAATAGTCATCATTCCTTGACATACTAAATACAAGGCTCTCTATCTTCTCTTCACCTGTAATTTCAAAACTAATACTATGTTGCTTGGGCTTGGCGAACCAAAAGACAGAGTGACCAGAGATTTAAAAAATCTCAATCTTTGATGAGCCATCAACTTGAATCTCATAGAAAACTTATTCTTCTCCAGACAAAATAATGTAGTTGTACATGGCTGCCAGAGATGTTGTAGCATTGGTAAGTGATTTGCATCACAGGGCTAAGTTTCCCACTTCCTTTTTAGTGCGGACATGGGGTTTTAATGGGTTTGCAGTCCCTATAAGGAAAAATACTTCTGCAGCACCAATTAAGAAATACTGGGGAATTTTCCAAAAAATGGTCATGGGAACTGGCATGACTGTATCATGGCCAAATCGTGAGTTCTGACAATATCCAAACGCTTGATTTCAACCAAGGCAGTTGTTTTCATAGAAATTATTGAAATGACCAGCCCAATACCCATTCGTTGCTGCTGAGTAAACCCCTTCTCTTTTCCAGTGTACTTGCAAGGCACAATTATGCGATCATAAACAGGAACCCATATCATTGTGAAGAACTATCTTCAACCAGCACTGCTCCGAAGGTTTCTGAGCAACCCAGCCCTATATCTTTTCTTGATGCTTCATTCTATAAAGAGGATTCATTTGTATCACCTATCAAGAAATGCTCAATCATCTTTAAAGGTAATTTTCTACAATACCCCATGCTAATAAAAATTGTTTGAATTATTGATTTGAATGAAATCATTGGAGCCAAAATTCTATAAATTTAAGCAAAAATTCAACAAAACTTCCACAGCGTTTGGAATTTCAGGGGATAAAAATAAGGAAAAACTGAATTTATGAAATTAAACAGAATTTCTTAAAAATGCCCATGGAATTTCAGGCTGTTAAAGAAAAATAAGGCCAGAATTAGTGAAAGTAAAACAGAGATGCTTTACAGAATTAGTGAAAGTAAAACAGAGCTGCTTTAAATTTCCCCGGCGAATAGAACTTCAGGGGATGAAACAAGGCGACAGCCAAAATTCATGAATTTGTGAGTAGAGTTTCTTTAAAATCCCCCGCCAGACAAAATTTCTTGAATAAAATTGACATATATTAACTTGAAATTTGTTAAGAAACAAATGCCTAAAAATACAAATAAACGAAAAACTTCATTGTCAATTTGTCTGCATGAGCAGACAGAACAGTCATCATTCCTTCACATACTAAATACAATGCTCTGTATCTTCTCTTCACCTGTAATTGCAAAACGAATACTATGTTGCTTGGGCTTGACGAACCAAAACACAGAGTGACCAGAGATTCAAAAAATCTCAATCTTTGATGAGCCATCAACTTGAATCTCATAGAAAACTTATTCTTCTCCAGACAAAATAATGTAGTTGTACAAAGATATCTTCCATCATTCTGGAATTTCTTATTGATAAGCATTGAAATCATTCCACGATATGGACTTTGCTCTTTTGTGATTAGGCATATGGAACTTGGGCTCCTGGGGATGGTTGGAAGCTTTGACGATCTTTTGGGAATGAAAGGTCTGTCAAAGAAGGGCATTGGTTGAGCACATGGAACCAACTCTTTTCTCAATCTCTTGATCTCCTCTTCTTCGGCTAACTTTTGCAATCTCTCCTGTTCTAGTCTTTCTTGCTCTATGGATTTGAGTCTTTCTGCAATAATGTGGTAAAATTCAGCACGGTCAACTACCCTTATTTCAGTGTGAAGCTTCGAATCCAATGGTTTAATGCTTTCTTTAACAGGGGGCTTTATCAAACACTCTGGCTCATCTGTTGTCCATGGCAACCCTTATGCGACTGGAATTCAAAGTTTTTCCTCCTCATCGAGCATCTCCTGGAGCTTGAAAGGTTGTGCAGCGGTGACCTTAAGTTGCTCACATTCCTCACCATAAACCAAAGGGTCACATTCCTCACCATATGAGGTACCCATTCTTTGGAAGGGCATTTTCTTTTAAAGGCACGCAATACTGCTGGCATTCTTTAGCCATGAACATAACTACGTGTGAGTAAATCAGTTGAACCATAAAAGCTAATGAGATGGGATGGTGTGCTACATGCCCTGAGCTGGGTTCCTTAATCCCAATGGCCTTATAGTCATGTTTAAGGTGGTATTTGCATTTTCCTATTATTGGGTGAGAAATTACTCATATGCATATAGTTTCTTAGACTATACTCTCTCAAAATTAGTATTTATTTTTGCAAATTCAGAGTTCGAAAAAAAGAGCATGTTTTTTCTTGGATCCGAGTCTCAAACCAAATCACATGAAGTTTGCATTCCCTTTGTTCATCCATTATTGAGTAAGGTGGTTAGGGTAAGACATCTGCATATATTTTGGGTTGTAGCTATCATACAATCTATTTTTTTATAATAGATTAAACCATTTTTAAAAATAGACAAGTAGAGATATAATTGTTACAGGTTTAATTTCATCATCTAAATTGTTTAGAGATAAACTCCAGGAAGAAGAAACTTATTATTTAATAGCCAAACATCATGGAAGCATTCAGACTCTTTCGAGTGCTTAATTATGAAATAGGATGTTAGCTCAAGCAATGAAGGTGGGATATCAACTAAAAGTAACAAGAATACAACTTTTTGAAGACAATTATCAAGTGATCTTCCGGGCTAAATGCAGAGAAGATTTCTTCTCTAAGCTTTTGGCCAAAAAGGAGTGCATGTAATCATCAAACATGCATTCCTGATAGCCTTCACTATCATCGAAATTGTTGATGATGGGAGAAACCTTCAGATCCCATTGAGGACTGAAGAAGCTAGGAATTGACAATCTTGATTCCACTCTGTTTATAACTGCTCTATGCTCCACGCTCATGAATTTTCCATTGCTAACAATATGTAGCATGGAGGTCCAAATCACAAAATAAATATCACACCCAATTCACAGTTGTATATTCGATTTAGTGGAGGCTACTCTTGCATTTTTCATGGAGGCCCAAATCTCAAAATAAATATCACACCCAATTCAGAGTTGTATATTCAATTTAGTGGAGGCTTCTCTTGCATTTTTCCTTTTCTAAGTATTCAGATCTACATGTACCAGTAGTGAATTTTACTGGGAGTGTGTAATAAACTACAGGAGTGGATGAGAGAAGTTTGAAGAGAAAGAATACAAAATTATTGACTAAAATTGAAAAATTAAGTTCAGAGGGAAAGAGTACAAAATTACTGACCAAAATTGAAAAAATATTATTATGAGAAAAACTATTTATATGTACCTATCTACTCTTGAAAAATCTTAATATCGTCCTGTTCAATTGATAAGCTGGAGATTATGGATCATATATTTTTCATTTTAAAATGTTATGCAATTGCACCAGATGTGATGAATCTAGTGTTCTCATTTGCTGTCCAGAACTTGAAGAAGAGACTAGAAAGTAATCCCCAGGTGAATTTTCATCTAAAATACAAGATTCTCATGACAATAATGACGAACATAGAGCTTTTGCCCTATTTTCTTTTGCCCCATTTTCTTTGTCTCACTCTCACTGTATGAAGATTTGAAGGGTTATAAAGTTACAGAAACCAGATTTAAGTCAGAAAAATAGAAGCAATATACAATAGAACATAACTGGAAAGAGAGTGTAGAGCATATTAAACAATATAAAGAAAATTTAACAACTTCCAATACTATTAATCGAAGATTCCTACTCCATAAAATGGAATTCATTTTACCCCCATCAAATCTCCATAAAGAAAGATATTGTACCAATATACAAGATCAGAGGCATGAATGCGAACACAAGGGAGGAGGTGGCCCGATCAGGAAAGATCATAGGGCTATTAATTGGTACGCTTGATCCTGAAGGAAGCCGCTACTGCCTCCGCTACTGATGGCACTGACGGCATCACGACCCCATCACGTAGGAACAACCATCGATTCAGGATTACCACCAGTAACAGAAACTGAGGAGGAGCTTTGGTTCAAATACCTCTGATTCATATTCCATTGTTCAAAGAGAAGGAGCCATGTCGAAAGAATGAATTTTTGGAATGAATTAACGAATGAAATAGGAGTCCTGGTCAAACATGGAAGAACCCAAAAAGTGAAGCCCTGGTTTACAGAAAGTGCTTTGCTTCAAATATAAAGAAACCCTTCAATCTAATTTTTGATTGTTGGTAACAGGATACTGGTAAAACGTATGCTATCTTCAATGCACATGGTATCTCCATTTTTCTCAGCAAACCCACATATGCCATCTAAATTGCATTCAAATTCATGATGTTTATCATCATTTGCAATCTCAAGATTCACATTACAGCCTTGGGTTTTGCGGTCCTTACCTCTTCCCGTATGTTCTTCTTCTTCTGCACAATCTGAAGGTGTTAACTACAGATTCTCCTTGCAAAACTCCTCCTGCGAAGCCCTCAATTCCTTGGAAGCAACACAAGCACATTTCCTAGATTTATCTCCATGTGCCTTCCTTTCACTGCATTTGCATTCACTGGGTTCCTTCTCAAGCCGATCATGCCTCTTTGCAATAAGGAATTTGCGGGGTTGAGCCTTGAAATTAACCGAACCCAAATTTGGGTAGTTAGCAGCACATCTCCTAGATTTACATGAATGAATTCCAGAGGCATTAGCCAATGAGGGTGCTTCTGAACTATTGGATTTCAGAGACCCGTGACAGCTTTTCACAGGCCCATTAGATGTTTTCACACAAAAATTAGGATCACGGTTCTCTCTAGCAATGGCAACATAAGGAGAATTGAGCCCACTGTTAATATCCTCTTCCTGTGACTTTTTCTTCTTATTGCGAGGACTCCAGGGATAAATGAAGGAAGAGATCGGAGTTCGTGAACCCTCACTGAGTTCTGATGTCGTGTGGAAACCCTTATGGAGATCTGTTCGTTGTATAACCGATTAAAAATAACAGTGTTTAATCCTAAGGTGGAGATCATTTGAATCATCTCACACTAAAATCAAGGGTGCATAATAGTACACATAGCCATTTAGAAAAGTTGTTTTCAAATAGGAACGCTTTACATCGTAATTACAGTGTAATTATATTTAATTTATATTATTTATTACTTAAATTTTGGATATTCAAATTTTCCAACAAGTCTTCTATTTCCTTATACCTTTTAGATTCATCCAAAATAAAAAGATATGAAATTTATATCTAAATTACTATGTACTTAAAAATAAGATTTTATAATATTTCATTAGTGTAGAAGGTGGAATATTATAAAATATAACAGTAATACTAATAAAAATTAGAAGTTAAAGAGGTAATTATATTTTATTATTTTTAAATTATTAGTTAACGGTAAATTAATAAAATGTAATAAAAAAAGGTTTTTACTGATAAGGCTTTTTTTGTTTATTATTATTATTATTATTATTATTATGTTGTAAGAATGAATGATTGGAGGAAATTTGGTTATAAATAAAATAATAAATCAATAAAAAAATGTATCATTGTGAATTTAAAATTTTTGTAGGAAAACTATGTATCCACATGGTTCATATCCCATTATAAAACATCCCCTTTTATATAACTCTTTGTAGGTATTTATCCAATTGAATTAGATATCTCAAAGTTCTAGAAGCTTAGGAACCATCATGAATGAAGTCATTGATAGATTTAATAGTGAACATTTTTACTGGATAGTTAAATACTTCTTTAAATTTATTATGGTTAAACAAAGCCAAGGAATTTATTTTTTCTTAATGTCATAACATAATTTTGAATCAGATTGGAATTTCTTATTATTTAAAATATACTTTTAAATGTATAAATAAATTTAGCACCTTCTAATATCAAAGAATGCTAAATCATAGATAAATATCTTATTCTTAAAATTTTCTAAGAGATACTTACAAACAAATTAGGTTTTTTTTCATGTAGTTAGACTTTGCTATTTAATTACACATTTGTCCAATGTGCAAAAAGTTTCACCTTATAGTACCATGGATGTGGTCTAACAGTTTGTGGGGAAGTTTGGTCCCCATAGGTCTTGTGGTCCAATAGTGAGAAAAACTATGTATACCTCACAACTACTCTTAGCACTATTTCTTTACATCTAAAGAACACAAGCTACATCTCCACTTAGAGTACATTGCACAAAAATCAATGATAAACCACCTCCTCTCTTGTGTTTAACAACCATTGAATATAGTAACCTATGAATGAATTGATGGAAAACCCCAAGCTCTTTTGTACAATTACAAAAGTATGAAACTACTCAATGCCTAAATATTATTACCAAAAGAACAAGAATTTGTGATTCTCATATAAACCAATGCTCCATGTAGTTGTGTACATTATTTTCCCTTGAACATAAAATTTACAGTAAGACCCAAGATGTGTTTGAGGATTAGGATCTTGCCACTCTTGTGGTCCTTTTCCTCCTTCCTCACGTTGTGTAACACTTCCTTGCTTTCATATACCACCTCTCAATCTTCATTTACCACTGCTTTCCTATAACATGGCATATTCTTGTTGCAACTATCTCATATTTTCTCCCCTAAATTTTGGCTTCCTTGGTGAGGCTTAAGGTTTTTTCCTTTAGCTTTGAGGGAGGTTACCTCTTGAATTTTTTTTTTTTTACCATTCTCTAATTCTCCCTCTTGGTGACTACTTGAACCCTCAATGGCTATGTGGGTGGTTGAGTAAGGTTGATTCTTTCCATGCTTGAGTATAATATTTCTTCTCTTTTTGGAATATAAATGACCTTGCTTTGGTTTCCTCCCTTTGAGCTTGGCATATGTACTTAGGGTTTCCAAGGTAGAAGGCCCTTCTTGTTTAGTAATTCCGTGTGAAAGGATTGCTTGTTTTTCTTGTCTCCTCCTCTTTTGAGGCTTTGAAGGCTCCCGAAAGGATTCTATTTCTATATTTAGGTTTTTCTAATCTTTCTCTTCTTCAATTTATTGACCTTTTTCTTCCTCCTTCTCCTCTCTAGCCTCTTCTAGCACAAAGCTATGTTTCATGGTCTCTTCATGTTCTAGTAAAGCTTGGGCTGCAGTCTCAATGAAAGGGTGCCTCTCCATGTCTAAAAACCATATCCATGAAATGGGTTCTTAATATCTTCCGAGCATCCATGATAGTGAGCCTTGTTACGAGCCTAAAGGAACTTCTAAAGGGACAATTTCTAGATAAATGGAAACCATAAAGACATAGCCCATTCTCACCTTAGCTAAGACTCCAGATTCTTTACATGCTTTCACAAATGGGAGGAGATGAGTTATATAGGAAGTTAGTTACGAAGGATGGATCTAAAAATGGATGTGAAGTGACGTCAATGATCCTTTCCCTGGAGGAATATTATGAATGGAGTTTACTTACTCTTTAATAAAGGTACAAGGCACTCTATGAGGAGGTGCGGATTGAAGGGCTAGGTTAAGGGAATATGACTTGTAGAGGACCTCAAAATCCCTAAAATCCTTGCAAAAATTAGATGCTAGAGTTGTCTTTAGGGAATTTTCTTTGATGAGAAATGGAACCACAAGGGGCTAAGTGGACCCAACCTAGGTTAAGGGGAGGGATTTTAACAACCAAATATGACCTTAACCTAAAAAAGTGAGGGGACAAGATCAAAACAATAATTTCCACTTAAAATTTCCAAATTGATCCTATGAGGTACGAACCTAGGGAACTATTATATGGAATTATGGATTACCGATAAAAAATTCTTCCCTAGATGTATTTCTCATCTAGAACAACACGTTAAATAATTTGCAACTAATTTTCCTAATAGTAAATACACATACAAAACAGATCAAAGAACTTACTTGGAGTCCAGGCACTTCCTAATTGTTAGTTCCCCGTAATTTGTCAGATTGGCAAGACCAAATGTATAGGGGTAACATAAAAGGAGTCTTTGGAGTCCTAGGACCTAGCCTTTCCTCAACTAAGAGAGGGCTCTCTCTATAAATGTGTATTAGATGTAACTTGATTGATTTTAGGGTTTTGATGTTAGGCTAGTTGTATGTGATTAGGGTTTGTTTGTTTGGTTGGTTAGTTGGGTAGGTTGTCAAGAAGATAAGATAGAGTGAGAGATTTTTAAACCATTGGCTATTTAAGAATCATCTAATGTGACCTAGCAGAGGAAAACATACAAACAATAGAGAGCAAAAATAGCTAAGGCGCCTCTAAACAACATTTCTTAGCCTAAAATTTATGTCCTACTCCATGGGAAAGATGAAACAAAATGATAACATAAGAAAACAAGAAATAAATAGGAAATACATCACCATTAAATATGTTCATGAATCCTCCAAGTGAGCTTGCTCCATTATCATGCAATTCAAGACATCCACAAATTCTAAAGCCAATTTCTCCTCAATCTTCAAGTCTATGATATTCTTCTCAATAATCAAACAACATTTGCAAAGAGGTCTCAATGAATTATTCAAATTTTAAAGAGGACCAAAACTCTAACTAGGGTTTCCAAAATGTCATTAATACATTATAAATGTCATTTTTGTCCAAAGAGACCATGCAAGGCACAAGGCACAAAATATCTAACTTAATAAATGAAAAATAACTTCTAACTTGTAACCAATATTTTGGGGCTTTTCAAGAGTCCAAATAGCTCCATGATAACTCATTGGAAAGCTTGTCCTCTCTATTTTCGAAAACTGCCTTGATTATTCCATTTGGTGTCCATTTTCATGCCCAAAAATGCATTCTCCAAAGACTCCTTAGGGCACAGTGCCACCTCTCATAATAGGGAAGAAAGGTGATTTTTTGGGTGTTATTGGCACTTTTGGAGGACCATTTTTTCTCCCAATGAGCTAAATTTTTTTGCGAGTGATGTCCTTGGCAAAATAAACATGAAAATTTAATCCATTCCTCCAATGGATGGCCAAAAAAGTGCACAGCGCCAGTGGCACTACCGCTTTGGCCCTTGAAAACAGTCAAAAACCAAAATTTACAAAAAGATGCCAAAATTTGAATTTTCATTGCTAATTATGTTTGAGATGCATGTAGGGAAGCATCAACAAGGATGTCAAGATTTTTTTTTCCTTTTTCAATCTGCTTAGATGATGTAGAAGGCATGACCCCTTGCCTCTTGAGGTAGCAAAAACATGCATATTTCCTCTTCGGTAGGTCAAAGGAAGAGGTTCAATGTTACTTATCTTAGTGACATATCCCTTATTTCCATCACTGTTGTCATATTCACTATCATCATGGCTCTTCTCATCACTACTCTTATGGATACCATCATTACTGCTATGTGCTTCTATGCTCTTTTCCTCACTGACATCTGGTTCCTCATTTCCTTCTTCTTCATTGCTTGATTCATCATTTTCATCTCTCCTCACTCTTTCCTTCTTCACTTCCTTCTTCTTCCTCACTCATATTTGCCTTATTGACATAAGCCTCATTTTTTCTCTCTGTCTTATCATTACCAACATCATCATTGTTGATCTCTGCCTCAATTATCTCTATCTCATTGACATCAGCCTCATTTTCCTTATCCTCATTGCTATTTTCCTTATTTCTATGACGACTCATTTCCTTGCTGCCTTCTGCATCCTTGCTACCATCATTCTTAATACTTTCTTCATTTCTCTCATCACTGCTGATATGTGCCTCACTGTTCTCAGAATCATTGGAATCTTCCTCCTCATTGCTTGATTTCTCATTGCCCTTCTCCCTCACTGTTTGATTTACCTTTGCTTGTTGCACTAGCATTATGAGAGGATGGTGAGGGATTGTGAGAGGGTGATGAAGGAGGATCATCAAAAGGTGAAGGAATATGTGTGGATGGTAAGGTGGATGAGTCATCATGAGGTGAGGGAAAGTGAGTATATGAGAATGAGGGATAAGCTAACTACTTAATGAAAACCCTTCTACTGACATGTTTATACTCTTTTTTTCCAACCTTGGAGTGTAAATGGAAATGAAATGAAAATATGGTGATGAAATGGTAAATTAGGCTAATGAGGGAATGAATAAGTGAGGGTATATGTACATTAGGCTAAGTGAGAGGCTAAAACATTTAATGACAGCCCCAGATATGCAGTCACTCTTTTTTTTGACTGAAACTCTTCATAGGCAGAGGAAGTGAGGTTCAAACAATGATTTCAGCCACGAAATTCACGGTTTCATCTTAGGAATCCATTTCATCCAATTTAAACCATCAAAATTTCTTGAAGATAAGTGCATGGCATGTACTTACCCTTATGATTTTCTTGGAGGACCTTTTACAAGAGCTTGGAATATATTTGGAGTGATTTGAGTGTTTTTCGAGCTTAGAAAACCTCTATGTCCAAGGGTGCAGTGCTAGTTCTCAGGGCGTAGTGTCAACTCCTCAGCGTGTAGTGCCAATTCCTGAGCGTGCAACACCTTTTTGCAGAGGGCATTTGGAGGCCTTCCCAATGTCCAAATATAGCCCATGATACCTCTTTGGAAATCTCCTCTAGTCTAGTTATCATTAGAATCATCAGAAAAGTCATTTGGACACTCTAGCTATGAGAAAACCTGACTTTTTGCAAGGTCACTGCAGAAGTGCAACAATTCTCCCATGACACCTGTATTTTTTAGACTGCTATAAAACCATGACACCTGCATAAAATATGAAGGAGGTTTTTCTTCTTGGACCTATGATAGACAAAAACCTCTCACACCTTTATCAAATTATTCTCTTCTTGGTGAGAAACATAGTTTGAAGAAAAATTGGCCCTAGCTGTGGTAAATGATTTGTCCTTTGGAATGACTTCTTAGAAAATGATGGAGGCATGATAAGTTCATTAGACAAGTTTTGGATATGATCACACAGTGGAATATTCAAATTCTTCTCTTGTTTCCACCATGGAGCTCAAATCATGCTTTTTGCCTTTTCTTGCCATTTTCCCAAAGCCCTAGATGTTTGAAGTGTTTTAAGAGAACCATCAGTGTTGTCTTCTAAGTTCTCTATAGCCCTTCCAAGTTCATTCATTTATGTCTAGTTCACCTCACCTTTTTCTGTATCTCATAAAAAATCTCTGATAGACTTTCTTCATGTTTGGCATTGTGTGTCTCCTTCAGGTCATTTCTACAGGTGGTTGGTTTTTTGGCTTTCAATTGTGCTATCAAGCTCAAAACACTAGTCCTCTTTAAGACCAACTTGTTTCCCTTTCTTCTGTTGTGAGTTGTCTTGACCTAGGAGCAAACCATCTACCTTCCCAATACCTTCAGTTGATGAAAATTTCAACACTCATGTAGAAGTGTTAAACTCTTTTTATTTACCTCTTGTGGACTTTGAGCTGATACGGTAGTCTTCTTTGGAAACTTTCACATATTTATTGGATAACCATGTTCTTATCTTCTATTACATCTTATCCAACTTCTAGAAAAGGAGAAACAATGTTTGAAACACCAATGATGACCTTAAAACATGTGAAACCTCAATGACCTATTGGGAGGGTCCTTTGACCATGATCTTGGACTCAGAATTGGCTTGGAGGCTTTAAGTGAAAAAAAGAGTATTTGTGAAAGTGTTGTATTGAAGAGCCAAAATCCAATGTACTTGATTTATCTAAAGAGCCTATGGAGATAGTTTTGAGACCATCAATGCTTGAGGAACTTTGGGATCATGGGAATGAGTTAGGCTATAGGTAACCCTAGATGTAAAGTGGAGTTATGGGCAATGGAAAAATAGAATAATGATGTCATAGGTAGGAAAAAAGGATGGAGATGAGTAGCACAAGACCATAAGGAGTATTTTAGGAGTGGAAGGGTGACCATGAAATGGCATGGTTGATAGAATAGTGAAAACATTCCTATAAGGATAATGAAGGGAGTGATATTTCTAAAACTCACAATGTTCAAAGAATGTTTTTTTAAGAAATACATAAACAATCTATAGTCATCTACAAGTAATGAAAAATATTGATGACTGATAGTGGCTCCACTTAGGGAGGGTTTCTCCTTTTTAGGAGTTTTCAAGAACCTCAAAGTTCAGATCTCTGAGTTTTGAAGATCAGTACTTTACTTGTACTTGGAAGATCCCTCTTCCTTCATTTGGTGATGTTCTCTTCAAGATATGATCTCAAAAATCTGAAAAGACATGATTTCTTCAATATTAGGTCTACCTTCCCATCATATTTTATCTAACATTTTTCACTTGGGTGCATTTGGATTGGTAAACCCTTTACATTATTTTCTTTTTAAAGTATTAAACTATCTACTTCTACCCTTATGTCATCTAAGAGTTAAGATTAGGCTAATGAACTCTTTTATTCTCTACCTAGGCTACTTATCTATCAAGATTAAGCTGTTTGACAGATTTTCATTCTCTAACCTACTAACATGAAATTTAAAACATGATCAAACTAAGTTTAAGCAATTTGATTTGTCATGGGCTGTGGAATTTTGGACAAGCTGCACACATAATTTATTTTTCTATAGGTAAAAACTAGAAAATAACTTGGAGTTTGTTATGCATCCCTCTCATTTCTCTTTGGTTCAGATTTAAGCTTTGGGAACCATCATATTTTCCTAATCTAACCTACTGACAAGTCAAGATTAAATGGTTTGAGAATCCATCTTTCACTAAGATATCATCATAAATTTAAAACATGTTCAATCATGATTAGGCAAGATGTCTGAACAAGACTTCCTTTTCTTCAACAGTAGTGGAATTTAGGCTTGCACACTTTCAGAAATACTCTTTTTTGGTATGGGGTTGTACCTATTCTTTTTTCTGCGTTCTTTTTCCTCTTTTCTGTGTTTTTGTCTTTTTTTCCAAATAATTTGAAACTAAAAACTAAAATATGTCCATGGCACTGAGCTTATTAGCATACCTATCTATCCTAATCTAATGATATTATGCTTCCCTAAATGATGCAAGAATGCCACTCCATCAAGTTGAGCAGTAGTAAAAATGGGTGAACAACTTGAATACTTGTGAGAGGAAACAACATCATACCTTGATCATGTGTCTTTATAACCAAAGTTATCATATGTAGTGGCAAATTCTGATGTATTTGATTCTTTTAAAGAATCCATGTCTCAAAACTAGAGCCAATGAGGACCTTCATGTAATCTACTACATGATCAAAAAAATCATGACGTAAACCTTTTTATTTTAGGCCTTTCATGACTAGTTGGTCATATGTATCCCAAATATTAACTCTAAAAACCTCATCTTCGGTCTGGTTCTTGAAAGAAGAATCATCCTTAGACTCTTTTTCATGATAATCTGATTTGGAAGCCTCATCATGTTCTGTTATGTTGTCTTTAAGCCACCCTGGTGTGCCTTGACTGAGTGGAATGGATTCTTCTTGCAGGCCTTTGGTAGGGACATTCTTTCGTAATAGATCCTCTTGAGAAGGTAGTCCAACATCAACATTAATCTATTCTATAGTATCTGTATGAGAAAATGCATCAATAGATAGGTCAACAGTAGAACAAACAGACATATCTTCTTTGCTTAAACATTTGGAATCTAGCTGTATGTTTAGGATGTTATTAATTTCTTCTTTAGTTAACAGAGGAGGTGTTTTTCTCTTTTTTTGATAGAATTGTGATGTTTTTCTTCCTTCTGTGACTGATCATAATGTTGAATGTCTTCTCTATTGTTAATAACAATACCTTGAGACTGTTGATTTCTAATTGTATTAAGGTTTTCTTTGATTAACTAAAATGAAGCATAACGAAAAGGTAAAGACCCTTCCCTTTCTCCCAAAATTTCTACACTTTCTTCTTCACTCTCATAGCTAATTTCTATTTGTTGATCACTATTTTTAAGCTGCTGAAAATGATTTTCTTTGTTCCATAAAATAGTTACTAATTTTTTTGTAGTGTTGGCTTGAGTTTGGAGAACATAGTCATGATCATATTTATCATACCTGGGTAGCTTATTCATAAGAGAAATGTTATCCAATATGCAGACTATATTAGCAGATTGCATCACCATATGTTGATCCATAAGTCTATTTTATGATCTATGGTAGTAGGGATTAGAAAGAGGGTGTTTATGGCCATTAGTTTCTTCTTTTCCTTGGATTGAAACACAATGGTTTTCTTTTTCTTGTGAAAGATCATAAGGCTGGATGTCTTTTTTAGCCTTACACAAAGGAGAAGATGAATCATTACTTTTCCTTTTAGAGAGATCTTGTGGATATTCTTTTATTTCCTGATTTATTTCATCCTTAACCAACTCCTCTTGGTTGTCATGACGGTTAACTTGAGAATGAAATGGATGAATTTCCTCTAATAGATCTTCAAGATGCCAATTTCCCAAATCTTCATCAATGTTTACAAGGTATTGTATGAGGTCTTCAGATTGATCAGAACAATATTCAGCTAATGATAAAGGTGGACAATTTTCTTTATAATGTTCATAATATACCTTGTGGAAATCCTTCAAAGAAAACAAGGTGCCAGGGTCCAGGCCTTCATACCATTCCCTTGCCTTACCCTCTAATGTTTCCATAAAAATTTTCATGAGGCAATCCTCATGCCATTAAACCTTTAACCTCTATGTATGTATATGAAATTTAATGAGATGTAACAAGGGGTCATTAATATTTTCATATTAAAAAATAGGCAGGTTTCTATCCCAATTTATCTGAGGCATTTTGTCTCGGGATCCATGGATATGATCTCTGTTCATTCGAGCATACATGTGTTGTATCCTTGGATCCATTTTTTATTAGTCAGAAAAAGGGTTGTTGCATCTTTAAAACCATGCTAGGTTCTCCTACGAGTGGAGTTCTTAGGTCTATTGAGAGTTGTGGAGTCACCAGGTGGAAGATTTCAACTTTGTTGTCCACCATCAGCAATATTAGGATTTATTAATGCATTCCCAGGGGATTTTGTGGGAACTAGTGGGGTCAACAGGGCAATTGAAGGCCAGTGGAGTCACCAGGTGGTTGATACTTACTGTTTTGAGGAAGCACTTGTTTTCCACAATAAACAAATGAATACCAATCTAAGGATGTTTTTTGGTTTTCTGAGTTCTTAAGGATGTCTAAGCTTGTTACTTACTCAGTTTCCCACCATGATCACCATTATGTTAGGTCCCCGTAATTTTTCAGATTGGTAAGAACAAATGTACAGGGGTAACATAAAACCAATATTTGGAGTCCTAGAACCTAGCTTTTCGTGGACTCAGAGATGGCTCTCTCTATATATGTGTATTAGATGTAACTTGATTGATTTTAGGGTTCTGATTTTTGGCTAGTTGTAAGTGATTAGGGTTTTTTTGTTTGTTTGGTTGGTTGGGTAGGTTTTCAAGCAGAAAAGATAGAGTGAGAGAGGTTTAAACCATTAGACTATGGATTCTACAAAAGGTAGTTAGAATTACAACAATAGGTCAAGGGTATATCACAGGTAAAGTCTAATAAAGCCAAATTGATCTAAAATATTATGTGAATGAAGTGAACATTAAATTGTGAACCAAGTAGGTGAAAAGGGAAGTTAAGAATCCTTTGACAAATAATTTAACAAGAATGGCCTCTAAGATCACTATGAATAAAGAAATAACCAAAGATAGGCCATACCAATAACTTCTTTGACCAAACCCTAGCAAGTAATCATTAAGACAACCATCTAGTGAACCATAGAAGGCAAGAAACTTGTAAGTTTTCTAGTGATTTCACCTTCATGAAAAGAAAACAATTAAGACCATATATAGTAGTAATCAAAGAGTAGGTAACTCATAATTTATTTAATTAAACTACAAATACCTTCAAATCAACCATTTAATATGAACAAAAAGGTAGGGAAAACACTAAACCTCTTCAGCTAAACCCTAATTAGCAATACTTCAAAGCAAAGATCTGAAAAACAATGTTTAACTTACATCAAAGAGCAGGACTAACCCTGAAATACCTTAACATTGGGTCAATCAAATAATTCTTAAGATAAAAAAGCATAAGTGGAACTAGAGAGCATTTAAGAATTCTCTAATCTTACCTAGCAGAGGAAAACATACAAGCAATAGAGAGAAGATAAAGCTAAGGCTCCTCTAAACAACATTTCTTAGCCTAAAATTTATGTCCTACTACATGAGAAAGATGAAACAAAATGATAAAATAAGAAAAGAAGAAATAAATAGGAAATACATCACCATTAACTATGTTCATGAATCCTACAAGTGAGCTTGCTCCATTATCATGCAAATCAAGACATCCGCAAATTCCAAAGCTAATTTCTCCTCAATAATCAAGTCTATGATATTCTTCTCGATAATCAACCAAAATTTACAATGAGGTTTCAATGCAGTATTTGACTTGAAATGAGGACCAAAACCCCAACTAGGGTTTCCAAAATGTCATTAATACATTATAAATTCCATTTTTTTCCAAAGATATCATGCAAGGCCCAGGGCACAAAATATCTAACTTAATAAATGCAAAATAACTTCTAAGGTAAATTCTGAGCTAGCTAGGACTGATTTTACTTAAAAGTACTCAAAAAAATATTTTTTCAATAACTATGTGTTTTTTTTTTACTTTGCAGGCAAGGGCGGAGCATTGAGGATCAAGGGCGCAGGGCCTGCCCCGGAAAAATTGTCTGTTTTTTAACCAAGATTTGGAGGCCTTCCTGGTGTCCAAATGAGCTCCATGATAGCTCATTGGAAATATTGTCCTATATAATTTCCAAAATCACCTTTATTTTTCCATTTGGTGTCTATTTTCCAGCCCAAAAAAAAATTCTCCCAAGACTACTCAGGGCATAATGCTAGCTCTGAAAATAGGGCAGAAAGGTGATTTTTTTGGTGTTTTTGGCACTTTTAGAGGACCAGTTTTGCTCAAAATAAGATGATTTTTTCTGTGAGTGATGTCCTTGGAAAGAGGAACACGAAAATGTAAGCCATTCCTCCATTGAGTGCCCCAAAAAAGAGCGTAGTGCCAGTGGCGATGCGCCTCTGGCCCTTCAAAACAGTCAAAAACCAAAATTTACAAAAAGATGCCAAAATTTGAATTTTCCTTGCCAATTATGTTTTCAAGGTGTGTAGGGAAGGATCAAAAAGGATTTAAATATTTTATTTTCCTTTTTCAAGCTGCTTAGTTGATGTAGAAGGCATGACCCCTTGCCTCTTGAGGGTAGCAAACACATGCGTATTTCCTCTTTGTTAGGTCAAAAGAAGAGGTTCAGTGTTACTTATCTCAGTGTCATCTGTATTATTTCCATCATTGTTGTCATGTTCACTATCATCATGGCTCTTATCATCACTGTTATTATGGCTGCCATTATTACTGCTATGTGCTTCTATGCTCTCTACCTCATTGACATCTGCTTCCTCATTTCCTTCTTCTTCATTGCTTGATTCATCATTGTCATCTCCCTCATTGGAATTTTCTTCATTGATATCCTCTTAATTTCTTGATTCATCATTGTCATCTCCCTCATTTGCATCTTCTTCACTGATATCCTCTTCTTTTCTTTCTTCCTCATTGGTTTCTGCTTTACTGTTTCCTTCTTCACTGCCTTCTTCTGCCTCACTGATATTTTCCTCATTGACATCGCCCTCATTTTTTCTCTTTGTCTTATCCCTACTAACATCATCATTGCTGAGCTTTGCCTCATTTCTCTCTGTCTCATTGACATCAGCCTCATTTTCCTTATCCTCACTTCTATTTTCCTTACTGCTATGATGTCTCATTTCCTTCCTGCCTTCTACATCATGACTTCCATCATTCTTACTCCTTTCTTCATTGCTCTCATCACCATTACTATTTGCCTCATTTTTCTCAGACTCATTGACATCTTCCTCCTCATTGCCTTCTTCTTCATTGCTTGATTCATCATTTCTTGATTTCCCATTGCCCTCTCCCTCACCATTTGATTTACCTTTGCTTGATGTGCTAGTATTATGAGAGGATGGTGAGGGACTGTGAGAGAGTAATGAAGGAGGATTTTCCTAAGGTGAAGGAATATGTGTGCATGGTGAGGTGGATGATTCATCATGAGGTGAGGGAATATGAGTATATGAGAATGAGGGATAAGCTAACCACTTAATGAAAATCATTTTATTGACATGTTTATACTTCATTTTTCCAACATTGGAGTGTAAATGGAAATGAAATGAAAATATGGTGATGAAATTTTAGTTTAGGCTAATGAGGGAATGAATAAGTGAGGGTATAGGTACATTAGGCTGAGTGAGAGGCTAAAAAACTTAATGACAACCCCAACTATGCAATCACTCTTTTTTTTTACTGACACTCTTCATAGGCAGAGGGACTGAGGTTCAAATAGTGATTCCAATCATGAAATTCATGGTTTCATCTTAGGGTTCAATTTCATCCAATTTAAACCATCAAAAATTCTTGAATATAGGTGTATGGCATGTATTTACCCTTACGATTTTCTTTGAGGACATTTGTCAAGAGCTTGGAAGCCATTTGGAGTGATTTGAGTGTTTTGAGGGCTTAGAAAACCACTCTATCCAAGGGTGTAGGGCCAATGCCAAGGGCAGACCACCAGTGCTAAGGGCGCAACGCCAACTCTTGAGTGCACAACGCCAATTCCTGAGCGCCAAGTGCCTTTTTTTACAGGGCATTTGGAGGCCATTATGGTGTCGAAATTGGAGCCATGATAGCTCGTTGGAAATATCTTCTAGTCTAGTTAGCATTTGATGCATCATGAAAGTCATTGGGACACTCCAACTATGAGAAAAATGGATTTTCCCAAGGTCACTCCAGAAGTGCAACAATTCTCCTGTGACACCTATAGCTTTGACATTGCTCAAAAACGATGACAGTTGTCTAAAATCTGAAGGAGGTTTTTCTTCTTGGACCTATGACGGACAAAAAAACTCTCATTTTTTTCAAATTCATCTCTATTTGGTCATAAACGTAGTTTGAAGAAAAACTGGTCGTAGGTGTGGCAAATGATTTAACCTTTGGAATGACTTCTTGGAAAATGATGGAGGCATGATAAGTTCATTATAAAATTTTGGGATATGATCACATAGTGGAATATTCAAAGTCTTCTCTTATTTCCACCATGGAGCTCAACTCATGCTTTTTACCTTTTCTATCCATTTTCCCAAAACCCTAGATGTTCTGACTCTTTAAAGACAATCATCAGTGTTGTCTTCTAAGTTCTCTATAGCCCTTTCAAGTTTATTCATTTCTATCTAGTTCACCTCACCTTTTTCCCTATCTCATCAACAATCTGTCATAGAATTTTTTCGTGTTTGGCATTGTGTCTCTCCTTGAGGTCATTTCTGAAAGTGGTTGGTGTTTTGGCTTTCAATTGGGTTATCAAGCTCAAAAACCTATTTATCTTTAAGACCAACTTATTTCCCTTTCTTCTTCTATGAGTTGTCTTGACCTAGGAGCAGACCATCTACCTTACCAATACCTTCAGCTAATGAAAATCTCAACACTCATGTAGAAGTTTTAAACTCTTTGCATTTACCTCTTGCGGACTTTGAGTTGATAGGGTAGTCTTCTTTGGAAAATTTCAGATCTTTCTTGGATAACCATGTGTTGATATTCTATTACATCTTTTCCAGCTTATAGGAAAGGGGAAAGAATGTTTGAAACATCAATGACAACCTTACAACCTGTGAAACCTTAATGACCTAGTGGGAGGGTCCTTTGATGATGATATTGGACTGAGAATTGGCTTGGACGCTTCAAGTGAGAAATAGATTAATTTTCAAAGTGTTTTATTGAAGATCCAAAATCCAATGTACTTGATATATCTAAAGAGCCTACAGAGATAGTTTCGAGACCATCAATGCTTGAGGAACTTGGGGATCATGGGAATTAGTTAGGCTATATGTAACCCTAGATTTAAAGTGGAGTTATGGGCAAGGGAAAAACAGAGTAATGAGGTCATAGGTAGGAAAAAAAGGATGGATATGAGTGGCACAAGCCCATAAGGAGTCATTTAGAAGTGACAGGGTGACCATGAAATTGCAAGGTTGATAGAATAGTCAAAATTTTCATATAAGGATAATGAAGGTAGTGAAATTTATAAAACTCACAATGTTCAAAGAGTGTTGTTTTAAGAAATCTAGAACCAATCTATAGTCATCTACAAGTAATAAAAAATATGGATGACTAGCACTATTATCCTTTTGTTGCTCTTGCTATAGCTTCAAGTCTGAGCTAGATCGCCAAAATATTTCTTGCAAATATGAACACTAAACAACAAAATATAGTAATGATAAATATGTCTATTCAATTTATTCAGTTAAATAAATGAAACATGAACCATATACATCATATAAGAATTCATAATATGAAACACATAAGCTTATACAGATACATGTGTGGGAAAGTAAGCAGCAATATTTATTAATGGATAGAAGCGGAGGTTACAACCCAATGATTGATTTAGTTCCACCATATCCAATAGCATCCCAGCCTCATCACAATGCACATATCTCGAGCAGCATGTCACTCAAATCAATTCCACAATTTAAATTCCACCATCATTTATCTACTCAAACTCTTCCTTACCAAACACTACGATCCGTGCTCAATTTATAGAGGAGTTGAAGGTAGTTTTACAATCAATGAATTTTTAATAATAGGAAAGAAGTGTTCCCTGTCTTAGAGGTATCAAATGGATACATGTATTCAAATTTTGACACATGTGAACTCTTCTAGAAGGCACTGGCCAAGTGAATATTATGGAACGATGAGAATTTCGCTCGCAATGTGACCAACGTACCCATGAGTGTCGGGAAGTTCTTTGCAAAGCACCCTTGAGTGGGGTTACCTGCATATGGAATGCAATTAGTCCCTTTAGAGGCATCATTGGTGAGCTCTCATTTTATGTAATATAAACTTCAAATCTCAGAAACCTTTGCAATCGAAGTCATGGATGACTTGTCTTGTGCTTTGTCTTAGGGCATATAACAATTGAAATGATATGGGATGATATACCCTATTCATTGGTTCTGGAGATGATGTCCAGTTAACCAAGTCATTGGGAATAGTGCCCAAAATGACCTATAATAGGAACATTAGGGAAAATTTTGATCTTAGAGCTAGGACTTCAGATATCGCGCAATCCCACTATCATAATTTCTTCAAATTTGGAGGAGACATTGAGGGCATACCAACGCATTAGAGGCCAAGAGATAGATATTTTTTTATGATTACTTTTTTGATAAAATGATGCCCTAGGTGGCCGAGCATGGCTATACCTACAAAAGAGGGGAAAAGGTGAAGAAAAAAATGTTTTTACGGTGATCACCTTATGGTGGATCAATGTTGAATTCCTTTGAGGATATGAGGTCTATAATAGTTATGAGGAAGGATCTGGTTTCTAGGTAAAGGAGACTCTAAGGGAAAATTCATCCAACGTTAGGGAAAAAAAATAAAGTGACCTTAGATCGTTTATACTTCTCTTTCAAATGAATATAACTAATCAATATAACTTCGATCTCTAGGAAAATTCATTAAAAAAACATGGCCCATACATAGAGATATGCTATATAGAAACATAATTCTACAATGAACAAATAAATACATCTAACTATTAGTACTAAAATAATGAAAATCCGATGATCAATGTATGTGTCAAAGTAAATAAAATACCATAAATATCAGACTTACATTTAAGAGAATATATCCAACTGTCAATACATTTCCCTATAAAGTAGCTCCAAGGTAAGAAAAACCAATCCACACATCAAAATTCATCCATGCTCCAATTCTTCCTCCAAGAAGAAAATGTGAAGTTATCAAGAGAGAAAATTATCCATTCCAAGCGATGATAAAAAATGAATTCATTTAACTCCTATTTATACACTAATTGGGCCTACATTAGCCCATAAAATAAAATAATGTGCAAAATTCCTAACTTTCAGTGACACGGCCACATAACTAGCTCATAAATAAAATAATAAACCTCTTGAGATGTAAAATGATAAAAAATGCATGTCGTAGAGCCCTTCAAGAGGCCTCATGATGTCCCTAAGTGCCATAATGATGACTAGGATCCTCAAATGTGATGGAAAATGGGGTATCCCCTTGTTCTCTAAAAATAAATCTATAGTGCTCATAGTGGGTGTGGGGGCACACCAATAACCTCATGGGTCTCCAAGTAAGTTGAAGATGCATGTATACCATATGTAAGGGCTCAAATGATAGAATCAATGATGCCACATCAGTGTACAAGTCCTAGATCACCTTCCAAGTGTGTGGTGCAAATATGGGGCTCGCAAGGCATGGTGTACCTGGTGCATCTTCTTTGTCCAATAGGTGAATCTCGACCAATCTCCGAAAACCTTTAGGGATCCATGGAGTGATTTATACTACTATGGAGGCCCATGGATCTCTGGACACACCGTACATGGGCTAATACATCCCTATAGAGAGTTAGGAACCTGTATAGTGTGACCAAACTCATAATGAAAACCATATGAAATTCCAGATAATATAAAATGTGTACCCTAGCCCTCGATCACAACAAGACATTACAGAAATTGCGTAAAATAGCTTACAAACCATAGAAAACAAGTGGACACTTCATAATGTTATGCCCTTCCATAGTGGGCTTTGGCATGTGCTAATGTCTCTAGTCTCCAAAGGTGGGTAAAAAAGTACCTTATTAGGTTCTTTATACCTTTAGAGTGGATAATATTTCCATGGTACACCTTTAAAATGGTCGATGTGTGTTATAAATAGGTGGATGGAATAGGGAATGAAGGGGGAAATACTTGGCCGCAAATCGGGTAGAAGTGTATCTAGAAGAGGGGAATCCCACACCTGGATATATAATGTATAGGAGGGAGAAATTGTGGTACATGAGGTGTCCCAACCTTGATTTTTTGGGCCTTCTTTATATGGCTTTTTCCTTTTATGATTTTTTCTTTGATCAGTTGCTCAAGGCTCAAAGGATAAGAGCACGATGTGTAAGATATAGTAGTGGATACCCCGTTTTGGGTACGGAAGTTCATTTCCCACTAAGATTTGGGACCATCATGGGTTCCTTAATGATAAATAAGGCTCATCTAGGGCCTATAGAACCAAGGTGATGTTCGTGGGTATGGGGCAGTGCTCATGCATTTCCTTTTCACACATACTAAATATGTTTTTACCGACCATGTTTTTCATATTGTGGTACATTTTCATATTGAATGCGGTGATTTATGATTTTAATTTTTTTTTTAGCTACTTCAACCTCTGGTGCATTTTTCTAAGCCTGGCCCAAGGTGGGTGCAAGGGAAAGCATAGCCTAACCCTATGTGGACCGAGTGATGAAATGTTGACCTAGGTGGGAGAGATGATGAATGAGGATATAATAAACTAAAGGGAAGTGATATATGTGGATTACCGAGCAGGACCACACAATAAAAATCAAGGTTTTCTATGTAGTACCACCCTAAAACCAAATGGTCGGTAAAAGAGATCCGATAGGAATAAGATCGATGGGTAACACCCAAAAGAAGTCTAAGGGATAAAAACACAAACCTATCCCACTCTTTCCGTAGAATCCCCCCTATTAATCCATTCTGAGAAGTGTCCATGATAAGAAAACTTAATTCTCAATTACCAAATGACAAGACAAACCTTTAGGTTTTGGAGGCCCACCTTCAAACATATGACCAAGACAGATGGATGACGGACCGCATGGTAGGCTCAGGTGGCAGAGAAATGGCATAACAAGATAGTTGGTGGTTGCAAGGGGTTACTTGCTTCTAGGTGAGGACCATATTGAAATAAAAAAATATCCTAGGGATATTACCGATAAAGTAATAGGTAACATCTAGCTCCAACTAGGCGTGATCTCTCGAAGAAGTGGGAAAATATACTCAAAGAAAGGTCATGATAACTCCAACAATATCTTGGTCACTATAGATGTGTTACATGCACATATCAACAACTAAACCCACGGGGAAGTATTTTTTTCATGGTTTATTATGATCACCCATTGTTAATTTCACGACGTAAAATAAAAAGTAATAAAATATGCAAATTTTAATCTAAATGCAATTGATCTATCATGAGAAACATCATATGAAATTAATTCTAATGTGAAAATCAGCATGCAACATGTCTGAACTTAACACACATATGATAAAAAACTAATACTAAGTGTAATCATAAAGCCATTACAACCAACATATCATCAAATAAATATAAATATTTCGACCTGTATGATTACTCATTTAGAAAATGTTGGAATGAATATGTGGAAAATCACATGGATTATAAGGCCAATGGGGGTTAGGAAAATAGAATTCCCACACATGGATGATCACATGAGAAGAGGTAAGAAAATGATGTAATCTAGTCCATTATATCCTCTCTTCAAACCAAAATATAGAGATGCCAATGATTAGGCTCATAAAATTTTGATGGATGGAAACCTAAGGCATATTATTTTCACTATCATCCTTACCATTTATGTCATATTCTATGGCCTTTATAAGGTTATGATTTATAGGAAATGGGGATTGATGGGATGGATGAACAAAAGTATGGTTCTCATGATGATCATGCTCAAAAGGGGGGATTAAATATCGATCATCATCTTGAGGTGGTGCGAATATTCAATGAGGGGTTGGTCCTTCACATTGTACTCAAAGGGGGAAAAGGGCACATGGTCACTTGATATCACATCACGAGGGGTGAGGGAATCATTTGAGGAAGGCTCAATGATATACATAAAAGGGAAAGGAAAAGGGGAGGGAAAAGTGTCATATTAAGTGGATTTATCAAAATCATAACTTAAAGGCTCAAGCAATTCAAATATAGAATCATAAGTAGGAGCCATATCATTTTCCTCGTTATTAGTATCCAATATTTGGTTTTCCCTAAAAGTATAATCGATTAATTCCAACTTCCTCTCATCCTGCAAGGTAAAATAATAATTCCCCTTCACAAGGGTATCAATGGATATGTCATCATAAATAAATCCAAAGAAAAAAATAATACCAATCTCAACCTCATCCTCCTAACACTAAATAGGCAATGTCCAAGATCACCTAAAATTTTCCCAATATTTTTCTGGGTTTTTTTTGGGTTTGATGAGTGGAGTTTGTGGATAAATTTGCAGAATTTTCCAGGTAGTAATCAGCCCAAAAATGTCATTTGTGTTTCAGCAATACCATTTTGGGTAATTGCAGCTCGTAATTGCACCAATTTTGGGTAATTTTTGGAGGTTGTAATTAGCCCAAACCATTTCTAAGTTTTTTCGGCCATTGTCAAGGAGTTGGCTCTTAATTTTGCAAAACTTTTGGGGGATTTTTCATGCCCCAAACATATATAATTATTTGGAAGCTAGTGTGGAAGGAGTAACCTTAAATTTTGGGTCTCGGGTGACCAGTAGTATTTTCCAAAATAATTTCTTGTTTTCTTTGTGTTTGTCGTGGAGAGCCCAAGATTATTTTGGCATAATTGTTTGAGCGCTTTTGGAGGCTCAAATGAGGGTTCCTTCCAACCACCACTTGCAGAATTCCTAGAGTCAGTGAAGAGCTTGACGAGAGATCATGTCCTTGCATCTGGGATAACATTTTTCTCACTTGAGATTTTTTAGCCTACTTTGCTAGGATGAATTCATACTGTTGTGAGAGAAATATTTTTTTAGAGCCTAATTTATTTTCAAAAGTCTAAATTATTTGTCGGAGCTAGATTTATCTGTTTGCTGGGTATGGTATTATTGTGAGAAGTGTGAGGTTCTATGAGTTGGCATGTTTTCGATCAAGTAATATGTATATTGTTGTTGTAGAATGAGGGGGTTTCTTGTTGTATGAGAATGTTGAATAAGTAGAGAGGTGTCTTGGTAGGTGTATGAGTCAAAGATTTTCTATGAGCTATAATTTATGAAAAATTATTGTACAAACTTGATCCACCTGCTCGATGTACTTGTCATTATTCTGTAAAACATGCGTAAAAAATTCGCAAAATTCCTTCGTAAAAAAGAAGCAACAATCAACAGATCTATTTCCAAGGGGATAATTACTTTGGTACAACAAAGACCACCATAGGAAGAGCATGAATTGGGACACCAAATATTAAAAGTTGGGACAAATTTGAGATGCATTGGGGTTACAAAAAAATCCCCTCTAAAACTATAGGAACTTTCTTTACTCCTTTTTGAAGTGGATCATTAATATGGGAGAACCTTAATTTGGGTTCTAAAATCAGCCATGCTCTCCTTATCACAACCCAAGTATTTTGAGCACCCTTGTATGGGATTGAAACTTCTATTTGCCTCATGTATTAGTAGTATCATGGTGCTAACCCCACCTATACCTGCTTACAATGATTACATTATGAGGGGAGTGTTCAAGTTGATAGTGGAGACCTTGCAGGATTTGGATAATAGTGAGGGACCTACCTTTGGGAAGAGGCTAGAGATTCTATAAGTCATGGTCATGTTTATAGTTTATAACTCCATGTTCGATCTGGAGTGTGATGACTTGATCCTACATATGTTCTAATGCTTCTTTAACATTACGTAAAATCATCCTCACAAAATCATAGCACACATACAGTCCATTTTTTCATCATGTATGAGTGGTTGTGATGCCATTTTTCAAAAGATTTAACTAGATTTCTCAACATTTGGTGGAGATAGAATTTGGTCTCATCTACTACATATGATCGAGCAAAAAGGGTAGTTGAGTAGAAAATTGGGCTATTAAGAAGATAATTGACCAGGGAGGATTTTTCCAGTTTGGTGGATCAGGCACAAAAAATGAGCTTAGGAGGAAGGGTATTTTTATTCTTCTGCAAAGAACCTTGGGGTATCGATTTTTCATGTTTGAGAGATGTAGATGAGGTGACAGAGGTAGAGAAAAAGGATATTCTTTCTATATGTTAGGATGAGGAATTTTATTTGGATGATTCCATGGATTCATATGAGGATGCTTTTTGGGAGCATGAGAAATCATGTGAAGTTGATGAAAGTAGACCATATTTTTATTCTAGTGTCCATGGTAAGCATTCAGGGGAATCTAGAGAAGATATTCATGATGACGCATCACCTTTGATGATTTAGCATGAGCAGCATATGGTGGAGCATGATTCAATTGAGGATGACGATATGCCTAGTGTGCATGATTAGCCTTTTGTGGAGGGTGGCTCGGAGGATCACAGTGAGCTCATGATGGAGGAGGATCAGTGGCCACCCTTGGGGCTAACCATTAATGAGGAGGAGACATATGGAAAAACAGCTAGGAGGATAACATCATTTACAGGAACTTGTCCTTAAGATGTGCTAGAGTATGGTAGGACAATGTTGTAGAGGATTGGTGAGTTGGAGGAGAGTGCAGTTTTCTATCAGGAAAGGGAGACATGTTATGAAACCAACTCAAAAAATAGAATAAAATAGAGATCAATGCCTTAGAAATAAGCCACTTCTAGGGGGGCAACGTCCTTTACATTACATAAATGAACAATTATTGGATGATACAAATGACAAAACCTCCTTCTATATATAGGAGTCCATGGGGTCACAATATAATCATAGTTTACCTAACAATAATAATGTAAAGGCATAATAATAACAATATTGGGGTTATAGGGGTACACCAATAACAATAAGGGGGCTAAACTAACAACAATAAGGGACTACACTAGTAATATAGGGACCTAACATGCCCCTCTCCTTAAAAAAAGTGTTGTCCTCAATGCTTGAGTAGCTCTAGGTGCTTCTGTATAAAATTCACATCCTCCCATGTAGAATCTTCAGTGGGTAAGTTCTTCCACTTGATCAGATGCTCTGAAATTGATCAATTCTGTAGCTGTCGAGTTCTTGTTTCCGTGAATGCTTTCGGTTCCAATATGATTTTTCCTTCCTCATCAAGTTTTGGAAATATTGTTTGAAGTGGAATTTTTTCACCTATAAGCTTCTTTAAGCATGAACCATGGAAAACGGGATCCATTCACAAAGAAGTAGGAAGCTCCACTTTTTATGCCATAGTAACAATCTTTTGCAATACCTTGTAAGGACCATATTACTTTGGTGATAATTTATTATCCTTCTTAGCTTGCTTGAGGGAAATTTTTTTGTATGGTTGTAGCCATAAAAATACCCAATATCCTACATCAAAACATCTCTCGTTGCGATGTTGATCAAACTATTGTTTCATTGTGCCAAATTTAGGTTATCATTTAAGAGATTGAGAACTTCTTGTTGATGCTCGATGTGATCTTCCACTACTTGAACCTTAGAATTTTCTCTCAAAGATGATGTGATGGACGGTGGATGATATCCATAAAGTGCCATAAATGGGGTCATTTTTGCTGCAGTATGGAAGGAAGTGTTATACCACCATTCAACGAGAGGTAACCAATTGACCAATGTGCTTGTTTATCAGATACAAAACAACAAAGTTATCCTTCCAAACATTTATTCACTATCTCAGTTTGACCATCATATTGAGGATGATAAGATGATCTGAGCTAGCTAAGTACCCAAAGAAGAAAATAATTTCGTCCAAAAATTTCCAGTAAAAATGGGATCTCTATCGCTTACAATAATCGTTGGGTTTCCATGTAGGTTTTGAACTATTTCCATAAAAGGAGTAGCGATTGTAATTTCTTTAAATGGATGAGATAATGCACAAAAGTGTGGGTACTTGGTAAATCTATCAACTAATACCACGATGACACTCTTTCCTTAGGACTTAGGCAAATCTGTGATAAAATCCATTGAAATATCCTCCCAATGCTGACTTGGAATGGATAAAGGTTGTAGAAGACCCAGGGTCTTAACTGTCTTAACTTTATTTTTTTGGAAAACCAAACATTCCACCACAAAATTTTGAATATTAGATTTAAGGCCATCCTAAAAAGTTCTTTTTTCACCCTGTGGCAAGTTTTTAAAAATCCTGAGTGTCCTCCTAAAGGAGAAGTGTGTAATTCCGAAAGAATATTTTGTTTTAGTTGGGAATTCATACAAAGTTATAAGCGATCTTTGTACCATAAGGAACCATTTTTAAAACTAAATATATCATATGTACTATGATCTTGCTGCAACTTTTGAATGGGTATCCACACTTCTTTGTCCTTTTTCCATTCATCCCTTTCTTTGGTTATCCAATCTAGTTGGATAATAGAAATGGAACAAAGAAATTCTTCCATCTCTTGATTCTTTCTTGAGAGTGCATCTATAGTAACATTTACCTTCCATTTTTTGTAGATGATTTCAAAGTCATAACCCAACATCTTTGTGACCCATTTTTTCTACTCTTTTGAACATAGCCTTTGTTCCAAAAAGTGTTTAAGACCATCATGATCATCTTTTACCTTGAAGTGTCTTCCCATTAGGTAAGGTCACCATTTCTTTAGTGAATGTAGCATTGCTAACATTTCCTTCTCATAAATAGATTTCTGTAAATAATTTCCTCTAATTGGGTGACTTTCAAAAGCAATGGTTCTTCCTTATTGCATGAAAACAACACGATTTCCATTTCTTGAGGCATCAACTTCACCAATAAAGGTTTTTATGAAGTCTGGCGTAGCTAAGACCGGTGCTAGGCACATTACCTCTTTAAGATGTTCAAAGGCCTTAGTTACTTTATGAGTCCATGAAAATGCATCTTTCTTCAATAATTTTGTTAGAGGTGTTGTTATTCTCCCATAATTCATAACAAACTTGTGATAATACCCTGTTAACCAAAGAAATCCTCACAACTGCTTTATCGTTGTGGGGACTTTCCATTCTTTAATGGCTTAAATTTTGTTCAGGTCTACCTTAACACCCTCGTGAGATACAATATGACCTAGATATTCCACCTCTTGTACTCCAAAGAAACATTTGGATGTTTTTGCATATAATTTTTTCTTCTCCAATGGCTTGAGCACCTTGTCAACATGTTGAACATGATCCTTCCAAGACCTCTTATAGATTAGTATATCATCAAAAAATACTAGCAAAAATTTTCTATGGAAGGGTTTCAAAACTGAATTCATCAATACTTGAAATGTAGAAGGTGGATTGGTAAGGCCAAAAGGCATGACCAAAAATTCATAATGACCCTCATGATTTCGACATGTTGTTTTTAGAATATCTTCATTATTCATTCTAATTTGATGAAATCCTAAACGAAGATTCAACTTGGTAAAATAAATTTCTCCATGTAATTCATCCAATAGTTCATTAATCACATGAATGGGAAATTTATCTTTAATAGCGAGCTTATTCAGCTCCCTATAATACGGACACATGTGCCATGATCCATCCTTCTTGTTCACCAATACTACTCGATCAAAGAAATAAATTTGACTAGGTTGAACTATACTAGCCTCTAACATTTCTGCAATGATACGTTTAGTTTCGCTCTTTTGGACATAAGGATATCTATAAGGCCTAATGTTTGGAGAAACACTTCCTGGAATTAAATGAATAGAATGATCATGACCACGAATAGGTGGGAATCCTTTGGGAGTTTCAAACACCTTGGAATGATTGTCCAAGACTTTTTGGAGATCTGGAGAAATAGATGATTTTCCTATTGGAACTTCTAGTGAGAATAATTATGCAATTACGCCTCGTTTTTCTTTCTTCAGAATCCTTTTCATGACATTATAGCTTATTGTCTTTCCTGACATCCCTGCGATACCCCATAATTCGACTCAATTTTTTGTGGTGACAACTTTGTAGGTTGTGGAAGTCTAGGAGTAGCAATACTTCCATCTTTATAGATGTGAGTGGTAGGCTTCCTTGTCCCCATAATTTTACATTGAATTTTTCTTTCCAACCTGAATCCCTTCTACAATGAATCAGGTTCCCAAACTTGAAACTCATGTTGGATATTATCCTTTAAAGTTCCTATTAAGACATAAATCCTGTGTTCCTCCGGAATATGACTTACCCTTATTTTGGAAGTCTTGAATGTGCTCCACCACTAAACCATTTTGTTTGAGATTTATCAATTGGCTAAAAAAGGTGGTTTTCTTTGTATCCTCACAATGTGCTATCATTTCCTCCGTAAAAATTGACCAAGTGACAATTTTTTGATGAGAGAAAAGCCATCGATACCATACAAATTTATTTTGTTCTAAATATAAAGTTGAAATGCGGACCTTTTGTGTGTTTTGGACATTATTGAGATCAAAATATTTCTCCATATGTAGTATCCATCTTAGGGGATCCTTGCCATCAAACTTCCTCATATCAATCTTTGGAATATGGTGGGTCTTCCATCCAACATTAGATTTTATGAAATCAAGATTAACTTTTCTTTTGTTTTCATCATGATTTTATTCTACCATATTTTTTCCATTAGGAATCATTTCTTGTATCAACTTTGTCAAGACTTCCATGTATGCTTTTAATATCATTCTTCCTGTTTTCCATTTTTTCTTCCATATCTTCCATTCCATTCTTCAAAAAATCCATATTAGCTTCCATGCCTTTCTTAAAACCATCCATATTAGCTTCCATGCCCTTATTCAAACCATCCATCTTAGCTTCCATGCCTTTCTTGAAAACATCCATTTCATTTTTTGTTGCTCTTTGCGAGAGCGAAAGTTGGTGCACTTGCTCTTGTATTTTTTATATTTCATGTTGCACTTCTTCATCGTCATGAGTCATAGTAGAGTATTATGAGTTCTTAATGATTGTTGAATTTTTTTGGGGGGGAATTTTAGAACCCAATACTGATATACATGCTTCAATATGCTCTTGGAATCACTTCAAACTGATTTTTCAAACAAATACAGACCTTTTTTCTTACTTTTGAGGAGCTCGATATTAAAACTGAATTATATCTCTGATTTTAGATTTTAAATATCTGAAATTCAGTCTTGTAGTAGCTCTATGAATCTTCTTTCCAATGCCACAGGTCTGACCTAATTTGGATTATTCAAGACAAATTTATGCCCAATATACCACAATGATCGAATTATGGACTCATTCAGTAGAGCGAGCTTCTACGGAGTTCCACGTGTCACTATTCTATCCTTCGGATCTGAAATTGATATACATAAAACTACAGTCTGTGCACTTATGGCCACTTTTTACATAATTCAAATCCAAGACCGAGAGAAAGAGTTATGATGATTTTCCCATGGTCACCTCTTTTAGATGAATTTCAATAGCCTGCAAGCACCCTAACCTCCACACATCATATCTCTTAAAAAATTGCGAACCAAAATCTGAAAATTTTACACAATGTTCCTCGAGATTTTGGCTTTGGGTGCTAAAATTTTCAACTTCTAAACCTTCATAGAGAAAAATTTATAGAGAAAATTCCACAATGACCTGTTTGGAGTAGTGAAGCCCTAGAATCCAAAGCTTTGATACCAAATGTTATGAAACTAGCTCCAAAAAAAGAAGAAAAAAGAGATCAATGCCTTAGAAATAAGCCACTTTGAGGGGAAACCTTATTTACATTACATAAATAAACAATTCGTGGATGATACAAATGAAAAAACCTCCTCCTATATATAGTAGTCCATGGGGTCTCAATATAATCCTAGTCTACCTAACAATAATAATGTAATGGCACAATAATAACAATATTGGGGTTACAGGGGTACAAAAATAACAATAAGGGGGCGACACTAACAAAAATAAGGGACTATACTAGTAATATAGGGACCCAAGAAGATAAAAATGCATCCATATTTATGTCTACCCATTGATGGGGTGAAAACAAAGGTAGTGGTGGCGATCATGGTCACAACATTTTCAAGTAGCATCCCACTCCAACAGTAAATCTAAAGGGCTTGCATCATATATTTCCCACTTTGGCCTATTATAGAGAGAGGGGCCTCCTTCTAGCCGATCTGAGTGAGAGACGGGATAGAGCAGGATGGTTTGAGCATGGACCGACGACAACATAGTAGACTTGCTCCATATATGCGAGTCCTTACATTTGATTTTTCTCCTGAGATCGATTGGCAGGAGATGATGAGGTGGTATCCTATTGATGGGGTATCATTCTTATTTTGGGGCACATCTCAGCAGGGGCCCTTAGATGAGGTATTTATTGTGTGTTCAGTGGGTCGTGGATGGTAGACCGGTAGTTCGTCAGTACTACAGTAGCACTAGCCTAGCATCAATAGAGTAGGATTGACCTTAGCCTAAACGAGAGGTTGGAATGGAGGGAGTTGCTGAGTTGGTACTCACTTCATGGAGCATCAGCTATAGCCAGGGACAGTGTGAAGTCTAAGCCATGGGACTTGGGCGATGATTGGCGATGGTGTCATTGGGATCCAGGAGGATTGCGTGACTATAGGTACAATGAGATATCAGTTTGGGATCCAGGAATTGAGGGGTCTATTTATAGCGAATTGACATGGGAGGATAGTATCACACATTGGTTTGTATGGGATCTGGGCATTGAGCTTCGGCTACATTGGGCCAACAGGATGGTCCACATATTTGGATTTCTTAAGGGAAATCAATCTTTGGGTGGAGGATTTGTAATGTTCCAATTTTTATTTTTCTCCATATATAGCTAGGTGGATTTCTAGGACAAGGGATGGCTAGGCCATTAGAGCAGGTTTAGGTTATCAGGAGTTTTGAGGGAGTTTTGAGGAGATTTTATGGGATCTTATGGCATTCGCCTCACATATTTCATCATCAACACAAATTTTCTTTCATTTTGTCACATTCTGACAACTTCAAACATTAGCATTATTATGGAGCATGAATTAATTAATGATGCTCGAGGTGGTATTCCAATAATATTATGTTATGCAACACCTCAGTGTAATAGCTCATTGGAACTGGAATGAGTATACCTTCAGGATGGGATGCTGATTAGTGAATTATAACTATTGGTGAGAGTATGCTGAGCGGTTTACCATTTTACTTAATTAAAAATGACCTTAATTAGAAATTTAATAAAAGGAAAAATAATTGATTGGAGGAAAAGGGCCAAAAGTGACTCAATTGAAACAGAATTAAATTAAAATTCACTTTGATAGATTCAATGGAGGATATTCTAAAAGAATGATAAAATAATAAAATAAGATGCTTCTAGAGGCCTGGAAATATATCTATCAGATCTATAAAAGGAGAAGAAGAGGTCATTTGGATATATCTTGGATTGGATCATTGTTTTGTGTGAGAGGTTTGAGAACTTGGTTCTCTACTTCAGTAGTAGCCCCAGAATGAAAACCCTCATTTGATTTAGTGAGAGTGGTCAAGCAACCATCACTTCCCTTGGTGGATCCATTCAGGATTCATAGGTTGTAGTGATTGTTTGCAATTAGTTTTGGGAGCGAAGGCTTCAACATCAGAGCAAATTAGTATTTCGGGATACGATTTCCTACCTTAGATATTCAACTATGTTATCATGTACACTCTCTCAAGATATTTATTATAATTAAATCTGAGACCATTTCTGCTTTATATGTTTATTAAATTGTATGTAATTTATGTCTCTTTTTTTACATGGAAATATTCTGCTAATGAATGATAATTTTACTTGGAGCATTGTTCAGTTAAATTTTTGCATTTCTAGCAAAATTTCCCAAAAGGGATATTAAACGAAGGCAGGCCTTTCAAATTATTGTTGCATGTGATAAAGAGGTGGATGGAATATGGAATGAAGGGGGAAATCCTCATCCACATATCTCGGTACAAGGGTAGCTAGAAGAAGGGAAGGCCACACTCAGGTATATAATGTATGGGAGGGAGAAATCATGGTAAATGAGGTGCCCTGATCCTTATTTCTCCATCCTTATTTATATGCCTTTTTGCTTTTATGTCTTTTTCTTTGATTTGTTCCTCAGGACTCAAAGGATAAGATCATGGTGTAATATATAACAGTGGACACCCCATTTTTTTTAGGGCAGTTCATTTCCCACCATGAGTTGGGACAATGATGGGTTCCTTGATGATAAAAAAGTCTCATAAAGGGCCCGTGGAACCAAGGTGATGACCATGTGTACAGGGTAGTTCTCATGCACTGGTTTTTTTCCACGTGTTAAATATGTTTGTCTCGACGATATTTTCCATCTTGTGGTACATTTTCCTATTGAATGTGGCCATTTATGATTTTACTCTTTCCTTTCAACTGCTTCAACCTTTAGGGCATCATTCTGAGCCTGACCCAAAGTGGGGGATAAGGAAAGTGGAGGATAACCTTATGTGGACTTGGTGATGAAATTCGGACCCAGGAGGGAAATATCACTAATGGGGTTATAATAAATGGAAGAGGAGTGATATACGTGGATAAGGGACATGGCACACACAACCAAAATCAAGTTTTCCCTGATAGTACCACCTTAAAACCAAATGGTTAATAAAGGAGATGCCACGGGAATAATATGAATGGTAACACCCAAAATAGGTCTACGGGATAGAAACAAATACGTAGACCACTATTTCCAATGAATTCCCCCATTAATCCATTCCTATAAGTGTCCATGATAAGAAAACTTAATGCTTAGTTACCAAATGACAAGAAATACCTTTATGTTCTAGGCGCCGATATTCACACATATGATCAAGATAGATGGATGAGGGACCACATTGTTGGTTGACATGGCGGAGAAATGGCACAACAAACTAATTGGTGGCTACAAGGGGTTGTTGGCTACCGAATGAGGACCAACAGTTGGACATTGGGTTCAACGCTCCCCGTGTGTTTCGTGACATAGACTAACCACCTCTCGTGGATCCTAACTCTAGTGATTGTAGCGAAGACTAATGTCTAGGGGTTTTGGTCTAATGACAATTGTGATTCCAACAATTGATATCAGAGCAATAGGTCTCAAGTTTGAAACTCACGTGGCTCGTGTTGGGGGGGATATTTTTGGACATTGGGTTCAATGCTGCTTGTGTTTTTCATGACATGGACTAACCGCTTCTCGTGGATCATAACTCTAGCTATTGTGGCAGAGACTAACGCCTGCGAGTTTTTGTCTAACAGCAATTGTTATTACAACACCAACATGGAAAAAACAAATATCCTAGGGATATCACCCATGAAGTGATGGGTAAAAATCCGTATGAGCCCATCATGAGCAATGTACTAACGTTTCCCTTCTCTCACCCTTTGGCTCATTTCAACTATGGACTGAAGAAGGAAGTGGGGAACACTTAGTCTGCTTGGAATGGGAAATTTTCTATATAATGTTATCTAGTAAACTACCCAAAACTAATAGGCATAAAAAAAAATTATCCTCTCCTCATAAAATATGTATTTTAAGATGTGACATGATAATCCATCACATACGTAGAGTATACTATCCCTTTAAAAACCACTTTTATCTTCAATTATTTTCTCTTCAAGGAAGAGGAATTTCTTTTTAGTTGTGATGGATTTTGTTTTAGCCTCCTTTCCCAAATTAACTCCTATGGCCAATGTGGTCACATTGCCAATGATTTATTTATTTAAATGGATTACAATCCCCCTCAAAATGGTGGTGGCACTATCTTCCCCTTGAGGTTGAAGGGATACTAAAAATTCATGATTAATTTCATCATCAAAATCCCTAAATTTCTCAAAGAACTCCATCCACTGGTGGTTTGTGAAAAATTTCCTCATAGGAGGATGTTGTTGGATTTGTTTTGAGTATGTAGGCTCTCTTCTCTTAAATACTCCTCGCATGACACCTATTGTATCATTCCAAGATTTTTACTAGGAATTTACTGTCAATTATCAATCTTTGGGTAGCTTAAATATCCTGAGGATAGGTGTTACACAATATTTTATCATCTTCCCTGCAATCCCCTTTCTGAACATTGGAGTACCATTTCATTGACCCCTTTTTACTTTCATACATTTCAATTAATGTCATTGCATCCCTTGACATGTTAGGAACACAATCTCTGTTGATCATTCCTCAAGCAGACCCTTAAAAACGTATGCTTTTAGGTCGGTGTTGGTAGGTAGTTCTGTCCTCATGCACATGGTGAAATTTTCACTGAGCCTAGAATCATTTTCACTCTATCCATGAATATCACGCACACCAAGCTAATTTTGGAAACTTTTTTAAAATAGAAACAAAGCTTCCATGATCTAACAACTTCGTGGGCAGAATCATGGTTGATTATTCGACTAAATCAAGTCGAGTTTCCCCCTTTGGCCTATTAGTTCTTACAAATGTGAAACTTCCCAAAGGGATAGACCTCTCCTCCACCTTATGTGGATCCCAAACCTCCCTCTCCTCTCCTATAAATTCTTCTTCCTCACATTGATTCAACTAGCTTAGCAGTCAATAGATATAGCTGGTGTGTTGAAGAGAGTAGAGAAGTGTCCATTTTTGTGAGAGAGATTTGAATCCCATTGCCTCATTGAGACGAACGATGAATGAATGCTTGGAGACATGCCCTGCTGAACCCATCAGAAGAGGTCTACAACATCAAAGCACAGGTTGTAAATTTATTTTTCATCCATTAATATTACACAACTAGTTCTGGTTCCAACTTTGTTTCCATTTATATTCGAACTGTCTAACTCTCCTTGACTAGTTGGATAGTTGTAGATGAATGTATATGTTTGTATACTGCTATCATTTTTTTGATATTTGTATAGGTGTATGAACGTTGTCACGAATGAAGCACAAGGCCATAATACAAAAATCGAGGGATCACTGCTACGTGTCACGATAAGAGAATTTGACTGAGGTAGGATATCTGTTCTAACAAATATTTCATTTACAAACTAGGAATTTAGGAGTTCAGCATGTTCCCTTTTTGTTAGACCCACCCTAGCATTAGAGGGATCACCTCTGTCTGCGGAGGGGATTTTCCTACACAAAAATTTGGCGACCATATTGGGGATAAATGTTCTTGTCATCTCTCTTTGGTTGTTTTGAAGGTTTTCTTGTCTATCCAAATTTGGTCATATCATCATTTCTCTGCTTTTTTTAGGCTTTTTTAATCACTTTAAGCCCTCTAGCCTCTTCTTAGAGTGATAATTCTAGTTTATCTCAAGTTCCCTTTCCTTCTTCTTTTGTTTCCTTGCTCGGTGCTGCCACTTTCCAGACATTCGCGCCCATTGGAGAGAGTTTCCTTTGGCACAGGTGCAATTTCGCACATTCAGTGCTGAATACATCTGAACAGTCGCATTGATTCCTGTAGGCTTGGATTTTGGGCTTCTTTCCTAATTTTATAGTGTGTCTTACCCTCTGGATTGGGTTTTTCTCACTAGATTGATCCATTTGGATTACTTCTTGACTTCATTGTTTCATTCGTTTCAGTTTTTTGTTTCTCATCCGATCAGTGTGACTTTTTCATCCTAGGGTATATGGGTGTCTTGAAATTTTCATTTGGTCACATGTTCATTGAGTCTCTGAGCTGTGTATGATTTAGTTTAGTCATTCGCCTTTCAGCCTACTTTCTGATTTCTTGGTCGTTTCTGTTGATTCTATGTGTTCTAGGATTTTCCAACTGTCGTCTGGTGTTTACATGAATCTCCTTCCATCACACTCAGCATAGATCACATTTCTCGTTTAGTCAACTTTAGAGCCATTTGTTTTGTGTGAAGATATGCATGCCTAGTTTTGGGCACGTTTTTGCATTTGTTTAGAGATTGTATCCTCATTTTTTGATGATCTCATTCGCAACTAATCAAAGCTAGTATTGGTATATGTAGTGTAGATTTGCATTGATTTCTCATCGCTTACAAAAGAACAAAAATTGCATTCTTCATTTTTGTTTGAAAATGAAAAGTACTCATTCTCATTAGTAGGTTTCTTCTTCATTGGAAAGTAAAAAACAAGAGAATAATTTTTCGTTTTCTACTTTGGCTCTATTAGTAGCATAAAGGAAAGTGTCATTCTTGCATTCGATTGGTTTCTAATTTGCTACAAACCTCTATCCTTCTCTTAGCTAGCTTTTCATCGAACTGAAATGGTGTTCATTCTCTCATATAGTTGTGCATTAGAGATTTGAGATTACATTCGGTAAGGCATTGAAACTAGAACATAATTTTAATATAAACCATAAAACTAACTCAATCAACCTAAGGAAGCATTGAAACTTAACGCTCACACTTAGATGTCTAGGCTAGTGACATGTTCTAGCATCATTAAAACTAACAGTTGTCACTTGCAATCTTGCATTATACAATGCTAGTACGGATTTTTGCTCCCCGAACCATCGCGTATATAAAGGGAGACCCTCACAGGTTGCAATCCTTTATCCATAGGAAGTTGAGTCTACTGACTTGTAATCATGATAGACCAAACACAGCATTCGAGATGAATTCCTACACATACATTAATTCCTTGGTCATTTCTCTTTCATTTGATCACCAAGGTGTATATTTCAGTTCGCGGGAGCTTGGTACACCCTCTTGCCTATAATCCCTGAGTATTCATTCTGATAAATCCGTTACTCTTTAATATTTCAAAACATCATCGAACACTTGTCCTTTCAAGCTTGGTCAACCTGAAAGTGACTATAGTCAACTTTTTTCCTTTTCTTGACTCTTAAAACATGAAAATGTAGAGTCTCATTTTAATGTTATAAAATTAATTTCCCATGAAATATTCATGGTTAAATTTTTATTCCTTAGTTATTTTTTAGGGTGAGATTGATGGTGGCGCTTTGTAATGTTCCAAATGGGGAAAATACGCTAAGTAGGGAATATCTTAAGATATTCCACTATGGAATCATAGAAATACAAAATTACACCAATAGATATAAACTAGAGATAGAATGGTATGGAATTTACTAAATGCATTACCTTCACAAGGAAGGGTGAAATCCAGAGGGTTCCTGGCCTGTTCCAGACTCTGTCTATAGAATATTGGTGAAACACAACAAGTGTGGGAAGGAAAAAATCCCCTTAGATTTTTCTTCTCTTAGGAACCTTATATCTATAGATCTGAAGAATGGATCCAAGGAGAAGCAAAAACCAAACAAGGAAGAAGCAGGAAATTACACTCTCAGGAAAATCTGTAATAGGCTCAAGGAGGACGCTGTATAAGAAAGATAGTGTAAAAATAATGCATACCAAGGCTATGTTCCCTTATTTTAGGCCATGTGGGATGTCAATGCAGAGTTTTAGTAAAAACAAATGAGTTTAGAGGGCTTAAAAATATCTCCCACAATCAACACTAGCTGAAAATCAGCTAAAGGAGAGAGCTAAATTAATAGAGAAACCCTCCTTCAGGAATTGCACAGTTTTTGCTCGGAGTAACTGGAAATAAAACATTAAACTCATATTAAATTATGGCAGAAATAAATCAAATCCATAATGACGTTCCTTTGTAGAATCATTAGAATTTACATGAAGAAAAAGAAATAATCCTTCAGAAATTATAGCTGAAACACATGGAAAAATTGCAGAAAAACTTGACAGCATCCTATATGAGGAGCTTCAGCTACTGTAGGTTAAAAATTAAATCTAAAACTAATAAATAGCTGAAACATCATATCCATACCATATCTGGAAACTACTCAGCCTTCTTAACAAGATCCCCTTGGGGTTTTATCAAAATAATGCATAACAAAGTGTAGATCTAGCTTTTAATACATTGAACTGCAGAAAAATTCAGAGATTTCTGAAGAAGGCTTTCATTACATTACATATCAGATCTCAAAATGAATAGATCAGCAAGCTACTTTACAAATCTAAAAGGGAGAGAAGCCTCAATCACTAGAGAGCAAGTACAATAAGAGATACAACAGTAGTGAAACATGTACATGAAAATAATGCAGTTTGTGGAAGAGACATCACAGTAGTTGGAATGAAATGATAAAATACATAAGAATTATAGATATGAAAGTGAAATGACAATAATATACTCTTCTAGGTGGTCACAAGACACCCTCCCTGAGATAAATATCCTCTAAACAACTAGATCTTACAGATCTAGTTCCCCAACTTGCTGCAACTCACAAGTAGCTGCAAAACCCTCAATAGGATCAGCGCTGCTATAGATATGAAGCTTGGCCACAATGCTGGATAGTGGAGAGATGCGTCACAATCTCTTCCAAAGATCTACTCCATGGAAGGAGAGAGGATTCCTAAACAGGAAATCCTCTTCCCTTAGGATAAATAGCTAAGAGACTAGAGTTGCTGAAGCAACTTCTCAAAATTATTGAACAACCCTTACTTGCTGCCTCTCCTTGTATTTATAACATGAGGGCTTCCCAAAGCCCTGAACCATCTTCTTCAACTTATCCTCTTTCACACATGTGATCCTCTTCTAGAAGTACATTATGCCTGAAGGATAAGCTTCCCTCCAAACTGCACTGTAGGTGGGGCCAAGTTGACCCATTCAAATAAATTTCCCCTTTTCACACTTAGGGGTGTTTAATATAAAAGCCCAGATTTGTCCCTTTTCACATTGGGCATGTATTTATTCTTAACTTAAGAGTTTAATAAACCTCCTTCACATACTTTTATTCATGAATAAAGAAAACTGATAATAAAATGCAATATTCCCATGAGCTGCAAAAATTGGGAATATTACAGTCTCCCCTGGAAAAATGTTGCTTGCCCTCAAGCAACTCTTATTGTAGATTCAAGCCATCTATTCCCTCCAAATGGAATCCACATAAGGAAGGCTTCTTATATTTGCTGCAATAGGTCATGTATGTTTGGTTCCAAATTTGTCTTCTACCAATGCATGAGATGACTTCCAAATGTGATGTTAGGTGTCCTCTTCTTACCATGAAGCACAAGATGACAAATACATGATTTCCAACACCATCAAAAACATATGAGAGACATAAAGTAAGGTAGCTCCTCCCATAAATGAAAAGCCTCATCATGCAGAACATTCCTCCATCCCATGTTTCTAAACTTGAATAAGCATTGCTATGCCTCCATTCTTAGCCTTGTTGGTCTTGTTGGATACAAACTCCATCATTCCAGCGTTACGCAAAGAAGAAGGAAAGGAGTAATATGGGTAAACAAAAGATGTAAAACCATATTCTCCTGAAATCAACCACCAGAGCAAGGCTCTTTGCTGTCATCCTCCATCTCCTCCATGTAAGATAGACAAGTCATGCTTCCCAAACGATGATTTGCATGCCTTTCTCTACTAAAAGTTATCTTTGATACATAAGGCATGAACCAAAAAATTATGAGTCATACGGTGGTCACCATACTCATTCAAAAAGCATCAAAGCAACAAGGGATCTTTCTGCCCTCTTCCCTTCTTATGTGCATTATGAAATTAAACCATGCTAATGGACATATGACATGTCACATCAGCCCAGTATAAAGTACCATCACCAATGCACATCTTGAGATGATCATGGAAAGTTTCTCACCATGAAAAACACATAGACATAAGATATGTCATGTGGTGGCCATACCTTCTCAATTGAAACAAAATTGTACATGCCTTATTTTGCTGCAACATAACAATGAAGTCCAAGGAATGATTCAGAAAATAATGAGCTATTGGGTAGCAACCACACTCACCCCAAAGCATCCATAGAAACAAGGACTTTGCAACCCTCTTGCCTAATCAACATGTGGATCTTGGAGCAACAAAATAATGATGAACATGTAAAATTCCTCATTAACACAGTACAAGCAAGCCCCTCATACCACATCATGTAGGAGACATTCCTCCTCCCAAGCTAAATTTCATGCATGAAATATACTCCAAGAGAAATGCATGTGGATACATGAGACATAATTCAAGCATAGGTGAATACATGAACATAAGATTTAACTTGTGATGTCCAATCCTCTCTCTAACAATCACATCATCCATGCTTCCTCTTCATATAATATACTAATGATGTACCAAACATGAGATAAGAGAATGAGAATCTTTGGGTAGAGAACATGCTCACCCCAAGGCAACTAGCACTGCCATGCCCCCTTATACCTTCCATAACTGCTCTTTAAGGCATAGATCAGAAAAATAGGTGCATTTGGAGAGTGATAGGAGTCTCCCAAGGGCAACCAGCATAACCAAGCTTGCTGGTCCAAATATGCCTGTAAGTGATCATGTGACTCCTTGCTCACCATCCTCATCGACTCACTCAAATATGGAAGTTGAGTGATGTGCTACAAAATCATGGAATTCTCCATTTGCAGAATACCATCTCCTTGAACCCACTAAAGAAATTTACATCTCATGGAATACTGAAATGCATCTTTGTTGTGATCTCTTAGTGACACCTTCTTATCATGTATGGTCTTCCAAAACCAGTGAAGCTTTGGATCTGCAACAATACCTTCAACAAGCTCCAATAATGATGAAGCCTCTTTGTCACAGCCACTATGTGACAGTGTTGTGATATACCTTTACTTCAAATCAACATTTTGATCTAACCCTTGGCTATGCATGGACCTTGAAATAATATGTGCTGAAATCTCATGCATACCTTGGATCAACTGATATGTGGGAACCTCTTGACAGAACGCAAGATCTCCTCCATCCGGATCAATGATGCCTCCAACTGCTGGTAAGAATGATGGCCTCCTTTCTTCAAGTATACCAGCACTAGAATCTTTCTTCTCCTCCTCATGCATATCCTAATTCATGCATGCGACCCCATATGCTAAGAAGCCAATAATACCTTGTAAAGATGGAAGTGCCTCTTCTCTAGATGCAAACTCCTTAGTAGCAGGTAGTGAAAATGGATATCTATTGCCCAAAGTGACAAGATTGACATTCTACTTTGTTCCCTTGGGAGATGTCTCTTTGTAGCTCTTCTTTTTCCTCTTCTCTTAAAACTCCTCAAGATTTTCTTCAATACTCTTCAATGCTTGAAAAATAAGTAATGAGATCTCTTCTTCAGTCATTCTCTCTGCCTTGTGATAACAAGAAGTGTATGGCTCTTCCTCTTCATCTTGAAACCCTTTAGGAGTTTCTTTGCATCTCTTTTCTTCATTGCTATACCTCTCACCTTCTTCAAAGAAAGTGGGCATATTGGATCTATGAGGAGAGATACAATCCTCTGGTCTTCTACTTTTGCTGATAGGAAGTGCTTGCGCTTCCTTCTTCTTCTTGAAATCTCATGCAGCTCTTACGACAACTTGCTTCTTCTCGAAACCCTCTAGGAGTCTCGGGGCTCCTTCTTTCTCTCTTCTGATTTAACTCTCAGGAAAGGCCTTTCTTAGATTTGAATAATGATGAGAATGATCTCATCTGCTCCATAAAATTGATCTCTGCTTCTACACTTTGATTCACTGGTAGCTTGATCTCACAGGTTGTGCCAAATATCATGCTTTGATACCACTGTAATGTTCCAAATAGGGAAAATAGGCTCGGTGGGGAATATCTTAGGATATTACACTAGGGAATCACAATAATACATAATTACACCAATAGATCTAAACCAGAGATAGACTGGCAAGGAATTTACCGAATGCATCACCTTCACAAGGAAGGGTGAAATCCAGAGGCTTCCTAGCCTGCTCCAAACTCTATCTATAGAAGATTGGTGAAACACATCAAGTGTGGGAATTGTTGTGGTTCCTATGTTTTGGTAAGATTGGCGAGACCAAAAGATAAGACAACATCAAACCACTTTGGGATCCTAGGATCTAAACCTCCTAGATCCAGAGAGGGATCTCTCTATAAATGCAAAGAATGATATATCTTCAAGGCTCAAATTGAGGTATCAAGCTAGGTATGAAGCACAATGTTTTTTGGTTTGTTTTTTTGGTTGGAAATCATAAAATAAGAAGGTTAAGTAAGTAAAGAAGCAATTGAATAGAAGGATGTTTTAGCATGGGAAGATGGGTCAAGATAAAGGTTAATCCATTGGGCTATGGAGTCACGAAAGGGGATTACATGCATAAAAACTATCCAAGGGTTTCCATAGGGCAAGTCATCTATACCAAAGGATATTTTTATATAGATAGTGGGATGGAACATTAAGAACGGGTGAAAGAAAGAAGCCAAAGTGCAGCCTAAGATTAGGTAAGGACTTTGAAGCTATCCTACTTTTGACATACTTCAACGGAAACTCTCAGTAAAGACACAAAATATAGCTTAATATCAGGTCAGAAGTCATTTAAATCCAGGCTTGCTTTCAGCATACTCTCAAGGAAAGAAATCTAGCAATCCTGATAACCACTTTTAGACAGTAGAAAACATTTAAGATTAAACACACAGTAAGGCCTAAGATCAGAGAAGGAATTTTAGCCTTCAATTATTTTGACACTAACTCAAAGGGATATTAGAAAGGCTAACTGTTGGAAAAGGAACCTAGTGGACAGGGCTAACTCTGAATCCCTAGTTTCACAATTATTTCAGCTAAAACCCAGCCAGAACATCTAAGAAACAAACTCCAAATTCATACATCAGTAAGCATGGACCAACCAACTTCTATACTAGTTAAATTATGTTGAATTTGTTCTTAGATAAAAAAATAGAAGAAAAAATACAGATAATGATTTGACAGTGAGATTTAGGGTACTTCCAACAGTACGTCCTAATATATGCTTGTTGTTCTTTATCTGAGAATAATGGAAAGTATGATAAAACTGAAAGGAAACAATTACAGTAAGAGTAACATCACCAATAATATAGATTGGGATCCTGTGAGTCTACTTGTTTAATTGATGCGCAAAGCCAGTCACATACTTTGACTCCAGTGGCTCTTTACATTCCATACTTCTCTTCCCACCCTACTATATTACAGACTACTTAGCTACTTCCCCTTAATAACAGTTCAAACAACTAATAGAATCCCAACAACCAACAACCTTTTCAATGTAATTTACAGAAGTTATTATAAGGGAATGACGAGGTGAAGTAACATAAGATATTGTTGGTCCAATTACATGAAGAATTTAGTGCTTCTCAACCTCTAGGAGGATTTTTGGAGAAGAAGTGACATGCTCCATACTTAATTAAATGGCCCTTTGCTTGTATCTGTACTCTGGCTATTTTGTTTCACTTCGGAACCTCTGATAGGCTAGAAATTTACTTCAGAGTTGCATATATATCAGTAATATCTCTGAATACCTTGACTGTGACCTGTGTTAATGAAAATAGGACTGCAGGGGGCAGTATGGGCAATGGAAAATAACAAGCCTCTCTGATATGGCATGTAGAGGCTTCTCTTCTGATTTGTCCTTCGTGTTTCACTGATCTGGCTCTGATTGTTCTTTAGGAGTTGATACTCTCTGTTTAGTTGATGTTCACTGCATTTTTGTTGTTTTGCAGGCGTGCAAAGCTTTACACAGGCAGAGATGTTCATTTAAATGAAGAAATCCTTGGATCCCTTCCTATGAATCATTCTCCCTGGCCCTCGTGCAATATTTTTAAACTCTGGGAAAGGCCTTTATAGCCTTCAAAATACAAATAAAGGTGAAGAAAACCTAGAAAAAAAGGTTTAGAATTGGCTTTGGACATTTGGGAGCAAGGTTAAAATAGAACCGTCAATTTATATTAATCAACGGAGATCTACGGTTGAGATGCTTTTGCGAAGTTGTTTAGAAAGGTTAGATGGATGAAAGCAGGAGGAGGTGACATTAGATTAGGGCCGTTGGATTAGAGTAAACAATGGCTAGGATTTAAAACAGAAAATACATTGTGGCGGAGAAGAGTGGTGAGGCGGAAAACCATTGGTGGTTTTCACAAAATAAATTGGTGGTAAATGGTATCGCCAAAAAAAAATGTGACACGATATGCCGCTTGATATGTGTCCTTTTGAATATCACTGGTTTTATAATTTTTGCTGGCGTTAACGTCCGGTAGCAAAATTTTTACGAAATGCGGTATCAACTGTCGGATGGGAGGGCCCAGAGCCGACGGTGCGGAAAGATAGTGATGGAGGAAGTTGCAGGGGATAGATCTTGACCGTCGGATCTGTTAAAATGAAAGACGAGGATTCAGTCAAAGGTCAGAATGGTGGAGGGTTAAGTGATGGATGAGCACGATGTGATTAAGTGCTGACCGTTAGATCTTTCTGAATGGACGGTTAAGATTTAATCAAGGATCGTAAATCAGCGGAGGTCAAAGGCGAGGGATTAATCTTTTGTGATTGTCCGATTACGTAAGGGATATCGAATTAGAGGGGAGATCAACGGTCCATACTCAATCGGAGGGGTAATGGAGAGAGGTTATGGTCAGAGAATAGATCACCTGATGGCCATTGATCTATGTAGATCGACAGTTGACAGTCATTTAAAATTTGAACTGTCAGGATAAAGAAATAACAAAGGAAAAGGGAAATAAGGGGTTAGGAGGAAAGGTTTAAGGCCTTAGTGCCCGATTGCGGGGTTGTAGGTCACATGAGGCGAAGAGCTAAGGACTTAAGCCCTTAGGGGCTTAAGTCTTATAAGGTGTAAAAAAGGTGATTTTAGGCCTAAAAACAGGGATTTTTAAGCTAAATGAGGGGTTCCGGTAGAGGAAATAAGGGATTTTTAAACCAGATAAAGGGCAGTATGACGTTTAAAATTGGATTTAGGAAGGTTTAGAGGTTAAATAGAGGTATTTTGAGGGATTTTATGAAGGGAATGAGTATGAAACATGGGGGATTTTGTGGGGATAAAATGGAGGGAATGGGGGGCTTTGGAAAGCAATTTATTTCACCAATCAGCAGGGTTCTTTCAATGGAAAAAACATTTAAGATTATAGTGAAGGATTGAAAACACATGGAGGCTTCAAGAATGATAGATTTACAAAGGAAATTTCTCTCTTGAAGGCTCAAAAACATATTTAGCCACCTATTTTCTAGTCAAAATTTTATAGGTGGCTAACAGTGGCTCCACATAGGGATGGCATCTTATTGAAGGTGTTAAGAATCTCAAAAAATAATCATTGGAAGTAGGCCAAATTCCTGGTAGTTGACCATCCTTTCTTCTTTGATCAACTACCACAAACATGATGGATATTATATCAGCAGAAAACACTTTCCTGAACAACTTCCTACCCATCCTACTGTCCTAACATTTTTTCTTCAAGGTGCATTTAGACTTGCAGACCTTTCAAATCATTATTTTTTGCAAACACAAAAATAAACCTATCTATTGTTACCCTTATTTCTCCATGATACCATATTAAACAGTTGGACTCATAGCTTCTCTACCTAAACTAATATTTTCCAGGATTAAACTGTCTGGACGATTTCATTCTCAACATTTTAAAACAGAAATTGAAACACAGCCAAACTAGGATTAGACTATCTGATTTGTTGTGGGTCCATGGAATAAAGACAGACTACCCATGAACTGAACTTTGCAGAAATTAAAAGCAACTAACTAAATGCTCACAGACTAAGCTTTACTGAGATTTCCTACCTTCCCTATTCTAACTTGGAATATTTACATGTCTAGCTAACAAACTCTCTTTTCCAATACATCCAGTCAATTAGATGATCCCATGACTGGTCTTTTCCGTTCATCTCTTTGAGCATGCTAGATAGGTAGGGCCACTCCCATTTTATTTGTTTATTAACATCAGCTTCCAAAATGTTTCTTTTTGTCTACAACAAGATTCTCTTGATGACCTTTGATCCTTCTCTAAATGCCTGTAGGAAATGAGCATAAGGATATTGAAATGATACTTGGCTGTGAGTATTTGACATGTAGTTTTCAACCAGGATTGTTTCCTCTTCCACTGGATCAAGAATAAGATTCTTTTGAGAAAGAAACTCTTCCTCATCTTCATCACCATAAAAACTGGAGGACTTATCCTCTTGTAGCTCTGATATCTTTTGATCTGGTGGGTTGAGCTCTGTGAAAAGACTGACATATTCTTGAGCCGGGGTTTCCTTGGTTACCTCAACCCTTTCAGGAGAAGGTTCAGGATATTTAACTTGCTCAAGAGTTTCTTCATTGCTTTTTTTCCTCACCCTCTACGCTGAAAGGATACTGACTTCCACCTTGATGGAAATTATTACTGATGATCTGATATAAAGTAGGGTAGAGATTTAGTGAATCTTCACCTGCCACTAGACCTTCATAAATTTCTTCATCAATGTCATAGATAGCTTGACTTGGCTCATTGCTTTCTTGAAGTTGATGTACATGATCTTCTTCCCACAAATATACTGATGATGATCCTACAAGATTAGCTTCTATTTGGAAGAAATAATCATCAGATACATCAAAACTAGAAGAATCATAATTGTAAGCAATGCCACCAATCAAACTTACTGGATTCTCAGCAAGTCTTTCTTCAAAATAAACTGCAAGTTCATTTTCTGATTTGAAATCTTGTTCATCATACATGCTTTGCATGTGGATTATGTCTTGCAATGATCTAGTTTGTTTTTCCTGAGGACAAGATGTGGGTCCCTTTGGATAAGAAATTCTAGTTTCAGCCTCATATTCTTCCTTCTTTATGTTTATCAAGCTGTTGGCTGTCTCTATAATTTTTTTCAGCTTGGCTTCTGCAGAGATCATCTTCCTTTGTTCTGCTTGATCCCTCTTTATTAAATTTAATCTTTCCTCCCTGCACCATATGATTTAATCAACAGTAAATGCTATGTTTTGCATTTATTCCAGGCTAGAAGGCTCTCTCTCTCTTATATGGAATTCCACCTCAGGGTCAAAATAACTTGGATAGTGCAATAGAGCCCATCCAAAGGGTGGTTTTATATTAGTAGGTATTTCATTGTACACCTTATTGAACATGGCTGAAAAGCTTTGTACTGTCTCTCCTGGTTGTCTTTTCAAATTCTGGTACTCTTTTAGGATGAGGAAAAAATTTCCCATGACTGCCCATTTATCAAGGAAAACTTGAGTGAATTGATGAAAATTGATAATGCTTGCAGCAGGAAGGTCTTTAAATGAACTCTTAACCATTCCTTACAATGACAAGGAAAAAATTCTAATACGCACATCATCTTCATCTATTTCATATAAGTCAAATAAATCCTCAAGATTTTGAACATGTTTCTCAACAGTGATCTTTTTATTTTCTCCATAAAAAAGAGGCACCTTATTTGTAAGTCTTGCAGGAAGGGACTAGAAGATAAGAGGCAAAGCTATAGGCTTATATATTTATATGACCTTTGTGAGTGTAGGTAGTGAAACAAGAGATCTATGACTGCTTGAAGTTTCATTAGGGGTAAAATATATAACATAAGGCTCTTGTTTCACTAGGTTTTTCACAGGTGTATAGGTCTTCTCATGGTTTGAAAATTGAGGCTTGAGATCTTTCCCATAATCAGTGTGGATCTCATATTTGTACACTTGATTTTGCTTAAAGTAGGAGATAACATAGTTGTAGATAAAAGCAATGAATTCTTTAAACCAAATCCAGCCTGAATGTTCTATCCCTCTATAATGTATGGCCATGATTCAAGTTCTTCCTCCAGTGGAGTCTGTAGTTCTAATACGAATTTTGGAGTCACCAGGTCGAGGATTCTCAATGTTTAAATGAGGTTTGTTGTCCACCATTATCAATTAAATACCAATATAGGCTAATTGGTCTTGGTTCCCTAGTGGAGTCGCCATTATGTTGTGGTTCCTATGTTTTGGCTAGATTGGGAAGACCAAAATATAAGACAACATCAAACCACTTTGGGATCCTAAGATCTAGCCCTCTTGGATCCAGAGAGGGATCTCTATATAAATGCAAAGAATGATATATATTTAAGGCTCAAATTGAGGTATTAGGCTATGTATGAAGCACAAGGGTTTTTGGTTTGTTTGTTTGGTTGGAGATAATAAACTGAGAAGGTTAAGGACGTAAAGAAGGAACTGAATAGAAGGATGTTTCAGGATGGGAAGTTGGGTGAAGAGAAAGGTTAATCCATTGGTCTATGGAGTCATGAAAAGAGATTACTTGCATAACAACTATACAAGGGTTTCCATAGGGCAAGTCATCTATACCAAAGGATATTTTTAGATAAATAGTAGGATGGAACATTAAGAATGGGTGAAAGAAAGAAGCCAAAGTGCAGCCTAAGATCAGGTAAGGAATTGGAAGCTATCCTAATTTTGACATACTTCAAAGGAAAGTCTCAGTAAAGACACAAAGGGTAGCTTAAGATCAGGTCAGATGTCATTTAAATCCAGGCTTGCTTTCAGCATACTGTCAAGGAAAACAATCTAGTAGTCCTCATAACCACTTTCAGACACTATAAAACATTTAAGATTAAACACAGAGTAAGGCCTAAGATTATAGAAGGACTTTTAACCTTCAATACTTTTGACACTAACTCAAAGGGATCTTAGAAAGGCTAACTGTTGGAAAAGGAACCTAGTGGATAGGGCTAATTTTGAATCCCTAGTTTCCTAATTCTTTCAGCTGAAACCCAACCAAAACATCTAAGAAATAAAATCCAAATTCATACATCAGTAAGCATGGACCAACCAACTTCTATACTGGTTAAATTATGTTGAATTTTTTATTAGATAAAAAAATAGCAGAAAACATAAAGATAAAGATTTGATAGTGAGATTTAGGGTACTTCCAACAGTATGTCCTAATCTATGCTTGTTGTTCTTTATCTGAGAATAATGGACAATATGAAAAAACTGAAAGGAAAAAATTATAGTAAGAGTAACACCACCAATAATATAGACCAAGATCCTGTGAATCTTCTTGTTTAACTAATGTGAAAAACTAGTCACATACTTTGAGTCCAGTGGCTCTTTACAGTCCAGAATTCTCTTCCCAGCCTACTATATTACAAACTAGTTAGCTACTTCCCCTCAATAATAGTTCAAACTACTAATAGAATCCCAACAAACAACAACCTTTTCAATGTAATTTATAGGAGTTCTTATAGGGGAATGAGGATGTGAAGTAACAGAAGATATTGTTGGTCCAATCAAATGAATAATTTAGTGTGTCTCAGTCTCTGGGACACTTGATGGAGAAGAAGTGACATGCTCCATACTTCATTAAATGGGCCTTTTCCTGTATTTGTATTCTGGCTGTTTCGTTTGACTTCGAAAGCTCTGGTAGGTTGGAAATTTACTTCTAAGCTACATATATATCAACAATATCTCTGACTACCTTGAATGTGACCTGTGTTAATGAAAATAGGACTACAGGGGGTAGTATGGGCGATGGAAAGTAACTAGCCTCTATGATTTGGCGTGTAGAGTCTTCTCCACTGTTCTTTCCTTTGTGTTTCACTGATCTAGCTTTGATTATGCTTTAGGCACTGATACTCTCTGTTTAGTTGATTTTCACTGTGTTTTTGTTGTTTGGCAGGTGCACAAAGGTTTACACGGGTGGAATGATAGATTTACAAAGAAAATGTCTCTCTTGAAGGCTCAGAGACATATTTAGCCACCTATTTGCTAGTCAAAATTTTATGGGTGGCTAACAGGAATGACACACTCCTCTTAGATTTTTTTGCTCCTAGGAATCTTAGATCTATAGATCTGAAGAATGGATCCAAGGAGAAGAAAAAACCAAGCAAGGAAGAAGCGGGAAATTCCAGTCTCAGGAAAATATGCAATAGGCTGAAGGAGGACGCTATATAAGCAACAAAGTGTAAAAATAATGTAGAACAGGGCTAGGTTCCCTTATTTTAGGCCATGTGGGACCTCCATGCAGATTTTTAGAAAAAAAAAATGAGTTTAGAGGGCCTAAAAAGATCTCCCACAATCAACACTAGTTGAAAATCAGCTAAAGGAGAGAGCTGAATTAATAGCGAAACCCTTCTTTAGGAATTGTACAGTTTCTGCTAGGAGTCACTCAAAATTAGACAGTAAATTCATATTACAGTATGGCATCAATAAATCAGATCCTTAATGAAATTCCTTTGTAGAATCATTAGAATTTACTTGAAGCAAGATAGATGAAACACATGGAAAAGCTATAGAAAGACTTGATAACATCCTATATGAGGAGCTTCAGCTGCTGTAGGTTAAAAATTAGATATAAAACTGATAAATAGCTGAAACATCAGATCCATACCAGATCTGAAAACTACTCAGCCTTCTTAACAAGATCCCCTTGGGGTTTTATCAAAATAATGGATAACAAAGTGTAGATCTAACTTTTAGTACACTGAACTATAGAGAAATTCGGAGATTTCTGAAGATGAATTTCATTATATTACATATCAAATCTTAACATGAATAGATCAAAAATCTACTTTAAAAATCTCAAAGGGAGAGGCAAGCCTCAATCACTAGAGAGAAAGTACAATTAGAGATACAATAGTAGTGAAACATGTACATGAAAATAATGCAATTTGTGGAAGAGACCGCACAGTAGCTGGAATGAACTGATACAACAGATAAGAATTACAGATCTGAAAGTGAAATGAGAGTAATATCCTCTTCCAGGTGGTCACAATACACCCTCCCTAAGAGAAATCTCCTCTAAACAACTAGATCTTACAGATCTAGTTCCCTCGCTTGCTGCTACTCACAAGTAGCTGCAAAAACCTCAACATGATCAGCGCTGCTATAGAGATGAAGCTTGGCCGAAATGATGGATAGTGGATACATGCATCACAATATCCTCCAAAGAGATACTCCATGGAAGGAGAAAGGATTCCTAAACAGGAAATCCTCTTCCCTTAGGCTAAACAACCAAGAGACTAGAGTTGCTGCAGCAACTTCTCAAAATTCATCAATAACCCTTACTTGTTGCCTCTCCTTCTATTTATAACATGAGGGCTTACCAAAACCCTAAACCATATTCTTCAACTTATCCTCTTTCACACATGTGATCCTCTTCTAGAAGTACATTGTGCTTGAAGGATACGCTTCCCTTGAAACTGCGCTGTAGGTGGGGTCAAGTTGACCCATTCAAATGAATTTCCCCTTTTCACACTTAGGGGTGATTAATATAATAGCCCAAATTTGTCCCTTTTCACATTGGGCATATATTTATTCTTAACTTGCGATTTTAATAAACCTCCTTCACATACTTTTATTCATGAATAAATCAAACTGATAATAAAATGCAATATCCCCATGAGCTTAAAAAATTGGAAATATTAGACGCTTCCTGAGTTTACCAACCAAGGAATCCCCTTGGATGGGAATCGTAGTTCTTTTCCTTCCTTTGGAAATTTTGGAGCTCCTTATATGGTGACATTGTCCCTCCCTGGATTATCCATTGGACTTCTAGTTTGGTTATTTTCGCCCCCCGTGGTTTCAAACACCCAAACTACTTCCGAGCCAAGATCTCCTTCACCTACACCATCTCCACCTCATGTCGATCTTAAGTTTGACCCCTTTAATTATTCACCCACTTCTGCACCTCATTCTTCTTCTTCGCTGGGTGAAGGTTTGAATTCTAGTAACTCGGTTACTAGGAAGGAGAAGAAGAATTTGAAGAAGAAGAAGGAAAATAAATCAAGGGAAAAATTTGTGGCCATTTGTACTAATGCAGCTGGTATTGAGAAATGTCCCACTCTGTCTCGTAGAGTCAAATTACCTTGCAAGTTATGCAAAGGTGATCATATTCTTAGATATTGCCCTGGTATTCTCAAGGTATTGGAATTATGGACTGTTGGCCTGAATCAGCCTTTGTCATCATCCTCTAGTGGTCATGTTGGTGATGGACATTCAGCTACAGATCCTAAGACCCAGAAGAAACAAGGTAAGAACATATTTCCCTATAGGTTATGTGAATGGATTCATCCCATTCACCTATATCACAATCTAGATGAAGCCTCTAAAGTGTTGGATACCCTTTCGGATTCCAAGTCCTGTCTTCTTTTTGGTTACCAGAATATTTCTTTGGGTCCCCGACAAGATGTTCAAGTGATTGATAAAGTTTCATCTCTAGTCAATTCTAATCTCTTTGAAAGTTAGTCTCATGAGTCCATTCCTGACAAGTCATTGGTTGAAGAAAATGTTGAACTAATCCTACTTACAGTTCATCAGGTATTTTCTGTAGAGATTAGATCTTATACCACTTAGGTTCTCTTTGTTTCCTCAAATTCCCTGGGATCGGAGGGAGATCCTCCCGTTCCCACTGTCAGGGAGGATGATTCTCTGGCTCCCATTCCTGCTGTCCATGAGGGTGATCCTCCTGCTCCCATAGCGCAAGGGGATTGTCCTCCCATTCATATGGTTCCCCCTCCATGTATTTTTGTCGCTTCCATTGATTGGAGTCCATTGGAAAGATATCGTCTTCGTCCTTACGTTCCTTTTGAGATTATGGTACATGCCTATAATATGGTCGTACCTAGAAAAATTATAGACGAAGGCGCATCAGTTATTAGTATGTCCTCAACTACATGTCAAGCTTTCAGTTCTCTGCATCTTGTACCTATTACCTAGAATCTATTAGCCTTTGATAGGGGAGCGAGTCAACTATTAGAGAGACTCCCAAAGTCACCTGTTACTTTGGGAGGCAAGATTGACTATATAGACATGATGGTTGTCCAAGGCCCCTTGAATTTTAACTTAATCCTGGGGCACGACTATACTAATTTCATGGGAGCTCTTGTCCCTTCCCTCTTTAGCGTGATTTGTTTTCCGCGTGAAGGTTGGATTGTGACCATTGCTCAAATTTAGTTCATCAGTCCCAACATGGCATCTAGTCTAATGCCATCCCTCAATGGTTCTTATGTACTAGTGGTGTCCTCCCCGCCACAGGTTAATTATGTGGCTACCAGTGATAGTGCTATTGTGCATTGTGTGCTGGGGGCATTGGGTCCCAACTTCCAATATGTTTTCCTCCCATCGGATGCAAAACATTTTGGAATCCATGACTTCTCATATGCCATGATTGAATTCATTGGAGAGCAGTTATTTTCTTATGTCAAGCTCCTTAAAAAATGAAACAGGATCTTTGGATCATAGTTCGTTCTCTTGTGTCAAGCTCCTTAAAAAATTAAACAAGGTTTCATGAGGGTAGTTCTTTTTTTGTTTCAACCTCGTTAAAAAATGAAACAAGTTTTTGTTCAATTAGAGTGTCTGATTAGATCTCGTAAAATCCCAGTCGATTCTTCACTTTATCTCATAACTGAACCTTCACTCCACTCCACTCAGTTGAATGGACTAAAGCTTCGGGGGCACATACCTCGAATTTGTCACCATGTTGGGGGCATGCCAAATTTTTCAAGAAAAGTTTATCTTTGTTTCAAGCCTGTGTAAAAATGAAACCGATTCCAAGGAGAGTACCTCGTGTTTTCAAGCTTGGGTAAAAATGAAACCATTTTTATGTTTGGCTTGGTGTGCTTTGCGAGAATTTTTTCTTGCTTATTATGTCTTTTCTTGCTGTGCAGATGTTTGTAAATCCTTCTGTTACTTTCGCTGACAGTACCTCCCACAGTACCTAGAACCGATCCTCTAAGGCTTGGGTTATTTATGATCCTATTGGTGAGTTAGTATACCTCCAAGGAATTTTTCTGGGACATAAAATGAACAATGTCATTGAATATAGTGCAATTATTTAACTTATAACTGAAGCTATTACGCTTGCCATTCATGAATTAATTGTAAACATAGACCCTCAACTTCTTGTTCTCTAGCCCAATGTGAGTTGTTATGTTAGAAACCCTCAGATTTTAAGGATTTTTTTATGTGTTCATTTGTTGGAAAGGAATTTTTATTATATCATATATCAACATCTTCCTAGAAGAATGAATACGTGAACTGATGCAGTAGCTAATGATGTATCAGGTAAAAAATTTTGAAATTTGTAAAAGCAATCATCATTACATAATAAGATTTAAAAATAGTAAAATAAGCATATATATATATATATATATATATAGTGTGTGTGTGTGTGTGTGTGTGTGTGTTTTTGAATCCACGTGTACATCATAGTTCAAAAAATATATGTGTTTTGGTTATATCTTGAAACATCATGTCTCTCAAAAAATATGAAGAAATAAAGCCTAGGCGTCTAATCCGCATGGTGCTCATGATAGCATGTTACTGCCCGCATGACACGTCTCAATAGTCGGTGGATGCAGTTAAAAACTCCTACGGTGTCCCTCTTGTAAGCATGATGAACGACCTCAAATATCGGATAGTCTGGGATCCCACTTGTGAGTCACTCCAAGTTGTGCATGATTTCTTCCTCGCCACTTCCCTCACCATGAGGGGTTGCTTCAAAATCTAATGGGATCCTCTGTGCAATGGGCCATAGGTATCTCTGGTCCAACATTTGCAGTACATAAGTAAATATCAAAACACATATGCGAAAAAATCATAATACTCATCAAATTAAAAAAAAAATGAGGTTCTAACTAAATCCTCATCCTAGTCATTCCCTTTCGAGAGTGGAAGGTCTAGATCACCTGAAATCGGTGTTGGTGTATGACTAGTCCTCTACCATGATGATTTATCGGTGTAGCTAGTCAAATAATTTTGGTATCCACAACATATTTTTTCCACCTCCTGATTGAGGCATCAACTCTACCCGACAGAACATCCGTGGCTCTCGCGCTAGTGGCATAGGTACAACCACCTCCTGGCACTAGGATATTGGCAACCATTCCAGGATGAATGGTATCAAATGGACACATATCTAAGCTATTTCAGCTTATCATTTTTACATTTTGTTAACTGACGCTCCAAGTTGATTGTCACTTCTTCCGCCCAATTGAAAATTGTTGGAGACATGCAATCTACGACTAGTTGAATCTGTGTCTTTTTAGCTTCATGGGGAGCCTAAGATCCGGTAGCCCGAGTGATAGTATGTAGCACTACTCTCAATGATAAGTCGGGCACTATCTGAATGTCCAGCGCACCACTCTTGGATCCTTTCTTTGCTCCATGACAGACTCTGTCTATCATCATGCCCATTCACTCACCAAGGGCTCGAGTATCTGTCAGCAGTGGTCACTCTCCCCTCCGTGACAATGTAGTTATGAAGTATATGTTGGAGACCTCTATCTCCGATTCGTGGTCATGAATCATGAATCTCTCTCGATCACTGTCCCACACACTAATAAAGTATTGTAGCAGCTCTAGTTGAGCTCTCAAACATGGGGCCATGAATAATTTCAGAAGCCAACAGTTTCTTAGGGCATCCATGTATGCCTCATTTCCCATGGCATGTTCATCCTCTTCCCCATGCTCTTGTCATTTCCACTGTATGACCATTTTAGCTACTGAATTTTGTGAAAACAAAAAAATAGGATTCTACTAGCCTCTAGTTAAGATTTGAATCCTTTTAAGCATGCCATTTTGGAAGAAACCCTTAAAATATTGGGAACGATGTTCAGCGCCTCTTTTTTTCAAACAAAAATGCCAAATGGCACTTTCTCGTTTAAAATTTTTGGGGTTGGTCGTGACTCCATGCCTGGAACTGGCGCCAACCACCGTGGCCTCATTTTTTTTAAAATCCTACACAAATGCATTAAAAACATGAAATCAAGTAAAAAATGGCTTGGATTATAGAATATGTTTAGAGCTCCTACTTGGAAAAAATGGATTCCTAAATGACCTCCTCAATTTCCTGCTGTCAACTTCGCAAATTCGCAGTGGACACTAGTAAAAATGGTCAAAAGAAGGTGAAAAGGTAGAAAGTAATTTTTTTTACTATCTTCATTGTTTTATAGCCTTTTCCAACCCTAATTAGTTTTTTGGACACATTTTTGATTATTTTATATTATTTTTCTCAAAAATGGGTTTTACGTTTGTTTCTTGTGCAGCGACAGGTCTTAAAAGTGATGATGACGATGAAACAACTTGTATTTTATTACTTTTTTCAGACTAAAAAAATGAAAAATTCACCCCTGGAGTTATCTTTCAGCTCTTTTACGACTCCCAAAACATGAAAATATTGTCGAGACTCTTTTCATTTTGAACTCGCTAAAGGTTGTGAAACATCATCTGTCTAGTATATGTTTACCCCTTTTTCGGACTGGAACAAATTATTTATGAAAAAGGAATACCTTAGTCCAATATGGATAAGAGGTTCTCTCAGATATTGTTTTCTACCTTTTCGGACCTATGATACTACCTACAAAAAGGGACCTTTTGGATTTTTATTTTCCGCTTCTTTTCAAACACTCTTAATATGAAAAGATGTCAAGTTCTTCCTTTGTTAGGCTCGTTAAAACTGTATGACATTGGATGTCGTTACCATGACTTTACCGAGTTCCTCCTTCTTAGGGCTTGTAAAATGTACTAGGACAGATTTTTCCAAAGGAAAAGCTTATATGAAAATCATATGTTATCCCCTTCAAGCTTGTTTCCAAAAATAATTAGGGTAATCACCAGAAATGGTGGGGGAAAATGGAACTCGTTATCAGTCATGTCGGTAGTATGTGAGTCTTGAACATGACACTAGTTCGCAGTTCGTGTTGGGTTTGGGACATCACATATTCCTCATTTTTCCTCCATGGGTTTGGGTTACCATTTTTGACCTATCATCTGCTCTTTGCATTTTCACCATGGCCTCAGATCCTTTGATGTCAAATACTGCCAAATTTCGGAGTCGTGTCGGCATATATACAAGAGAATTCCTTCTACAGTTTTCAACCCTTGATCCTATGTTCAATCTTGATTCACTACGATCTTATTCATTTGTCTCATGTTCATGATGTGGGAAACACTATGGCCCTCCTTTGACTAATCTCTTCCTATCGACCTCAGCGCATTAGGCAGGAAGTTGATCCAAAGAATATCTTCTATTACCTTAGAGCTTGCATTCCTCAATGGAAAGTTCGTCACATTGGAAAACAGGTTCTCATTACTAGCCTTCAATCGGGTGATTTTGCGGGTGTTCGAATCCAGCTCATGTTTCACATTCTGTGGATTGTACTTGTATTTCATTGAAAACCCTTGAAATCATTGGTGGGTTCTCTCATGTTTGTTAAAAACTTCCATCATTGGCTGGTAATCAGATGACTTTCTTTCATGTTTGAATTCATCTCATGTATTCACGTGCTCAAATTTGTACTTGTTCAGGTCGATATGAAGCACAAGATCCCCAGTTTTCTCTGATAAAATCTAGGATGTGGGAAATTTTGGTTTATCATGATTATATATACCTGAATCTTCTTATTGGATGGTTGCAAATATACCTGAGTCTATTTTTATGATCCTTTTCATTTGGATGGTGGTTTCCATAACATGGATTCTATTGCATGTTCTCTATTATGGATGCTTGTGCCCATACCTTATATTCATGTATCAGAGATATCTATCATACTTGATCATGCAGGTCTTCTGACAACGGAGTTTTGGTATGGGCATGTTCTCGTAAAGCATCTCACCCCTCCCTCTCTCTCGGACGTCATGCTTTAGGGGGGATCTATTACATAGTATTTTGTCACCATCCCTGCAATCCCCATTTCAAATATTGGAGGACCATTTCAGTGACCCTTGTGTACTGTCATACATTTCCATTAATTTTATTTCATTCCTTGACATGTGAGGAACACAATATTTGTTGATCATTCCTCAATCAGACTCTTAAAACCCTATGCTTTTAGGTCAGCACTAGTAGGTAGTTTTGTCGTCATGCCCATGGTTAAATTTTGATTGAGCCTATTTTCTTGGTCATTTTGTCTTTGAGGAGCACCCACGTTGAGCTGATTTTGGAAATATTTTTAAAATATAAATGAAGATTCCATGATCTAACAACTTCATGGGCAAAGTCATGGTTGGTTTTTCAACTACATCAAGTTGATTTTCCCCATTTGGCCTATTAGTTCTTACAAATGTGCAACTTCCCAAAGGGTTAGACCTCTCCTCCACCTTATGTGGATCCCAAACCTCCATCTCCTCTCCTATAAATTCTTCTTCCTCACATTTATTCAGCTATATTACCAGTCAATAGATATAGCTGGTGTGTTGAAGAGAGTAGAGAAGTTTCCAATGTTGTGAGAGAGAGCTGAAGGACATCGCCTCATTGAGTGAAATGATAAACGAGTGTTTGGAGATGTGCCCTACTGAACCCGTCAGAGCAGATCTACAAGGTCAAGGCATAGGTTGTAAACTTATTTTTCATTGGACTAAGGTAGGATATCAGTTGGAGTCCATATTACATTTACAAACTAGGAATTTAGCGTGTTCCTTTTTTGCTAGACTCACCCTAGGGCTAGAGGGATCGGCTCTGTCAACAAAGGGGATTTTCATGTACAACAATAGGTGAGAGGAGTGGTGATATGTTCATTATTAGAGGAAGAAAATTTTTATGCCCAATTTAAAAAAACTAATCATCCTCCTACTATCATTCTTATATTATAAAAAAAATCACATTTTGAATTTCTTTCTTATTTAAGGAGTTTGCTACAAGATGCCTCTATAGACAAAATATGACCAATTCTAGAGACATTTTTCTCATAGGAGGTAAGGAAAATTTTCTATTTACCCCTCCATTAGAGGCTCCTTGATGGCTCTCGGTTTTGGAGGAAATTTTGCACAAAATTGGAACGATAATTTTTCTACAAATGAGGCTTGGGCCCGCACTTTAGTCCTTTTGTGGTTTGCTGGTAGGCTTAGCACATTTTATTATTTGGCCCACACATGCCACCTTCGTAGCTCCTAAAAAAACCCATTATCATACTCCTTTTAGTTATCACCTTTTCAATTTTTTTTTCTTTATCCATGTTGGATGATGTTGAGAAATCTGGGGAATTTGCATTAGGAAATTTCTCTTTATTAGTTACTTATTGTGAATGAATTTATACTTATTCACATTAGGATATTCATAAAGTTAAATTATTAGTGTTATTCTTCATCAAACAATAATGAATGCATGAACATAAAGTATACAAGAGATAGAGCATGTAGGTTATGAGCTAGGGCCAAAACCTCTTACTCTTTGAGAGGAAAACCCACACAAATATTTCTTATAGAGATTCCAATTGATGAATGTCAAGACTAAGACCCTTGACCTAGTAGCCACTCCAAGACTAGGAAACACACTTTCTTTTGCAATCCTCTTCTTGATTCCTCTTCCACCAACATCTTCATTGTTCTCTGGATATCGAGATTTGACTTAACACTGGGATCCTTCATTCTTAACAACAATATCTTCACTACTTCTCTAAAAATGTACATTGAGGTTCAAGGAGATCCAAACTATGCCATAGATATTTTCTTTCCATTCAATAGTTCTTGTTTTCACTGTGAATGTATCATAAGGGAGATCTAAATTCCCATTGGCACCTTACCATACTATCCAAAATATGATAGACCCTTTTCTGTGGAGATCCAAAATCAGGACACTATCCATACACCAAAAGTCTCATAGATCTTGACCACTGAAGCTTCAGAGGTGTCTAAGCTCCATTTTCATCAAACTATGAATTCCCAGTAAGAAACTTAGATAATATCCAAGCTATATGTCTGTCTCATCACTGAAAATATCAGATGTGATCCACCAAAAAACTTAGAGAATAATGTTTGAATTATGTATCTATGTGGCAACCTTAGCCACATATATATAGTATTTTCTCAATCAATATTATTCGACCTAATAAAATGAACTCATGTCTCTTATTTATGTGAGCCAACATGAATATATTCTCATATTGTTTAGGAGGCTAACTTTCAAGAGGATTTTGCTTATGTTTTGAGGGCTAATAATAATTTTACATTGACTCATATACAATGACATAGGCTTAATAAAATCTCTTCATTCATGACATTAATTCTTCGACTGTAAATGAAAAACCTAATTCTCTCAAATGAGAGGCCTCTATAATAAAATCACTTTGCCATGAAACCCAAGACACAGGGCTTACAAAAAATACTTTTATTACATCATTTATACAAGTCACAATTACATTTCATTATCGAGATAGAACCTAGCTACTTTTCAACACTCGCTCTTACCCAGACAGGTATTCATAATGGTACTTGGTCATTCTCAAATTGAAGAATTTATCATAAGAAGAATCAAATTGGTAACCCATTTGCATAGCATCATAGAAACAAGAATTGTCACATAGCGAGATCTTGACTAACAACCCCATATCTCCATGAGATCTTGACCCGAATGTTGGTGAGACGAATGATTAATAGACACCTTCATCATTGTCTCTCTAACATAGCTTGCCCAGGTTCTCTCAAATTATGTCTAGGACTATTATTACCTTGGATTTAAATTCCTCAAAGAATATCAGTCCTTAGATGATTAATTTTATATTGGATTCCCTAATTCAGCCTAAAAGAGTATGAGATGCCATATTATTACCCAATCCTTCATTATGTCTTCCTAGCTAATGACCAGAATGATGTTTCTATCTATCCCTCTTAATTAGGCAAGACATGTACTCATTCCTAAGTTTCATCTTGGATTAGGAATTTCCAAGTTTCTACAAAGTAAGAAACTTGTTTGCAAGTTCCCTCTTATCTAGGGACCTGAAACAACTCTTCCAAAAATAATGGGACATCCAACTTATTTGATGAAATCCTTCCTTTGATGTCATGAATTTCTTCTTCGTTATGGAGTCTTCATATTTTGGGATCACTTCATAGGGCACAAACCATCCATCACTTTCATCTACGAGTAATGTCATCATTTAATCGGAGGGTGATCTACCCGTATTCTCATCTAGCCTAGCTTCATGTCATGTTACTATCTTCATATCATATTCCTTCAAGTATTTTTCATCCTCTCACATGGTTATCAATGGTGGAGGACATCCAGTTCCCTTTGGAAGCCATGGATAATCCCATCCAAATATAGTTCAAAATAAGAAATAAAAAATTAAATAAAATTTACCTTTCTGATTGTATTTTATCATGACATCTTCATGTACGTATCAAAATCCTACATACATGTTGACACATCTCCCAAAGATATCCATTTTCAAGGGTCTCTATATTTTTCTATACTTCCAGCTGATTCTTCATATATTTTTGAGATATTTTTAGTCATATTTTGTTGGTATTTTTTATGTTGATTTCCTTTTCCATGGTTACATATCTTGCGATCTCTTCCTTTTACACAATCCATTCCCAGGAGCTTCTAATAAGATTTCATTAATTGTGTTCAACCACCTCATACTTCATATGGTGACATATTATGTTTATTTCATGTATTTTGAACCGTGCCTTCAAACAATATTTCATAGGAGGAGATTCCTTTCCTTTGATCATGCTTCTTAAGAGATAAGTAGTGATCCATGTTACCTGTAACCATATGACACAAAATTATAATATTAAATACAAGCATACATAAATCATTTACCTTTAGTTCATCTAGGCTTCTTCCAACAGATTCCTTAATTGAAGTGTCTTGAACTCATTCATATTCTTTATCCCTTATGTGATCATACCATCATCCCATGAACTCCACAAGTTGGAGTTCCTCATTAAACACTTGCTTCCTTTCTATATCGGTGAATCCTTTGATGAGGATTCCAGGAGCGAATATTGAGGATATTGAATATCCTTATATGGAAAATGTTTTATTTTAATGTATAATGAGACTTGTCCTCTATGACTTCTTCATTTCCTCCAATGAGGTTCCCAAGAGTTATATCCTTCATATTTGACTGCCATAGATTTTGTTCCTTCTATCCTTCATGATTTCCTATGGTTATGTCATGAGTTCTTGATTTTAAGGATTTCATGTTACCACAGTGAATTTTATTATTTATCATGGTCATATAATATAAAAAAATACTAAGGAGCTATGACAAGATGTTTTGTGAGGGATACTATCTCAATCATAGTAAGGATCTCTTACTCCCTCATTCCTTGGTCTTCTTTTCTTCAGCTTCCTCCATCTTTCCGATGATATGAGCTTAATTTCTATAATGTCCATAACCTTTCCATAGAATTGAGTCTTAGATATATTTTTCTAACTTATCTAAGGACAAATATTCCCTTTCCTTTCTACAAAAGTTTGAGTCCATTAAACTTCAACATTTTTTCCCACGACTTGTCCATTTCTATCTTGCATAGAAACCACAAGTTGTTAAATGAGGTAACTTTCTTGTCCCATGGAAATTTTTTACCTTGTATGCAAGTTAAAACAAAGGTGATTATCCTCTTATCATTTCTCTATTTCTCACAATTGAGATTCTATGAAGATATTCCTTCAATTTTATGTAGATCAGATCTTACGTTATATGACCTTGTTTACTTCATCTTCAGAGAATATTCCTTAGAGCTTAGAATATACTCCCTTGATGTCTCCAATCCTATTATATGATGGGATATTTCATATTAATCATTTCCATATATTTAGAGGATCCCTGTTTCCATGAATTCACTTTCTTTGAGGATCATGTCTATGCTTTTTCATGCAAGAAGTTTCGATGAACGAATGAGCTCATGGATTTTCTTGCAAACACAAAGTCATTTTACCAAATTTTATTATAGAATTAAAGATACTTACTTCACAAGTGAAGATCAAATATTCAACTTAATCACTTTGATGGTGTTTGAAGAAGATGTATTGTTGCTTTCTCATATGATCTTCTCTAAGGATAAGGATTAGATCCTTGCTACAATAATGATAATTCCTTATTTCCTTTATGATACTTATACTTCTTGGGTAGTGAATGAATGAAGATTGTAAATTCTTATTAGGATATCCGAGATGATGTGATCATGCTTTTATTTTATTTTTGGCTGCATTTCCGACTCTCAAGGGGTTATGAAAAGGATCTGTGAGTAGATTATGGTTAGCCTGAAAGTGTGGTTTCCAAACAGTGACCTTATCTAAATTGTAACCCATCCATAAAATTAGAGATATATCGAGTTGTATTTCTTTTAATCTTGACCGAAATTTTTTACTCTAGAGTTCTAGACTCCGTCGATATGTAGATATATTTTCTGTGAGTAGAAGTAATTATTTTGGCCTAGATTATTTGATGATCCAAGGCTTATTTTGAAGTATACTTCCTCTTTAGATCTAGAGGTTTATTCTTCAATGTAGATATTGAAAATTTGGTGACCCTGGGTTTGCTTTGATGCTATTCCTAAAATCTAATCCTTCAGTGCATCCTTAATTAGATACCCCTTATTAGACTTCAACACCATAGCTCTACTACCATGTTGAGAAATATAGGGAATTTTCATTACTATATTTCTCTTTATTAGTTACTTATTTTGAATGCTTTTTTACTTATTCAAATTAGGATCTTCTTCTTCTTAAATTATTAGTGTTCTTCTTCATCAAATAGTAACCAATGCATGAAAATAAAGTAGACAAGAGACATAGCATGTACGCTATGATCAAGGGCCAAAATCTCTCACTCTTCGAGAGGAAAACCCGCAAAAATTCTTCTTATAGATATTCCATTTGACAAATATCAAGACGAAGATCCTTAACCTAGTAGCCACTCCAAGACCAAGACAAATGTTTTCATTGGCAGCCCTTTTATTAAGTCTTCTTTCACCAAGATCTTAATTTCTCTGGATATCGAGATTTGACTTAACACTGAGATCTTAACCACTGTTCTAACATTGTACACTAAGTTTCAAGGAGATCTAAACTGTGTCATAAATATTTTGTTGCTCTTTAATACTTCTTGTTGCCACTGTGAACTGATCATAATACGGAGCTAAATTTCCATTGGCACCTTACCATACATTCTGAAATATCATAAACCCTTTCTGTGGATATTCAAAATCATCGCATTGTCTATACACTAAAAATATGAGAGATATTGACCACCAGAGCTTCAGAGGTATCCGACTTGTATTGTCACCAAACTGTGATTTCCCACTGAGAAACTTAGATAGGATCTGAGTTGTGTGTCTATCTCATCACCATAATGTTGGAAATATTGTCATTTATTGCAAAGGAGAAGACAGAAAAGGAGCAGAGAGGTAGCAGAGGCAGCACAAAAGTAGAGAGGTAGCAGAGGCAACAAAGAAGCATAGAGGTAGCAGAGGTAGCAAAGAAGCAAAGAGGTAGCGGAGAGGTAGCCAGGAAAGAATTAGACAAGAAGCTCAGGAGAGTGAAGTTTGTGTTAGTTCAGTTTTAGAGAAAACAAGGGTTTGCTTGATTTTCATAAGTGAAGAAAATCCATATAATTGTTTGGGACAGACTTAAGTTGAAGGGTTTGTTTATATATCCTTGGAAAGATTGAGTAAATGCACAAACGAATTGAGTGGGACTGAGAATTATGTCATTCTACCTGCAAGCCACATTTGTAAAGAAGTCGTGTGGTGCAAAGGGGAGAATTCACCTATTGAATCTGTGTCTGGTGGTAATATCTACATGCAGGGTAATCTATGAACGAGGATTCATACACAGAGACTGGATATGGCAATCATGGTCGCATTGCCACTGATGCTTTTTTTATACTATAGGTTATAATTAAAAGAAATGTTGATATCATATTTGAGCAGACCATTTACATACAAGAATGACTTATCAAAACCCTGGCCTTGATAAAAATTGTCTGTGGAATGAAAGTGGAAGATACAAGCCAGCGAAACCACAAGTTGAAACAGAACCATGAAGTGGCAAGGCCCGGATGCTTTGCCAAGTATATAGAACGCAGATCGAATGCGAAATGAATGGAAGCACAAATTTAAAACACGCATGAGGAACAATTTTTTTAAGGAAGCGGAACCTTGAGGCATTAAGCAGAACCAGAGCAAGTGAATAGTAAAAGAAGTTTTAGAACCCAAAGGTGGTTTGTGAAAATAAAATGCGATATCGGCATTTTCCTGACATGTGGCCGAGGTGGTATTCCAAATCCACCCATTTCGCATTTTTTTTTAGCGTTAAACTTTTGCAGTTAAAAAATTGCGATTGTCATCAGATGGGCACATAATTGATGTTTGGAGCACGAGCATAGAATGACCATGGGATCATAATTGAATTTGCGTAAACGTTAATGCAAGGTACATGTTGAAAGTTTTTGTGGGACCCAGATATGGTTGCAGACTCATGGTCGGATATATGTTGAGGCGTTATGATACACATAGGTCTTAGATAAAAAAGAAAGGGTTTATTTATAATGATCCTTAACACTGGAATGTAGGGCATAACATATATTAATATGTCTAAAGGGTGAGTGTAATGCTAGGGAACATCATCACATATATTTATATATGTGTGGGACCGGAACCTTATGTTGAAGATTGTTAACATTAAGGTAAAAATAAAGTTAGGGCCATAAGTAATATGGTTGATATTTACGCACTTTCGAAATAGTGATTTCAAATTACATGATGGCTTTTTTTATAAGTTCAATTGTTAGGGTGAACTCCCATGAGTTATGGGTGACACTTTTGATGGGCTCGAGTGCTATATGAAGTTGGGGTTTAATATAAATTATAATATTGAGTGTTACAGAGGTAATGTGAGAGTGGTTAACCAAAGGTTATGAAAATTCTATATGAAAAGGCCTCTACTCGTGAATAAATCTTGGATATAAGATTTGGGCTCTTAATTTCATTGATTCACATTTTATAAAGGAGGTTGTTCCTATGACTTATAACCACAGGGTTTTTAAGAAAAAAGAGATGTTTCCATGTATGTTTGTGATAGTGGGTTTTATATAACCATAAGAGAACCTGAATTAATATCTCAAATCTCAAATAGTTGTAGCACAAAGGTACATATGTGTGGGCCCGAAAGTGCATATTAAACTTTCAAATAATTTGAGATTAACCCAAAGTCCAAATACATTCAGAGTTATATAAAGTGAAAGCCGAAGTTCATTGCTTTGGGACTATATGTTTTATTCAAATATTAATTCGAATGCGCGTTAATGGCTTTGGATGATAGGATATGTTGAAATATATGTGGGCCTGGAAATTTTTTTAAAATTGATTACCTAAAGTTAACGAGGTACCGAATGTTTATGTTAGTAACCATGGTTTACTCCAAGGTTGAATTATAACAAGAGTTTCAACATAAATCTAGTTGGAGTTGTATGAATTGGTGGGTCCAATACCAACCATTATATAGTACATTATTTTGTTACTAAGTTTACACCTTCAGGAAATTGGACTGCCACATGATGCAATTGTATATTGGATTGGTATGCAGTGACAAAAGATTCATTTTGGGTTTTGAAGCAAGAGTTTTGAAGTCAGTTATGAGTACTCCTTAAAAACAGGGTTAATATATGGTTTTTAACCATAGAGCATTAAAAGCAGCTTTTGTATATGAAGACCAATGTTATTTAACAGTTGAGTTCTGATCATTGTGTTAAGAACAGAAAGGTAACTTCTGCATATTGTTACTAATAATTTCCCAGATTTGAAAATATCTTGGGTAAAATTTTGGGACGCATTATATATGCATGAGACTTTGAGAGTTGTTTGGGATAAAAACTTGTAAAGCAGGTATATATATGTAGTAGATACACAATTGCAGTGAACAATAGAATATGCATAAACTGAAAAAGACACAGGGAATTTTACATGCGTGGAAAACAGAGGTATGCAGAACAGTTACATGATAGCAACAGAAAAGACAAACGCACATCAAGCCAAGGGCCAGAAAAAGGGCTAAGTGAAATTTTTTTATGTAACTGAAAATGTGAATGTAAATTTTTTAATTGATTTTATATTGTTTGTGATGCAAAGGAAAGTCTCCATAGGCAAACAAAACTCCACTGTAAAACATAAATTTATACATATTGCTATATTCCTCTCAATGAGCTGGACAAAGAAATGAGAAGGTAGAAGTCAAAGAGTCATGGTTGTTCACTTCAAATTCCCTGTGGAATACAAACAGTCATGAGGTGAACCCTATAAATGATATCACATAGATATGCATAAAGAGGTTAGAGAATGGAGAATTGAGGAAGAAAGGGTAAGAAGAAGGAGGAGCAGATAGAGAAGCTGTGAAGATCCAAAGATTATATAAGGTAGATATGAAAGCTGGAGGATAGTAGTGAAGAAGGAACTGAACAGAGCTGATATCCACATAAATCAGCATGTGTTTTTCTTTGAAAGAAGTGAGGAAGTTGGTGCTTCCATATCAAGTTGTAGCTTGATAGATGTTAGTTTTAGATGACTGAGGTAGGAGCCTCCTGTAGGTTGTAGCCTGCAGAAAATCGATGGAAGTTGGTGCTTCCATATCAAGTTGTAGCTTCATAGATGTCAGTTGTAGTTGGCTGAGGTAGGAGCCTCTTGTAGGTTGTAGCTTGCAGAAAATAGATGGGAGTTGGAGCTTCCTTACAAGTTGTATCTTGTAAAATCAATGTTGTAGCCTCCTGTAGGTTGGAGCCCAAAGAAAATCGGTGGTGAGAGGGAGTTGGAGCTTTCCTTTGAATCACAACAATAATAAGATGTGGTTTTCTCCCTTATGGGTTTCCACTTATATCTGCTCTCTATTTGAATGATGTATATGTATTGATATGGTATATCTAATCTGCTTAATACTTGCTACTCACATAATAAAACTGTTGTTACATTATCGAATCTTCTTAATACTTGCTGCTCACATATTAAGTTGATCATGAAATGAAGGTGTAAATAAGTTTAAAGGAAAGTTTTAAAAGTCTATGAATGTGTTAAACTAATACACCCCCCCTCCCTTCAGTTTAACTAAGGGTTCAACAATTGGTATCAGAGATGGTTCCTTTGGTGTAAGCCTAATAGCTTGAAGGAGATCTGGTTGAGTCATGGCTATCAAAATGTACACGTGGTAAATACTACAAACTTTCCTAAATGGAGAGATAAGGTTAAAACATATTTAATGGCTTATGAACCTAAGCTATGGAAGCTTGTATGTGATGGTTACTACACAGACTCTCCCTCAGTACAAGAACAACAGTGGAATGCCAAGGAAAAATGTGTGATACATAACAGTCTTCATAACAAGGATCTTGATTTAATAATGGATCTAACCTCTGCAAAGGAAATATGGGATAGATTGCATTTCATGCATGAAGTAGACACTAGGAGCTGCATTGTCAGGAAGGAGAAGAGAATTAAGAAGAAGAAAAATTCATGTCAACAGGAAAATGTTCAATGAAATGAGGTACCTGCTAGTGTGAATGGAAGTAAGTTCCATGAAGAAATTATAGTGAAAGAAAAAACCAAATTTGACATTGCCTTGATTGAAATAGAAAGATTGAAGAATGAAAATAAAGACCTTAAAACATTGGTGAAAATATGTCATGAGAGAGAATATGAAGATAAGAAGGAAATTATTGACCTGAAGACACAACTTGAAGAAGCAAAGAAAGTAGAAGACACTCTGCTGCAACAAATGAGAGAAAAAAGTTTGGAATGTGAGAGATTGGAAGAAGAAGTATTGTGCCTGAGAAAGAAATTAGAAAAAGCCCAAATAGAATTGTTAATGAATACTTCTCAAATGAAAAGCTCTCAACAGTTGGACCAAATTCTAAATGCTCAAAGGTCTCCTCTCATAAAGAATGGGATAGGATATGAAGGAGAAATTAGTAATTCCAAGGTAGAATATCATAGGAATATCATTTTTGTATAAGTTGTAAAGGAAAATGAAGCAGCTCAGAAGATTCCTACAGAAGTGGAAGCCAACAAGAACATGATTTGTAAAGTAACAAACAGAAACAAGCAACAATATGAAAGAACATAGAATGAGAGGATGAAACAGTCAGCTGAAAAAGGGTCATACACTCTTGAATATGAATTAAATAAATTTGGAAGATGTCAAATAAGGTTCTTTCCTCCTATGGGAAGTATCACTTGTTTTTCCTGCCACAAACCTGGACATATTGCAGCATACTCTAAGACAAAGTAAATCTAGTCCAACCAACAAAGGATGCAGAAAATGAGAAGAAACCCTCAAGCAAGAAAATGGAAAAGACAATATTTCACCATGTACACAAATAAATTCCATGGCTATTGTTATGCATGCAATGAATTTGGAAATAAGTATGCTGAATGTAAATTATGTTCAAAAAGGGGAACAAAATATTATACATCATCTCAAATGTACCTTGATAAAATAATATGTTATGTATGCATTGAGCTTGGTTACAAAGAAAAGGACTATAAACTGCCATATCCATTAAAGAACCCTAGACAGATGATGGAATCAAAACAAATCAAACAAAAATATGAATCAAAAATAAGTGTAGACATTATGAAGAACCCCAATAAAGTATGGAAGGAAAAGAGAAAGGGGGAGCCTGTTACCTAAATAACTGAATGAATCCATCATAGTCTTAGGGGGAGATGCTCTAGGAAGCAACACAAATATCCAACCAGTGATAGATATGAAGCAACATCCCACGGGGAGAGAAGTTCATAAATAGTCCCCACAAAAGTAGTCTAAGAAGAGCTCCTTGGAATGAGAACATCTATAAGATCAGGAAGGGAAAGGAAAATTTATCTAACAAAGAACTATAGATGAAGAAGAATACCCGAAGCTCTCAATAGCCAACAGGTTGATGGAAGAAGAGAAGGAAGCAAGCAGCCATGATGATAGAGAGAACATCAGCCATGAAGATGTAAGCTAAGAAGACATCAGCACATTAAGTGATGATCACATTGTGCATCATACTGCTTGAATTAACAATGAATCAAATTAATAAGGATGAGTAAGAGAAGTGTCTATCATCATTATGTAATTACTTCATTCATCTATGAAAATTCCCCTTTTAATGCTCTATCAATGCCGAAGGGGGAGACTGTTGGAAATATTGTCATTGATGGCAAAGGAGAAGATAGACAAGGAGCAGAGAGGTAGAGAGGTAGAAAATAAGTAGAGATGTAGAAGAGGTAGAAAAGAAGCAGAGAGGTAGCAGAGAGGCATCAAAGAAAGCATTAGACAAGAAGCTCAGGAGAGTGAAGTTTTTGTGAGTCCAGTTTTAGAGAAAACAGGGGTTTTCTTTATATGCATAATTGAAGAAAATCCATATAATTGTTTTGGAAAGATTTAAGTTGAAGGGTTTGTTTATATATCCTTGGAAATACTGAGTAAATTTACAAACAAATTGAGTGGGACAGATAATTCTATCATTCTACATGCAAGCCACATTTGTAAAGAAGCTATGTGGTGCGAAGGGGAACATTCACCTATTGAATTTGTGTCTGGTGGTAATATCTACATGCAGGGTAATCTATGAACAAGGATTCATTAACAGAGACTGGATATGGCAATCATGGTCACATTGCCACTGATGTTTTTCTTATACCATAGGTTAAAATGAAAAGAAATGTTGATATCATATTTGAGAAGACCATTTACATACACGAATGACTTATCAAAACCCTGGCCCTGATCAAAACTGTGCGTGGAATGAAAGCGGAAGATACAAGCTGACGAAAGCACAAGTTGAAACAAAACCATGAATTGGCAAGGCCCGGATGCGTTACCAAGTATATAGAACGTAGATCGAATGCAAAATGAACGGAAGCGCAGAGTTAAACCACGCATGAGGAGCTATTTTTTTAAAGAAGCAGAACCTTGAGGCATTAAGCAGAACCAGAGCAAGTGAACAGTAAAAGCGATTTTGGGACCCAGAGGTGGTTTTTGCAAAAGTTTAAAACGGTAAGTGGTTTGTGAAAATAAAATGAGATATCAGCCTTTGCGTGACACGTGGCCCAGGTGGTATTCCAAATCCAAACATTTCGCATTTTTTCTGAGTGTTAAACTTCTGTAGTTAAAAAATTGTGATTTTCATCAGATGGGCACATAATTAAAGTTTGGAGTGCGAGCATAGAATGACCGTGGGATCATAATTTTGCGTAAACGTTAATTCAAGGTACGTTTTGAAACTTGTTGTGGGACCTAGATATGGTTGTGGACTCGTGCTTTGATATATTTTGAGGCGTTATGATACATGAAGGTCTTAAATAAAAAATAAAGTGTTTATTTATAATGATCCTTAACATTGGAATGGAGGGCGTAACATATATTAATATGGCTAAAGGGTGAGCGTAATCCTGGCGAACGTCATCACATATATTTATATATTTGTGGGACTGGAACCTTATGTTGAAGATCGTTTACATTAAGGTCAAAATAAAGTTAGGGCCATAAGTAATATGGTTGATATTTGCGCATTTTCGAAATAGTGATTTCAAATTACATGATGGCTTTTGTTATAAGTTCAATTGTTAGGGTGAACTCCCATGAGCTATGGGTGAGACTTTTGATGGGCTTGTGTGCTATATGAAGTCAGGGTTTAATATAAATTATAAGATTGAGTGTTACAAACGTAATGCGAGAGTGCTTAACCAAAGGTTATGACAATGCTATATGAAAAGGCCTCTAGTCGTGAATAAATATTGGATATAAGATTTGGGTTGTTAATTGCATTGATTCACATTTTATAAAGTAGGTTGTTCCTATGACTTATAACCACAAGGTTTTTAAGGAAAAAGAGATGCTCTCGTGTATGTTTGTGATAGTGGGTTTTATAACCCTAAGAGAACCTGAATTAATATATCAAATCTCAGATAGTTGTAGCACAAAGGTACATATGTGTGGGCCCGAAAGTCCGTATTACACGTTCAAATAATTTGAGATTAACCCAAAGTCCAAATACATTCAGATTTCTATAAAGTGAAAGATGAATTTCATTGCTTTGGGTCTATATGTTTTATTCAAATATTAATTTGAATGCGCATTAATGGCGTTGGATGATAGGATATGTTGAAATATATGTCGGCCTGGAAAAAAAAATTTAAAGTGATTAACCGAAGTTAACGAGGTACCGAATGTTTATGTTAGTGACCATGGTTTACTCCAAGGTTGAATTATAACAAGAGTTTCAACGTAGATCTAGTTGGAGTTGTATGAATTGGTGGGTCCAACCCCAACCATTATATAGTGAATTATTTTGTTAATAAGGTTACACCTTCAGGAAATTGGACTGTCGCGTGATGCAATTGTATATTGGATTGGTATGCAGTGACAAAAGATTCGTTTTGGGTTTCAAAGCAAGAGTCTTAAGGTCACTTATGAGTACTCATTAAAAACAGGGTTAATATATGGTTTTAACCATAGAGCATTAAAAGAAGCTTCTGTATATGAAGACCAATGTTATTTAATATTGTGTTCTGACCATTGTGTGAAGAACAGAAAGGTAACTTCCACATATTATTATTAATAATTGCCTAGATTTGGAAATAGCTTGGGTAAAATTTTGGGTCGCATTATATATAGATGAGACTTTGAGATTTGTTTGGTAGCCAAACTTGTAAAGCAGGTATATATATACAGCAGATACACAATTGCAGTGAACAGGAGAATATACAGAAACTGAAAAAGACACAGGGCATTTTACATGCATGGAAAAAAGAGGTATGCAGAACAGTTACATGACAGCAGCAGAAAAGACAAACACACAACAAGCCAAGGGTCGGAAAAATGGCTGAGTGAAATTGTTTTATGTAATTGAAAATGTGAATGTAAATGTTTTAATTGATTTTATATTGTTTGTGATGCAAAGGAAAGTCTCCATAGGAAAAAAAAACTTCACTGTAAAATAATTTTTTTTACATATTGCTATATTTCTCTGAATGAGTTGGAAAGAGAAATGAGAAGGCAGAAGTCAAAGAGTCATGGTTGTTCACTTCAAATTCCCTGTGGAATAGAAAAGATCACGAGGTGAACCCTATAAATGATATCACATAGATATGCATAAAGAGGTTAGAGAATGGATAATTGAGGAAGAGAGGGTAAGAAGAAGGAGGAGTAGAGAAGCTCTGAAGATCCAGAGATGATATAAGGAAGATATGAAAGATAGAGGACAACAATGAAGAAGGAACTGAACAAAGATGATATCCTGGTAAAACAGCTTGTGTTTTTCTTTGAAAGAAATGAGGAATTTGGTGCTTTCATATCAAGTTGTTGCTTGATAGATGTCAGTTGTTGTTGACTGAGGTAGGAGCCTCCTGTAGGTTGTAGCCTATAGAAAATACATGGGAGTTGGTGCTTCCATATCAAGTTGTAGCTTGATAGATGTCTGTTGTAGCTGGCTGAGGTAGGAGTCTCCTGTAGGTTGTAGCCTGCAGAAAATAGATGGGAGTTGGAGCTTCCTTGCAAGTTGTAGCTTGTTGAATCGAGGTTTTACCCTCCTGTAGGTTGGAGCCTACATAAAATTAGTGGTGAGAGGGATTTGGAGCTTGGATTTGCATCACAACAATAATAATATGTGGTTTTCTCTCTTATGGGTTTCCACTGATATCTTCTCTCTATGTGTATGATGTCTATGTATTGCTATGGTATATCTAATCTGCTTAATACTTGTTGCTCACATATTAATATTGTTGTTACATTATCTAATATGCTTAATACTTGCTACTCACAAATTAAGATTGCTCACATATTATGTTTATCATGAAATGAAGGTGTAAGTAAGTTTAAAGGAAAGTTTTAAAAGTCTATAAATGTGTTAAATTGATTCACCCCCCCCCCCCCCGGCCCAAGTTTAACTAAGGGTTCAATAATTGGTATCAGAGCTGGTTCCTTTGGTGTAAGCCTAATATCTTGAAGGAGATATGGTTGAGTCATGGAGTATCAAAATGTACCCATGGTAAGTACTACAAAATTTCCTGAATGGAGAGATAAGGTTAAAACAGATTTAATGGCTTACGAACCTGAGGTATGGAAGCTTGTATGTGATGGTTACTGCATAGAATCTCCCTCAGTGCAAGAACAACAATGGAATGATAAGGAAAAATGTGTGATATATAACAGTCTTCATAACAAGGATCTTGATTTAATAAGGGATATTACATCTGCAAAGGAAATCTGGGATAGATTGCATTTCATGCATGAAGTAGACACTAGGGGTTGCATTGTCAAGAAGGAGAAGAGAATTAAGAAGAAGAAAAATTCATGTCAACAGGAAAATGTTCGATCAAATGAGGTACTTTCTAGTGTGAATGGAAGTAAGTTCCATGAAGAAATTATAGTGAAAGAACAAACCAAACTTGACATTCCCTTGACTGAAATAGAAAGATTGAAGAATGAAAACAAAGACCTTAAGACATTGGTGAAAATATGTGATGAGAGAGAATATGAAGATAAGAAAGAAATTTTTGACCTGAAGACACAACTTGAAGAAGCAAGGAAAGTAGAAGACACTCTGCTGCAACAAATGAGAGAGAAAATTTTGGAATCTGAGAGATTAGAAGAAGAAGTAGTGTGCCTGAGAAAGAAATTAGAAAAATCCCAAAGAGAATTATTAATGAATAATCCTTAAATGAAAAGCTCTGGACTATTGGACCAAATTCTAAATGCTCAAAGGTCTCCTCTCATAAAGACTGGGATAGGCTATGAAGGAGAAATCAGTAAGTCCATGGTAGAAGATCACAGGAATATCATTTTTGTAAAATCTATAAAGGATAATGAAGCAGCTCAGAAGATTCCTACATAAGTAGAAGCCAACAAGAACATGATTTGTAAAGAAACAAACAGAAACAATCAACAACATGAAATAATAGAGAATGAGCGGATGAAACAATCAGCTGAAAAATGGTCATACACTCTTGAATATGAATTGAATAAATTTGGAAGATGTCAAAGAAGGTTATTTCCACCTATGGGAAGTATCACTTGTTTTTCCTACCACAAACCTGGACATATTGCAGCATACTGTAAGACAAAGCAAATCCATTCCAGCCAATAAAGGATGTAGAAAATGAGAAGAAACCCTCAAGAAAGAAAATGGAAAAGACAGTCTTTCACTAGGTGCACAAATCACTTCCATGGCTACTATTATGCATGCAATGAATTTGGACATAAATATGTTGAATGTAAATTATGTTCAAAAATGGGAACAAAATATTATACATCAGCTCAAATGTACCTTGATAAAATAATATGTTATGTATGCCTCAAGCTTGGTCATAAAGCAAAGGACTATAAACTACCATATACATTAAAGAACTCTAGACAGATGATGGAATCGAAACAAATCAAACATAACTATGAATTAAAAAATAAGTGCAGACATTATGAAGAACCCCAATAAAGCATGGAAGGAAAGGAGAAAGGGGGAACCTGTTACCTCAATAACTTAATGAATCCATCATATTCTCAGCGGGAGCTGCTCTAGGAAGCAACACAAATATCCAACCAATGATAGAGATGAAGCAACATCCCAGGGGGGGAGCAGTTCATAAATTGTCCCCACAAAAGTAGTCTAAGAAGAGCTCCTTGGAATGAGAACAATTATAAGATCAGGAAGGGAAAGGACAATTTCTCTAACAAAGAACTATATAGGAAGAAGAACACCTGAAGTTCTCAATAGCCAATAGGTTGATGGAAGAAGAGAAGGCAACAGGCAGCCATGATGGTAGAGATAACATCAACCATGAACATGTAAGCTAACAAGACATTAAGACATTAAGTGATGGTGACATTGTGCATCATACTGCTTGAATTAACAATGAATCACATTAAGAAGGATGAGTAAGAGAAGTTTATATCATCATTATGTAATTACATCATTCATCTATGAAAATTCCCCTTTTAATGCTCTATCAATTCCAAAGGGAGAGACTATTAGAAATATTGTCATTGATGGCAAAGGGGGACACTGTTGGAAATATTGTCATTGATGGAAAAGGAGAAGACAAACAAGTAGCAGAGAGGTAGCAAAGGCAGCAATGAAGTAGAGAGGTAGCAGAGGCATCAAAAAAGTAGAGAGGTAGCAGAGAAAGCATTAGACAAGAAGCTCGGGAGAGTGAAGTTTGTGTGAGTTCCGTTTTAGAGAAAACAGGGGTTTGCTTGATTCACATAATTGAAGAAAATCCATATAATTGTTTGGGACAGATTTAAGTTGGAGGTTTTGTTTATATATCTTTGGAAAGACTGAGTAAATGTACAAATGAATTGAGTGGGACAAAGAATTATGTCATTCTACGTGCAAGCCACATTTTTAAAGAAGTTGTGTGGTGCGAAGGGGAACATTCACCTATTGAATCTGTGTTTGGTGGTAATATATGCATGCAGGGTAATCTATGAACGAGGATACATACACAGAGACTGGATATGGCAATCATGGTTGCCTGCCACTAATTTTTTTTTATACCATAGGTTATAATTAAAAGAGATGTTGATATCATATTTGAGCATACCATTTACATACACGAATGACTTATGAAAACCCTGGCCCTCATGAAAGTTGTGCGTGGAATGAAAGTGGAAGGTACAATCCGACAGAACCACAAGTTGAAACAGAACCATGAAGTGGCAAGGCCCGGATGCTTTACCAAGTATATAGAATGCAAATTGAATACGAAATGACTGGAAGCGCAGAGTTAAAACACACATGAGGAATGATTTTTTTAAAGAAGCAGAACTTTGAGGCATTAAGCAGAACCGGAGCAAGTGAAGAGTAAAAGAATTTTTATAACCCAGAGGTGGTTTTCACAAACCTTTAAAACGCTAGGTGGTTTGTGAAAATAAAATGCGATATCGGCCTTTTCCTGACACATGGCCCAGGTGGTATTCCAAATTCACACATTTCACATTTTTTTTGTGTGTTAAACTTTTGTAGTTAAAAAATTGCGATTGTCGTCGGATGGGCACATAATTGAAGTTTGGAGCATGAACACAGAATGGCCGTGGGATCATAATTGAAGTTGTGTAAACGTTAATGCAAGGCACGTGTTGAAAGTTGTTGTGGGACCTAGATATGGTTGTGGACTTATGGTCTGATGTTGAGGCGTTATGATACACAGAGCTCTTTAATAAAAAATAAAGGGTTTATTTATAATGATCCTTAACATTGGAATGGAGGGCATAACATATATTAATATGGCTAAAGGGTGAGCGTAATCCTGGGGAATGTCATCACTTATATTTATATATGTGTGGGACCAGAACCTTATGTTGAAGATCGTTAACATTAAGGTCAAAATAAAGTTAGGGCCATAAGTAATATGGTGGATATTTGTGCACTTTCGAAATAGTGATTTCAAATTACATGATGGCTTATGTTATAAGTTCAATTGTTAGGGTGAACTCCCATGAGCTATGGGTGAGACTTTTGATGGGCCCGAGTGCTATATGAAGTCGGGGTTTAATATAAATTATAAGATTGAGTGTTACAGAGGTAATGTGAGAGTGGTTAACCAAAGGTTATGACAAAGCTATATGAAAAAGCCTATGCTCGTGAATAAATATCGGATATAATATTTGGGCTCTTAATTTCATTGATTCACATTTTATAAAGTAGGTTGTTCCCATGACTTATAACCATAGGGTTTTTTAGGAAAAAGAGATACTTCCGTGTATGTTTGTGATAGTGGGTTTTATAACCATAAGAGAACCTGAATTAATATCTCAAATCTCAGATAGCTGTAGCACAAAGGTATATATGTGTGGGCCCGAAAGTGCGTATTAAACTTTCAAATAATTTGAGATTAACCCAAAGTCCAAACACATTCAGAGTTCTATAAATTGAAAGCCGAAGTTCATTGCTTTGGGTCTATATTTTTTATTCAAATATTAATTTGAATGCGCGTTAATGGCATTGTATGATAGAATATGTTGAAATATATGTGGGCATGGAAAAAAAATTTAAAGTGATTAACTGAAGTTAACGAGGTACTGAATGTTTATGTTAGTGACCATGGTTTACTCCAAGGTTGAATTATAACAAGAGTTTCAACGTAAATTTGGTTGAAGTTGTATGAATTGGTGGGTCCAACCACAACCATTATATAGTGCATTATTTTGTTACTAAGATTACACCTTTAGGAAATTGGACTGCCGCGTGATGAAATTTTATATTGGATCGGTATGTAGTAAAAAAAGATTTGTTTTGGGTTTCGAAGCAATAGTTTTGAAGTTACTTATGAGTACTCATTAAAAATAGGGTTAATATATGGTTTTAACCATAGAGCATTAAAAGCAGCTTTCGTATATGAAGACCAATGTTATTTAACTTTTGGGTTCTGACCATTGTGTTAAGAATAGAAAGGTAACTTCTGCATATAATTATTAATAATTGCCCAGATTTGGAAATAGCTTGGGTAAAATTTTGGGATGCATTATATATGCAAGAGACTTTGAGAGTTGTTTGGGAGCCAAAATTGTAAAGAAGGTATATATATGCAGCAGATGCACAATTGAAGTGAACAGGAGAATATGCAGAAACTGAAAAAGACACAGGGCATTTTACATGCATGGAAAACAGAGGTATGTAGAACAGTTACATGACAGCAATAGAAAAGATAAACGCACAGTAGGACAAGGGCCGGAAAAAGGGCTGAGTGAAACTTTTTTATGTAACTGAAAATGTGAATGTAAATGTTTTAATTGATTTTATATTGTTTGTAATGCAAAGGCAAGTCTCCATAGGCAAAGAAAACTCCAGTGTAAAACATAAATTTGTACATATTGCTATATTCCTCTGAATGTGTTGGACAAAGAAATGAGAAGGAAAAAGTCAAAGAGTCAAGGTTGTTCACTTCAAATTCCCAGTGGAATACAAACAGTCATGAGTTGAACCCTATAAATGATATCACATAGATATGAATAAAGAGGTTAGAGAATGGAGAATTGAGGAAGAGAGGGTAAGAAGGAGGAGCAGATAGAGAAGTTGTGAAGATCCAGAGATGATATAAGGGAGATATGAAAGATGGAGGACAACAGTGAAGAAGGACCTAAACAAAGCTGATATCCAGGTAAATCAGCATGTGCTTTTCTTTGAAAGAAATGAGGAAGTTGGTGCTTCCATATCAAGTTGTAGCTTGATAGATGTCAGTTGTAGTTGACTGAGGTAGGAGCCTCTTGTAGGTTGTAACCTATGGAAAATAGATGGGAGTTGGTGCTTCCATATCAAGTTGTAGCTTGATAGATGTTAGTTGTAGCTGGCTGAGGTAGGAGCCTCCTGTAGGTTGTAGCCTGCAGAAAATAGATGGGAGTTGGAGCTTCCTTGCAAATTGTAGCTTGCTGAATCGAGGTTGTAGCCTCCTGTAGGTTGGAGCCTATAGAAAATTAGTGGTGAGAGGGAGTTGGATCTTTCCATAAGATGTGGTTTTCTCTCTTATGGGTTTCCACTTATATCTGTTGTCTATGTGCATGATGTCTATGTATTGATATGGTATATCTAATCTGCTTAATACTTGCTGCTCACAAATTAATATTGCTCACATATTAAGTTGATCATGAAATGAAGGTGTAAATAAGTTTAGAGGAAAGTTTTAAAAGTCTATGAATGTGTTAAGCTGATTCACCCCCCCCTTCTCAGTTTAACTAAGGGGTAAACACATAAATCTCAAATGTAACCCACCGAAAAACTCAGATAAGAATGTCTAAGTTTTGTCTCTCTATGGTAACCTTAGCTATGCATATATAGTACTTGGTTCATCAATAGCTATGCATATATAATACTTGGTTCATCAATATTATGCTACCTATGCAAGTGACCTGATGTGTCTTAGTTATGTGAGAAGACATGAAGACATTCTCATACTGTTTAGGAGGCCAACATTCAATAGGACCGTGTTTGTCTTTGGAGGGCTAATAAGACTTTTACATTGACTCATATACAATGGCATAGGCTCAAGAAGAGATCTTCATTCATGACATTAATTATTTGACTTTAAATGACAAACCTAATTCTCTCGAATGAGATGCATCTATAATAAAATCATTTTTTCATTAAACATATGAAGCAAGTCTTACAAAAAAATTTATTACATCATTTTTACAAGTCACAATTACATATTATTATGAAGACTAAACATAGTTAGTTTTCAACAAATGAGAGGGAAATATATCCTCATTTAACTATTGGAGGGTGGTCAAGACTACTAGCCACCTTTATCCTACAAAACCTTGTTCCTCATTAATTTGAAACATTTCAAAACTGTTATGTGCTTAAAATAAGAGGTGAGGATTATTTCATACGTGTGTCTATCTAGTATTATTTTCTTGGGTGTTGATAACTTGATGTCAGCATGTTGTTTCTGAACAATGGTAACAACTGATTTTCTTTCATGTTGAAGTGTTACCTTCTCATGTTAGTTGTTGCATGCATTTGATTTTCCTTGATTTTTTTTTTTAATGTTTTGTTCTTCTTCTTTAAGTGTACCTCACCGATCGAATATTGAAAATATAGGTTCTTGCAAGAGGTTGATAGAATCTTGTTGGTTGAAGGTGAAAAATGATCTTGTATTATCTTGGATAGGGTCTTATAGCTCCCAAATATCAAATAAATGGCTCCCCAATGCCTTCATGATAGTTGTTTCTTCAATATGGTGCTCTCAACTATGGTCATGTCGGGTTTGTGAAGACTGCTACATGATTTTCTATCTTCATCTAGTAGTCACACACACCCTTATATTTTTATCAATATCATTCCTATGATGTTTCTAAAACCATTGATAATTCATGATCATTCTATTAAGAAGGGTCAAAGGCCTTTCCTATGGTGGAAGTGATGGAAGAAGGGGTGAAAATGAGTATTTTTTATGGACATAAGTGAAACTTCTAGTGGAGGAGAGGTCACGTTGTGTGGAGAATGGATGATGGGGGTGTGGTGGACCCCTCCTATTGTTCCTAGATGTAAAATACAAGATAAGATCCCTATTTCTATGTCAATGAAAATCCTGTAGAAACTCTGGGACAATCCTCTAGCAAATTTGGGACAATCCTGTAGCACTTTAGGAATGTGGTATAATTAATTGAGATAGGTCACTTTGTGATGGAGGAACTTTGGGAAACAAATGAAATAATGGAGGACAAGGAGAGAGATATATTGGATAACGGAAAAGTGGAGTTTTAAAATAAATGTATGTTTGTCTCGTGTCCTCTTTTGATTGTAATTGGGACGTTGCACAAAAACAAGTTAGTAGATGTAACAACCGTGGTAAAAATTCCATGTAATAAAAGTTAATAAAGGAAAAATAATAACCATGGTTGATGGGACACTTATTCCAAGTTTAATGTTGGGAAACAAATCCTAGTGAGGGTGTTCATTGGTTTATTATGGCTATGGAAATTGTCAAAGGCAATGGAAAAGGCTTTGGAAAAGAAAAATGACATTTTTGGCACATTTAATTATGAAAATAATGGAAAATAGGAGAAAAGGAAGGTGGAAGGTCACAAGTTTCATGTGAGGAGGAAAATGAAGGAAAATAATGGAAAATGAAGAAAATAGAGGCATAATTGATAAATAAGGCTTCTAAGGATGCATTGGTACCTTTTGTTAGTTCAATTTTGGAGCTCTCTCATTATTATCTCTCTCTCTCTCTCTCTCTCTCTCTCTCTCACACACACACACACACACACACACACACACACACACACTCACTCACTCTTGGGCACTTAGAGTTTTCTTGGAGCACTTTGGAATTTGATCAAGAAAGGAAAAGAGGGCAAGAGGAAGGAAGGAGCAAGCAAGGAAGAGCAAGATCAAGCAACTACAATAGGATTATTTTCACGTAGCAATTTTCATGATTAATTTCCTTGCTAAATTTGGCATGCATGGTATTGGATGTGGTTCTTTGTTGTCATGTAATGAGTTTTTCGAGTTGTGAGAATGTTTCAGCCTAGCCTTTCCATTTTTGGATATAAATGGTGTGATTGTGTTCTCATGTTTTTTCAGATCTAGATTGTTGGATGGATTTGAAGCAGAGAGAGGTGGATATCTGAAGGGAGGTACGTGTGGCCTAGTGATCCTTGAAACATATTGTGGATTGTGGTAAAACCACTGACCTAGTGACCCTTGAACTGGAATATGCATTTCATTAAACCCAGGTATTGTGTGCCTGAGTGGGCCTAGGAATCCTCACCATTTAATGTTGGGATAAATGGTAAAGCCTAGAGGTTTTTCCACTTGATGAGGACTAGGAATCCTTTCCATTGAATGGTGGGATATACAGTAAAGCCTAGAGGGTGGAGTCTCATTTTAGGGCCTACTGATCTAGTGTAGAATATGGTAAGGTAAGAGATACTAGGAGATAGGAAAATTCCTCATGGTCTAGGCAGATAAATCTTGTGGCATTCATGCTTGTTTTATGGCCTACTAATCCAAGATGGATTGTGGTAAAGCCTAGTTTCTATTAATGAGACTTAGTTGGTTGATCAAAGTGGATATTCGTCGCCACCCACCTATTCCAGCTAGACCTCTATTAATTTTCATCAATTTTTATGTTTATAGCATCATTTACTATTTTTAGTTTTGGTTCCTAAACATCTGGAGTAGTGTTGACCCCCTAAAAGAAAATTTTGAGGTCTATAGCATAGTTACCAGATATCTCTTTCCAACAATATATCTTATGCATCAAACAGATATAATATGACCAAGTTATGACCCCGAGAAGTTGGCTACACAAAACCTAGGTGGAGTAAATAACTCATCAAACTATAAATGATGGGAAATATGAGATGGGAATGTCTATGTAAACGTATAACTACAATAAAAATATTTCATAAGAAAATAAAATTAGAAAAATTCATGGAAAAAAACCCACCTAAAAAATAAAAAGAAACATATATTAAAATGCGATGAAGACAACACAAAGTTCTCACGTGTGAAAGCACCAATGGTCCTAGTTGCAAGTCCACAACCTTCTTAAAATACTCATATGCAAGCTTTTGTACTGAAAAGCCATCAAGTAGGTAACATGAATTTGTTTGAACCACATATAATACCAACATCGATGAGCTATGACAAGCAATAACTACATCCTTGCCTTACATTATTATCCGTCTTTGTTTTCAAACCAAGAGCGGTGAGGGAACCATATGGATGATCATTGGGGGTGGAATTATTTCTTGAGCGTGGTTCTTTATTTTCCTTCACAATGGTGGATAACTTAATGTTTCTGTGAAGCTTTAATATTTGAAGACTTCAAAGCCTTCAAAAGGAAGCCATAGCTCAATAGCCTACTTCTCTTAGGCATGGGTTATTGGATGTTATACATCTTATTGTTTGAACTACCAATTTTTTTATAGTTATTTAATGATATGTGGAAATATTAATGTTTGGTCCACCATTTGAAAATCAATAGAACTGGGAATGTTTAATGATTTTGCAAATTTAACAATTCCCTGTACTTGGGAAACACACGAAAATAGTGGTTGGGAAAATTATTGAGAAGGAGATAGAAAGGACAAGAAGTTTGAAATATACTATGTAGAGATAGTTTTCTCTCATATTATTACAATGAAAAGTAATGTATTTACAAGAATGAGGGAGTTGGGTGGATAATAGCACCATTTAACAAAAGCAAGGTAGATAAGCTCTAACAACTCATAAAAGTTATAAAAGTTGTGAAATATGATTTGGTCCTAGTTTGGCACATAAGAGTGCCTATGGGAGCTTAAAAATCACAAACACTTAAAATATACTAGGAATATTGGTGGATAATAACAACACTTCAAAAAATATAGGTTCATAACAACTAACAACTCATACAACTTAGAAAAGTTGAGAAATATGAGCTTGGATTAGATTTTCAAGCCTACAACTCAAAAATTCTTAAATGATACCATCTTCATTAACTCAACAATCTAGAAGAGAAGGGGGCTAAAGAGGATTCAAGAGGAAAATCCATATTTCTAATAATCCAACCAAATTTTAAGATTAATGTTTACCACATTTGAGATATTGAAACTCATCATTAAATAAATGTGAGAAGTTAGTGGAAGGATTATCTTGACTATATTTTGAAGTATGTACTAACCACACACATGTAAGAAAGATGGGAAAGTGTATTTGGCATCCGTATGACAACATGAGTTAGGTATAATAATTTATTAGAAAGTGTGTATATTCAAATAGTGAATGAGAGAAAAATAAACTAGAATGGAGAAGGGGAGAAATTTTTGGAAGTAGATCTTTTGATAATGGAAAAATACCATGTTCTTGAGAAAGGTTCTAGCCATATTGTGTATAACAATATCCATAGGAGAGGGAATTCCTTGAGTCCCCACATAATATATTCTTGGTTGACATTCCATTAGACACCTAGAAGGAAGTCGGATAGATAGAGGGACTCACTATACCTTCACAAAACCAAGGTGGATTGTTATGACAAAGCCATTAATTTCTTGGATGAAAATGGGGAACGAAGAGTCTTAGAGGGAAAGAAGAAAGCCACATGAATTAGGATGGTGACGGTTATGCATGCCAAGCATAGTCATAGGAAAGGGTGTTTGTTATTTGAAGTACATATCTATAGTGAGAAAGGTAAGGAATTTTAGGATGCAAATTTTTTGAGGACTTACTTAGATCTACATGAGTTTCATGATGTATTTCCTACAGATATTTTAGAGTTTCCAATTGAGACAGAAGTAGAATTTTCTATTGAGTTTCTACTATGGGGAGCTCCTTAATCAAAATCACCTTACACGATGAGCACAGTGAGTTTGTAAAGTTAAAGTTGCAACTAAAATATATGCTTGGAAAAAGATGCATTAGGCCAAGTCTGTCACCATGGTGCACACCATTATTGCTTGAAAATAAGAAGGATGGTACTCTTAGATTATGGATTTACTAGAGGGAGTTGAACAATGTGAACAACAAGAACATGTATCTATTGTCGAGGATTGATGACTTGTTTGAGGAGCTGAAGGGATAAATAGTTTTCTCGAATATTTCTTTGAGATTAAGATATCATGAGGTACCCAATAAGGAAGAGGACATTCACAAGACAACTTTCCACACTAGGTATGGGCATTATGAGCTTTTTCTAGTTCCATTCCATTTGACTCATGTTCTAACTACCTTTATGTGTTTGATGAATAATGTGTTTCTTCCTTATTTGGACATGTTTATTATTTTCTTCATTGTTGAGATGTTGGTATATTCCAAAAATGATAAAGAGCATTCCTAGCATTTGGGAGGAGTGTTGAGATTGTTGAGAGAGCATAATTTGTATGCTAATATCAACAAGTACGCTTTCTTTGAGACCAAGGTACATTAATTGGGACATTTTGTATCCAAGGAGGGCATAGCACTGGATCAAGAAAAGGTAAGATCTATCATGGAATGGGCAACTCCTACAAATTTAGATTAGGTGAGATCCTTCATGGGATTCTCAAGTTAAGGAGGTTCATGAGGAATTGCTCAAAGATTGCTTATCCTTTTACATCATTGTAGAGGAAATGTAAGAATTTTGAATGGAGAGAAGAGTGTGAGGCTAGTTCTAAGAAAATTAAGAAATTGTTGACACATGCTCCATTGTTAAAGATAAAATATCGATAAGAATATCTTCTGGTATGTGCACATGCTTGCAAACGAGAATTTCGGGGGGTCCTTTTGCACGAAACACACCTGGTATGCTATGAGTCACAAAAACGAAATGAAGAGGGGTAGAATGATTTCACTCTCGTGCTAGCAGATATTGTCCATGCATTAAATATGTTTAGTCACTGTCTTATTGGGAGGAGCTTTGTAGTCAGGAGTGTTTAGAATGGGTTGATATACTTCTTTAAAGAGTCGAAGAGGCAAGCTAGATGGTTGGCCACCATCACTGAGTTTAATTTTGAGATGAAATACATCAAAGGTAAAGAGAAAAATATCGAATATGCTCTTAGTATAAAGATACAATTAAATCACACTATATCTATGAGATCTTATGGGATGGACTTACGAGTTAGGGTCTTGAATGCAGTGGAGCATGATGTGAGGTATATGGAGTTTAGGCACATATTGCAGCAGAAAAGAGGTACATGTATTGGTGTAGGTAGAGGATGTGGACTATAGTCTTAGAGAACATGGAATAGTGAGGTTTACATATATAATATATGTGCTAGATATTAGTGAAAATAACCATACTATATTTCTAAAACACACATCTAAACAAAACATGGATGCTTACAAAATTGTTAAAAATTATAAAACCAACCAATGAAACATAATAATCATATTCCCACCTTATAAAACTATAGAGTCATTGTAACAATGACCTCCTTATGTCATCCACAAATTGAAATCTAAAGGAAAGTGGTAATAATAATTGTTTTCACTCATCTCAAAATTATTCTCACAAAAACTTGTTGGTGTAGTAAGAGATATCCCATTTAAACAAGCTAATATGATTATTTAATAATTATTATGACATTTTATCTTTTCAATTTTCCTAAACTGTTGTGTAATTATGAAAATTTGATTTCGAATTCAAAGTTGTCAGAGAGCTTACATTAACAAATATGGTCGAAGATTCAATTATTTAAATTGCGTATTAAAATTATTAATAAAAATATATCTTATTTAGCTATGATGAGAAGGATATGGTCTTAGTGTTGACGTCAAAATTTTAATGTAGAAATAAATTGTTATAATGTATTTGCAAAAGTGAGGAAGTTGGGTGGAAAAAAAAACCAGTACACACAATCTAGGTGGAGGAATTAAATCATAAAAACTACAAATGATGGGAAATATGAGATGAGGATGTCTACCTAGAATTATAACTATAATAATAAGCTTTCATAAGCAATAAAATGAAAAAACTTCATGGAAAAAAGACCTCCATAAAAAAGAAAAAGTAACATATATTAAAATGTGATGAAGAAAACACAAAGTTCTCAAGTGTGAAAGCACCAATGATCCTAGTTTCAAGTCCACAACCTTCTTAAAATACATGTAGGAAATTTTTCGTACTGAAAATTCATGAATTAGGTAAGCCTAATGTGGTTGAATCACATGTAATACCAAATTTGACTAGATATGACAAACAACAACTAGATGCTAGCCTTAGAATATTATCCATCCTTCTTTTAAGATCAAGAACTAAGAGGATTGCATGCATAGATTTAAGCAAGTGGAGAGGGAAGTGGATGGAGGATCATTGGGGGTGGACTTATTTCTTCACTTTGATTCTTTCCTTTCCTTCACAATAGTGAAGATTTAATATTTTAAGGCTTCAAACCCTTCAAAACTAGGACATAGATGGATAGCCTACTTCTCTTGGGTAGAGGTTATTGGATTCTAGAGCTCCTGTTGTTTGAACTACTAATTGTTTTATAGTTCTTCAATCATATGTGGAAATTTTAATGTTTGGTCCACCATTTTCAAATCAATAGTAATGTGAATGTCTAATGATTTTACAAATGTAACAATTCCCTCTACTTGGGAAACACAGGCAAATTGTAGGTGGGGAACTTATTGACAAAGACATAGAAAACAACATAAACCTAAAATATTTTCTTTAGAAATAAGTTTATCTCATATTATTACAATGAAAAGTAATATATTTATAAGAATGAGGGAGTTGGGTTGATGATAACAACATTTCACAAAGTCTAGGTAGATAAGCCCTAACAAATAATGAAAGTTATTAAGTTGTGCAATATGAATTGGACCTAGTTGGGCTCATAAGAGTGTCTATGTGAGCTTACAACTCACAAAAACTTAAAATATACTTGGAAAATTAGTGGATAATAACAACACTTCCCAAAAGCTAGGTGTGTAAGAGCTAGCAACTCATAAAACTTGAGCTTGGATTAGATTTGCAAGCCTACAACTAACAAATTCTTAAAGGATACTATATTTAGTAACTTCGACATGTAGAAGAGAAGGGGGCTAAAGAGGATGGAAGAGGAAAGTCCATATTTCTAATAATCAAACCCATTTTTATGGTTAACATTTTCTACATTTGTGATATTGAAAATGATCATTAAATAAATATGAGAAGTTAGTGGAAGGATTATCTCCCCTAGATATTGACGTATGGACTAAAAGCACTCATGTAAGAAACCTGGGAAAGTGTATTTGGTATCCTTGTGATAACATGAGATAGGTAGAATAATTTCATGGAAAATGTATGATATTCAAATAGTGAATGAGAGAAAAATAAACGTGGAGAAGTGGAGCAATTTTTGGAAGTAGATCTTTAGACAATGGAAAAATACCATGTTGTTGAGAAAGTTGCTAGCCATATTGTGTATGATAACTTCCATAGGAAAGGGAACTATTGGAGTCCCTAGCTAATATATTCTTAGCTCACATTCCATTAGAGACCTAGAATGAAGTGGGAAAGATATAGGGATTACATGGCTAGCAAGGAAACCCATTATTTCCGTTGTGTACATGAGGGAGAAGGAGAGTAGGGGGTCTAAAATTGTTTTTTAAGTTGGAAACCTAGCTACTAAGATACTATGTGTGGACAATGGACAACCAAGCTTTCTATTCCTCCTTCTAGATTTGTAACCATAGCATAAGGGTGGGCTATTGTTGAAAGAAATAAAACAACAAAGCTTGTGACTCATAAAAATGCATCAATTCTTTTATAAAACGATTTCTAATATGTTTTCTTTATATAAATGATACACACTATACACAAATTATTTTTGTATTCCTCAATTTTACATTATTTTTAAGTTTTCTAACATTTCTCTAATATTAACATGCACTCATTCCAATTAGTTTTACTATTAAAATTATACAAATATAAATAATTCTAGTAATATACCTCAATAAAAAAAATAAAACATTAATATCAATTGAGTCAAAAAGTTCTATAAGTTAAACATCATAAATTATTACATTCCATTTCAACAATTCTAAGATGCCTATCATATCTACCTCTAACTTCAGCCATACAAAATATCATATTCATAAATTATTAGACTCCATTTCAATAATTCTAAAATCTACCTCTAACTTCATCCCTACAAAATATCATATCCATAATAATAAAAAATAATAATTTATTTTCAAAATTCTCTATCTCGAACACAAGCATTTATAAGGTTGCTTAAATAGGAATGTCTTAAGAATTTCCTTCACTTCCATGTGCTCAAAAGTTTCCATGTTTGATACAAATGGTAATTTGTCAAATAAATTCGTGACTCCTTGTCTCCATTTAATTCAAATGGCGTTCTTATTCTTGATATGTAAGACACGTTTGATTATTTAAAATGCTCATTATAACTTTTCGATTTCAACACAATAATTTTGATAGTGGCTTTGAAACACATGAAGTATATTTTCGAACTACCATATGATACACATTGATAACAATAATTAGCCTGATGCCGTTAGTACTACTAATTAGTATAAGAGAATTACCTGAGATGGAGTACTTTGAAGAGCCCACTTCTGGAGTAGAAAGAGTGTGACTAGTTTGGAAGGCCATTATTACATCACAGACCAAATTCCGTTGTTCTTTATTACCCCTGTAAAATGTTAATAACAAACAAGATTAATGTTAATAAGAAATAATATCAATATGCATTAGCAAATTTTTAAATATAAAAATAATAACATACATGTTTAAGGAAAGTAAAGAGTAACCCATATAAGAAAATATCAGAATTACGAAAAGAATATATAAATTTTGTAATGAACTTCCAATTTCAATGCTAAAAACGATCGTAGTTAAGTGGTTTTTATACATGTTCTTTTACATGTTCTTTGGTTAACTAGACGATTAAATAATATCACATCCTTTTTATTGTTTACATTTTTTTGATATTTTATTAAAAAATAAAAAAATAAAAACAAAATCATACATCAATTAAGTGTATGTAATTTTTTAATTTTTTAATATCATAAAACATTGATTATCATTAATATTTGATTAAAATATAAGGTTACATTACATTGTATGAAGAGATAACAACATCATTCAACAATGCACAACATCTAAGACATTAGATACAAGCTTTTTAGGTGGAAAATCTTAGGGGAGAGAAACTAGGAAACAATTCTTCATATAGGTCTTTTGAAGATTACATTAATTGGAAGCTCTGACTACCAAGAATCTAGAGCTACAAGTCGGAGGGTCCAATCCCCCAACCCCTAATTTATCACGTGCAAGTAAAAATAGGCACTAATGCCTTGGATTGCAAGCTCCTACTAGAATGATATTTTAGTGCCCCTATTTACTAGTGCCAACTAGAAGAACCCTCCAATGAGCTAGTTTTATTAGCACCAATTGAAAGGATCAAGTGTGCCCTAGCACCACGTGGGCTTGAAGGGGATTCCACTCTCCACCTTGCACCACTTTGTTTCCCGACTCAACAAGCCACCATTTTCTAGTCAATTCATCATAGTGGACTAGGTTTTTGTATTGGATCCACTTGTGCCCAAAATAAATACAAAAAAAAGAGCAATGCAATGGAATCTTGCTTCAATTAGATATGCATTAAATTGATCCATAGAATTTTGTGGATATCCTAATGTACATTTTGTCACAACATATTTCATAATATTATATTTTAAATATGAAATTCTACACTATTTTTTCCATTTGTAGATTTACTTTTAATAGTGCATGTATAAAAATTAAAATTTAAGTAGAAAATAGAGAACATCAAAGTAAAATATCACTCACACATATGACACAATATTTTCTATTAGAAACCCAAAATTGAGCTAGCAACTTTGCTATATTTCTCTTTTTGTAAATATGGCTCCGAGTACCAAGAAGTATGGCTTGTGCTCCATGGGCTGCTAGAGTGTGCAACTCTTGCAAATTCTCCCTGTGTGGTCTACCTCCTGTCCCTCTTGGCTATGGAACAAGTTCACTTGAATGAATGGAATCTATTTTCCTCCTAGTGGCCTCGTTATAACATTGAAAGGCTAGTAGTGGTTAGGTTCGAATACCTCAACTCTTAACTCTTAGTGAGAGTTACAATATAAACTCTTACACAGGCCATCATAATTGATTGTCTAGTTCGTCTTCAATAAATAATTGGGGCCTACCTCACATCCTCCCTAATTATGGGTGTGAAAATAGGAAGTTATACTTCTTAGTGGAATAACTTTCATATACATATTCTCATTGACTCACTTAGATGTCATTGAAAAGATATCTATGTGTAGGATAGCATCAAAATATGTTATGCTAAAGAGGAAAAAATTTACCCCGAAAAAAAAAAAAAAAAACCATTTGATACATAAAAATGATCCTAGAAGGTCCGAGAGCCTATTTTTAAAAAGTGGGTCCCACTAGTAAAAATGATCAAGTGAGTTGATTCCTCCACTTTTTCCAGTCCAAATCCATCCAGATGGATGACAAAACATATAATGATCCAATCAAGATGAAAAACCCTAGATTCATGAAACATATTTATCTTCTCCTAAATTCCATCATCAACGTATGATCAAATATATATCCTTATAGCGCTTAAATCAACAACAACATATCAAATATGTATCAATCTTATACCAACATCCTCTCCATCAAGGATAAAAACCTAGCTTGAATAACCCATAAATGGTCAATATTTATGTTTAAAAAATATATCCATTGATACTTAACATGAATATTCGATGACAAACAATAGCTACATAGATCCATAATATGTCTTTGAAATAATTATACCAATATCATCTATCTTCTACATCAATGTTCTAGGAGAAAATCAAGAAAAACCTTAGAAAAAATATTCTCACAATATGCTCAATGTACAAGAATAATATTGATTCCTTCGGAATAATTAAATAATACAACTATAAGAAGCATATGTATAAATTCCTCCGCAATAATTATTTGGCCACAAATAAAATATTGTGTGTAACATAGGCCTTATGCACATCAATGCCATCTAGAAGTAGCCATACAATAAGTCAACATCTCATTAATTCAAATCCTACAATTGCACCCATTTATATTTCAAGAAGGACAATGCATGGCAATAGAATTAGTACCTCAATCCTTTCCTTGTCTAACCCAACAGACAACCATATCCTAATATTTATTTGTATGGATCCACCAAAAAACAACATGTAAATAAAAGTGAATCCAACCTTGAATGAGGTTCACATGATCATTAACACACTATTTCTCAACACAAGGTCTACTCTTGAGTAATGAAAAAGAAGTGAAAATCCTTTGCACCTGCATACATATACTTCTTTTTCAAACACATTCAACCTCACAATATCAGCTATAGTAGTCTCACTCAGAAAACATGTTGGCCACCTCTATATCGCACACATCAAGTGATAAAAATAAATAAATATAATACTTGATTCCATGGACATGCCCCACTCGAATTTTCACTATATCCTTGCAAAGGTCTATATTTAATTCAACATAATGCTTTGTCACTACATCCTATGGTAAAACATAAAATTACATCTATGAACTTAATTTCATCAAGCGTCAACCTTCTATCATTGAAATATTCTACTTCATCGGATAGGGCCTCCTAGGGTCAAGTTTTTGGTACAATTTGGTTAAATTTTTTCAATACGCATTGCCCGCAGAAGTCAAGGGCTTTGGGCTAGGTCAAAGCTCCGTAATGATTGTATTGTGTGAAAAGGGAAAACATGAGTCTTGAACCATGGTTTTATACCATGGTATTTGCGTGTATGATACATATAAATATGTAAGAGTTGAGTTGAGTAAGGACAAGATATTTTGATGATGAATTTCTTGATCTAAGTTTTGGGAAAGTTTGTGATTAGTCTCAGCAGAAAGGCTCCTCCTCGTTGTGTTCGTGGAGAGATAGCCTTGAGATGTGTGCAAGGACCCTGCTAAGTGTGTGCGTAGGCAAAAAGGATTCTATTAAATTAGAGATCTATCAATAAAGAAGAATATTTGGTGAACTTTGTTCCATTGTGATATATATATATATATATATATATATATATATATATATATATATATATGCATGAATATGTTGGTTTAATTAGTTGTTGATTACTGTAAGTTATAGATCTATTTTTTTCGTTGTTGAATGGGCATTTATCTGAGTTAAGAATATATCTTTGTAGTCATACAATGATTGCATTTCTGTTAAATATTTTATAGAAGACCTATATATGTGATTGTGAAAATTTTATTTCTGCTCTAATAAGCTAAATTTCCCTGAAGTATAATGATATGTTTTATGCATATTTGTTAAGGGTTTTAACTACAATTAGATCTAGGTTTTTGTGAAGTTTAGCGCAAGACGATAAGAATTAGATCTGATAATTATGGTTAAGGTCTACATCATACCCTCCCTCGGGGTGTGCAAACCTCATTCCAGTAGCCCCCCATACTACTTGAGGTGAGACTTTGGTCTGCACAAGAAGATCACTACCCAAAGGGCGAGTATTTAGAGGATTTTCTAGTTCCGCAGGACACTTTGAACCTAGGTTAGGACCCCTAAAGCCAAAAAATGGTTCTATTGCCAAGCCGAAACAATACATAAGGGAAAAAAAAAAGTAGACAATGTGTGTCGCGCTGCTAAAATCTAGCATGTCACCTTAGAATCCATTAATTGATAAGTTGTGCTATGACCTCCCCTAAATAATTGTGCCAAATATTATAGTGCCCACTGTCAAATTGGAAATTTTGGTAGCCTCAATGAAAGAATCACGATTAGAAGTAGCAAAAATCCATGCACATCTTGAGAAAATGATAACAGAATTGCAAACTAGGCTACAGCCTGAGATGCCTCAAGACGTTCATGCGTAGCGTGCCCTAGTAGTTCAGGAATCGACTACTAGTATCACTTATGTTGTGTATTCTTGGAGCAAATTGTTGGAGGAGACCATGGGAATTTTGACCTACATACAGGATGGCCCTGTCGTACAATAGCTGAAGATAAATCTATGGGAAAAGGAGCAGAAGTTCAACGCGATTCGGGTCACTTTGCTGACCTTGGTGCCGACCTAAATATTAGCCCAACTACGGGAAAGCCTAACCATTAAGGAAGAAATCAATACACTGCGTCGACGAGAGAAGTTACTAAAAAAAAAAATGTAGTCTTGGGCTAGGAATCCCTTGCAGCTTTCCTAGAGCATTGATGGTTCCCTCACATTCCTAGAGTATACTCAAAGAAGCATGAGCTTGGTAGCAAAGGTGCTAATGACAGAGAAACTGGTTGAAGAAGCACAGAGTGTGGAAACTCACAATATAGCCATCATTCAGCAATTAAAATCTTCCATTCATATGTTGAAAGATAATATGCAGGAACTTACAATAATGTGACTCGAGACGAATCAATATATTGTGTTGGGAGCTTGTTAGGATACAGTCCCCCATGGTCAAGTTTTTGGGTACAATTTTGGTTAAATTTTGTCAATATGCGTTGCGCCCGGAATCCAAAGGGCTTTGGGGTGAGTCAAAGCTCCTTAAGATTGTAATGGGTGAAAATGGAAACCATGAGTCTCATACCATGGTTTGAGACCATGGTATGTGTGAATCTGAGTCCTATAAATATGTAGGAGTTGACTCGAGTCAGGACATAATGTTTTGATGATGAATGTTTTTATCTATGTTTTGGGCAAATATGTGATCAATCTAGGTAGAAATGATCCTATCCATTCTGTGTGCAGATACCTATTCCTGAGGTGTGTGCAAGGACCCTACTGTTGTGTGCAATGGTGGAATTGATTGTACTGAATTCAAGGTCTATTAATAAAGAAGAATATTTGGCAAAATCTATTCCATTTTGATTTCTCTATTTATGCATGAATATGTTGGTTTAATTATCTATTGGTTACTGCAAGTTATAGATCTATTCCTGTTCCTTGTTGAATGCACATTTATCTTAGCCAAGTATATATCTTTGTATTTGTGTAAGCATTGCATCTATGCTAAAGCTCTTACAGAATACTTATCTATGTGATTGTGCAAGTCTTATTTTTGCTCTAATAAGCTAGATCTGACTGGAGTATAATGATATGCTTTACACATATCTATTAAGGGTTTTCTCTACAATTAGATCTAGTTTTTTGTATATTCTATCACATGACAATAAGCATTAGATCTAATAAGTAGGGTTGAGGTCCATATTATACGCTTCCTCGACGTGTAGAAATCTAGTTCCAACACCCCCACATACTGCTTCAGGTGAGACTTTGGTGTGCACAAGCAGATCACTGCGGAAAGGACCAGTATTTAGAGGGTTTTTTTGGTTGCATATAACACTTAGAACTTCATCCATGACCCCTCAAGCCAACACTACTCTATCATGCATGTGCCATGAATTTTTAGCATCACTACAATCATACTCCTACCTAACAATGGGTTTGATTCATGGAATATGAAGTAAATAATAATGTGAATCACTCAAACAAGAAACTTCAACACATTTCAAACTAGATTTTCAACACATTTATCACTCAACATCAATGTCTCTTTACACCAACGCACATTTTACATTGCTTCAAATCATACTCTCCATAGACAAACTCCCTCTATAAGTGTAAACTATCAAATCACACTATATTACTAGAAATTACATCGCACTCTATGCATCAGTTGTTTCTTTCATTTTTATAGATGTAGACCTTCATAATATATCAATAAGTATCTCTCCATCTCACCATATCGGAACACATGCTAATTCATAACTACACATGTCAACAACTCTACACCAATTTAGATATTTGGTCACAGTTTTGGCTTGAGTATGCCTTTGTCAATAATACATAACAATTATAAAATAGAAATACAGAGAGGTAGTGATACATATATGCAACTAATTAAAACCCTTCTTTTTCAGTGATGTAGAATGTACGCTAAATTCCTCCACCAATATTTTCTTCACCAATATTTCAATTTAACTTAGAGGGAATAAATTACATGCATACTTCTATAATATGACGTTGAAATATTATTCGCATGGACACAACTGAAAATCTAGTTATACTAATATTTATATATCATCATATAAATGATAATATCTTAGCCAAAATATAATACAAAAATAGATATCATTACTTGTTTCCTCGAGATCTCAATTAGACATGAAATGAGAAGTGCATCCATCATATTGATCAAACCATAGATAATATGTACATAATGTTGAAGATAAGTCTAGAGTGAATGGTGACATAAAATCATCACTACCCCATTGAAAACTATAACCCAAAAGATAAAAATTAAACCTAAAACATTTCTCCAAATGTGACCTTCTTCTTTAGGTTTTCGTGAATATTCTAGGCCATAGAATGACAAAGATATCTTTGATTTCTTACTTAAGATCTATTAGCCAAATGAGGGAAAAATATCCCTCTTTATATATATCAAAGAGGCTTCTAGAGGGGGTCAATATGATTGATCAATTTAAGGGATCTCACCTTCAATAAATCAAATTTCAATTTCAATTTTGAATAAAATTAGAGCCAAAATTTGTTTCTCCTCCAAGGCACACATAATTTCCAAATTTTATTATTTGATATATTCTCCAAGTTCTTTTATAATAAATTAAAATTTTCATTAACAACTCCATCCCAATCTACCTTGATGATATTTTTTTGGGACTTTGACAAAAATTTTGGGGCACAACCTTTGACAAGACATATCTCCTCAACCATGAGGAGTTATGTGATGTGACACATATTATTGGAATTTTGATGATGAGGAGAATTAAATGATGATGGTATTATGATCAAAATTTATATCCTATACATACATTTTCCTCCACATGTGTGAGGCTTCTATGACTTCAAAGTCTTCTTTCCGTTTGGAGCTTCCATTTAATTCAAATGAGATAAATATTAAGATTGTTCAAGGACTCACCTTGGCATCAATGATAACACTCCCTTTTTAATTCATTTTTTTTCTCTTAATTTTTCTCCCCCTTTGATAAAAAAGAAAAAGGGTCACTAACCTAGAAGTAATATCTTCCTTTGACTTCCTGCAATAGACACCATCTCTCCCTCACATGTTATATATTTCACAAATTCCCACAATGGATTATATGAGACCTTCTATAAATATGTCTATTACTTTTCTTGCTAAAAATATTATAAATCTTCACATAGCGTTGATTATTCATCTTAAAACATCTTACTATATGCCACCTATGAAATAGTTGAAGGATATATCTTCAATTATGCAACCACTTCTACATAGAGTCCCCCTTTTCAACATTCACATGATAGGGAGTTATCAAGTTATATTATTATATATAATATATGAACCAACTTTGTGGCTACATCATCGAAAACATTCCATTGTATATTCATCATGACCTTCCAACTACCCAAATCGTGAGAGCATGACTACTAAGATTTCTCCATTTTCTTAATCTTCTAGGTTTTGTTTTCTTCTCTGGGCCTTATTATAGATGACAAAGGATTCCATATTATGCGTGTATCCAAAATCTATATGTAGATAGTTATTTAATTTTAAGCACTGTATATGGAAGATGAATGAAATAGAAACTCACATATACTTTCTGCTAACAAATCCATTTTGAAATCTATCTCATAATACTACAAAATTGATTCTATGGTTTTGATCATGTCTACAATCCCTAGCCATATGCCCAAAGTTAAGACATGAGAAACAATAATCATTAAGCTTACCTCGATGAAATTCCTTGTCTTGACAACATTATATAGACATTATTTATTAGAGTAGGTAGAATCCCTTAGTGATCCTTATCCTTGATGACTCTATCATTACTCCTTGGATAAAAATTAGCTTTAATCTTTGTGGGATTCTTCTCATCAATCTTGCTATATGGGGGCTTGGGACTTATGTATTCGTTTCATGGGAGTGCATCTTTTTCTTTTGCCTTCACATTTAAATGATCAATGAAATTATTCTTCCTTTCATCATTCAAAAATTTCTCCTTCTACCATTTCCTGACCATGACTATTTTAGATAGAGAAACATCAATTTTTTGTTTTTGTTTTGAGAAATATGTTCCTAAAACTATCTTTTAAATATTTTCAATATTTCTTCTCCCTCTGCTACTTGTAGTTTTAGAAGGGTGACCTTTTATTTTTATTTGTTAAAATATTTCATTTTTTCCTTCTTCCTTTCTCTCTCCTTTCCGATCTTATTTATTTTTGCTAGAGATACATAAAGTTCCTTTTACTTTTTGACAAACTTCTCATACATAATTTCGAATAGATTTCTCCAATTGGCTTATCAAGGCTTTCTCTTTATTTTCAACATCATTCACTTGAAGTCCTATAAGGAAAACTTATTCTTCAAGTATTTGGTCTCACTTCCTTTCTTTGTTAAGATCATATAAGTCGCTAATCAATTCTCCCTCAATTTAAACTACAAATTATTCCTCTTCCTCATCTAAATTAGAATCATCATCATCATATTCATATTTACCTACATGATTCTTTGAGTTGATATCATGGACATCATTCCAAATAGTTTTGGTCGATGCGAATTGATCTACTTTTGATTTTACAGGGTCTATTAGATATCTTATAATGTCATTCATTGATTTTGCATTATACCTTCTAGTTTCATCGATATATGTGTCTTTAGAAATAATAGAGTTCCAAACATCACCTCCATGACCTTTCAAATAGTCTTCCCTTCTGGATTCTGGTATTTCATATTTCGATTCATCGAACTTAGGAGTTGGATAACCAAATTGAATTTCATCATTAGCTATAATAGATCTAGAGGCTACTAAAATTCCAAACAAATTCTTTGATAATTTGGATGCGTGTTTCTTTTTATTTCCTATCTCTACACTTCTGAGATTCTGCCTCTAGCTCTTAAGCTGCAACTGAAGGAACCTACTCTCATACCGTTTTTTTGGAAATATGGAGAGGAAAGTGATTCAATATTTGACTTCAATTAATTAATTTTAACTACATAAGGCATTGATTATCATTATAATTATATTAAGACATAATTTGAAATAACATCAAATGAACATATAACAACACTATTCAACAATTCACAACATGAAAGATGGTACACACCATATTTTTAGGTGGAAACCCTTTCGAGAGAAAAAAAATGAAATAATTCTTAATATAGGTCTTTTTAAGAATACATTAATAAGAAGCTCAAACTACCAAGATTCTCCAGATACAACTGGAAGAATGCTCCATCCTGTTAATTTATCAGCTCCAACATAATGGAATCTCCAATGTTGTTGTTTACCAACTCCTACTAGAAGGACACTCTAACACACTTGTTTGACAGTGGCAACTGGAAGGACACTCTAATACCCTAGCTTTAGCATATATGACTAAAAATATGCTCAAACACCTTGCACATGCTCGTACCTTCCATAGTAGCACCCCATCACCCTAAAGAATTATTAGGATTCATCTTTAAGGAAAATATACTCTCTCCCTTTCACCACCAAGACACCCTGCTCAAAAAGCTAGCACTTGCCGATAAATTCATCACACTCGATCATGTTTCACAATTTTAAAACTAGATCCACCTATGCTAAAGACTAGTAAAAAAATTTGAAATACAATCTCATTCTCAATCAAATTTGTTTGAGATCGATATGTATGTAAAAACCTAGCTTCATAGCTACTAGCTACCTTCTACTAAAATTCCACCAACCTATCATCAAATATCTAGCAAAATAACCCTTTACTCAATAATATAATTTAAAATATGCATCGATACATTAAACCAATATCCTCTGCATCAAATATCACACCCTAGCTTGAAAAATATGTAAATTTCCAATAGTTTATGTTCAACAAATAGATCTACTACTACTCAACATGAATATTTGATGACAACCCCCTATCGCATATATCCATAACAGGTAATTGAAATAATTGTACCAATATCATCTATCTTTTGCATCAATGCATTGGTAACAAATCAAGACAAACCATAAAATATATGTTTTCATAATAAGCTCATGTACTAGCACAATATTACTTCCTTTGAAATGCTCCAATAAGAAAATAAGAAACAAAAGACATACAAAATCCTCTATAGTAAATATTTAGGCACTAGTCAAATCCTCTCTGCAACACAGACCTTCTCCACATCAACGTAATATGCAAGCACTACTTATTGAACCTTATAATTTACTCTTAAATATGATGTAATTGGTCGTGGATGATATCCATAAAGTGCCATAATTGGGTTCATTTTTGCTACAATATGGAAGGAAGTGTTAGATCACCACTTAGCCATAGGTAACTAGTGGACCCATTATGTTTGTTTGTTATATACAATGCAACAAATATATCATTGCAAACATTTTTTCACTATGTTATTTTTCCCATCCGATTGAGGATGATAAGATGAGCTATGAGGTAATTTAATACCAAGACAAGAAAATATTTATACCCAAAATTTTCTAGTGAAAATGGGATATTTTTCACTTACAATAAAGGCTTTGGGTTTCCATGTATCTTTTGAATTGTTTCCATAAATGAAGTAGCATATTATTGGATTTTAAAGGATGAGATAATGCACAAAAGTGTGCATACTTGGTAAGTATACCAACTACCACCATGATGACACTCTTTACTTTGAACTTGGGTAAAACTATGATAAATTCCATTGAGAACTCCTCCTAACACTGAATTAGAATGGATACATATTGTAACATATATCTAGTGTTAATGTTCTCAACTTTGTTTTGTTGGAAAACAAAACATTCTTCCACAAACTTATGAATATCAGACTTAAGGCCATCCAAAAAAAATTGTTCTTGACACTATTGTAAGTTTTTTAAAATCCTATGTTCCCTCGTAAAGGGGAGTTGTGAAATTAGAAAATAAACTTTTTTTTGATTTTGCAATTCTTAAATAGATATAACTAATATGCATATCATAAAGAGTCATTATTGTAGATAAATGTATAATCTCTACTCGTATCTTGCTACAACTTTTGAATTAGTGCCCACACCTCTTCATTATCCTTCCATTCCTGCCTTGATTTAATTATCCAATTTGGTTGGATAATAGAAATGGCATGGAGCAATTCTTGCACATCCTCATCGCTTCCTAAGAGTGTCTGCAACAACATTTTTCTTCCCTTTTTTTGCAGATGACCTCAAAGTCATAACCTAACATTTTAGTGACCCATTTTTGCATATTTTCGAAAGATAATTTTTCTTCCAAAAATTATTTAAGACTATCATGATCTATTTTTACATTGAAGTGCCTTCCCATTAGGTAATGGAATGTCTCCTTCAAGGAAAGTAGTATTTCCAAAATTTCCTTCCCATAAATAGGTTTTTGTAAATAATTTCCCTTGATTTAATGAATGTCAAAAGTAATGGGTCTTCCTTCTTGAATTTAAACAACACCAATTCCATTTCGTGAGGCATGAGATTCCAACAAAAGGATTTTGTGAAGTTTGGTGTAGCTAAAATTAGATATTCGCACATTTCCTGTTTAATATGTTCAAAGGAATTATTAGCTTCTGGGTTACAAAAAATTAGTCTTTCTCCACTAATGTTGTTAGAGGTTCTTCTATTTTCCCATAATTCCTAAAAAACTTGTGATAATACCATGTCAACTCCAGAAATCCTCAATGCTGCTTTAGGGTAGTGTGCATTTTCCATTCCTTGATGGATTTTATTTTGTTAGGATCTAGCATAATGCCCTCATGAGATACAATATGACCCAAATATTCCAGCTTGTGTACCCAAAGAAACATTGGAGATTTTTGCATACAATTGTTTCTCCTCCAATAGTTTGATCACCCTATCAACATGTTAAACATGATCCATCTAATACTTTTTGTAAATTAGTATATCGTCAAAAAATGCCAACATAATTTTTCTAAGGGTTTGAAAATGAAATTCATCAAAACTTGAAATCAGGAAAAGGCATTATTAAGGCCAAAAGGCATGACCAAAAATTCATAATGACCATGAATTCTAAATCTTCTTTTTATAAAATTTTTAGTATTCATTCTAATTTTATCATATCCTGAATGAAAATCCACCTTGGTGAAGAAAATTTTTCCATGTAAGTCATAGAACAATTAATCAATGACAGTAATGGGAAATTTATCTTTAAAAGTGAGTGTTTTGAGCTCACTATAATCTAGAAACATATGTTATGATCCATTTGTTATCATCCACAAGGTCCCAAGGCTCAGAATGGAAATTGATGGAGGTAACCTAAAACCACTTAGGATCTTGTAGCTAGCCCTACCAAATCAGAGAGGGTTCTCTCTATGGTCTTGCAGCTGAAATATGACTAAAGAAGGGTAAATATATTATCCTAGGTCTGAGCTCTATGGTTTTGAAAGTTTAGGGATTTTGTTGGATAAGGAGGAGAGTTCAAGGAAGCTAAGTAAAATCCAAAAGATTACAAATGCATGGATACAAAGGGGAATGGAAGTTATGTTCAATGACAGCTTAGGATTTTTAGTTGTAGTGTAGGATGTAAAAGCATAGGATTAAAATGAGCATGACAATCATGATTTCATTTATCATCAGATGAATTACATAAACATGAAATTCCTGCCAAAATAGAGCCCGAGAATAAATATTTTTTTCTAACATACTATAGGAATATCACTGAAAATAATAGATATAAAAATAATATGAATCAATCATTTATAAAAGTTAATTACAGTAGAAAAACTATGCCACAAATCATACCACATGAACCCCTACATATTAGATGAAACTGAACTTATATTTCCATAAATGTCAACTCTACACAAGACTCCAAGCCTTATACTCACTCATGTCCAACCTTGATTCTAAATGAAAACTAGATACAAATAGAAAAAAAATATCTTCCCCTCTCTCAAGGGTTGAATGCCTTAAGATGGGATCAGTTTAAACAAATTTCTTCATCAAAACCTAAGACTAGGGAGGTTAAAACAAACACCTCCTTTTAGTTTTGACTGACCTACCTATCATAAAGGAATGTCAAAATTACATAAAAATGTCATTAAAAAGCCTATTTACATTCATTTACCTCACTTCAACTCAAAGCAAGGTGAATTACATCATGAAAATAAAAATCTGACTAAATAAAATTGAAAAATGGCCAACAGGTAAAAACATAGTGCCAAGAGGGAAAAGCGCAGCCCCATGACAAAAAAGCACAACACCATCTTTCAGGGCACTTTTGACTTCCTTCTTGAGCTCCAAATCCAGCACTGAGGTACCATTGGAAATCTTAGTATTTCTACGTTTCATTAGACTCCTCAATCAAGAAAAATGGCCTTTCCAAGGTTGTGAAAAATGAATTTCCCAAGGTTACTCCAAAAGTGCAGCGCCTGGGTTAAAAAGGTGGCAAAAAATGACTTTTTGGCATGTTTTTTAAGCTTTTCTCCCAACCTTTTTGCTGACATGGCACAACAAGTGGATAGTTGTAATGCGTGGGTGATTATCTATAATTTGATGTAGATTTCTCCTCATTTGGACCTTTGAGGGAAAAGCACAACACCAAGGTGGTACGATGTTGGCTGGACTAGTTTTTCTTTTTTAGGCCAAAAACACCAAAAATTTGAAACATTTTCTCAAAATTTCCCCAAAATTTCCCCATGAATTGAAGAAATTATATGTCAAGAAATGAGGGAGGCCTCAGACAAAAAATCAAGTTTGTGCTTCTCCTTTTGTCTCATCAAGGTTTTCTTCAATTTATTCTTCAATTTGTTGATTCTGATCTGAGAGATCTTATTCATTGTGCAATAATGCATGGATATGTGACTCTAAAGATTATTGTTCCTCTTAGCCTCTTAAGAATCTTCTACAAGTGGAAATTGACCTTTTCAAGCCAAAATTCCTTATTCTACTCAATTTTAGCTGCAATTAGGTCATGGAAGTCCTCTTGACCTAATAGTGGAGATGATTCTTTTTGTTTATCTAGTGCCCTTTTAAGACCTATTTTTCTTGGTCTCATTAGTTTTACCTACTCTTCTTCATCCTCTAATTCATTAAAAACAACAATTTCCTTACCTTTGGCATCGTCCTTTTCCAAATCTTCTTTGGGCTTGCCAAGCAATAATTATTTGACTTGGAGTTGTTTGTTCTCTTCCTGAAGGAAAATGATCATGAATTCTACCTTGGACAACTTATCCTTTATCTTTCTAACCTCAGTATTTTTTATCTAGATGATCTTCTCATATTATTTTACCTCCTCATGTACTTATAAATTTACCATATGAGTATCAAATTGTACTTATGCTTCTTCATGTAATGTTGCCTCATGTGCTAGTGTGTATTCAATGGTTGTAGTAGGCTGATCCCTTTCCACAATAGTAGGAGAAAACATCAGCCTCTTCCCTCTAGTGTAGGTATTTGTCACCTAAGCTCTAGGTTTCCTTGTGATAGGGTTTCTTGTGGAACCCACCTCTTGTTGTTTTGGTGAAGCCAATGATGAAGAGTGATTGCTTGACTAAGTAGGAGTGGGCAAGGGTGAAGATTAATGCATGAAACCATCCCAACACAAGTTTACTTGTGCAAGATTATGGAAAACAAGGATTTTCACCAAGCCATGATGGAACAATTTAGCACAATTATCCTCTCCTTTGCCTGTAAAGGTAATGAGGTAGGTTGAGAGCCTTTACACTAATGAAATGCATAAATAATATCACATGATACTGAAATAACAAGGAAAACCTACCCTCACAGGTGAAATATTTCATGATAATTTTCATGAGAGAGGAATACTTATCAAGCAAGTGTCTGAATGGAATGATGTGCTTTGGAGCAGCCTTGTATGGAGGTGCCAAAAACATCTTCTAGTTTTCAATCTCTAGGTCTCTTTTTTGGAACCAAAGTTCTCCATTGTGTGGGATCCCTGTAACTATGGAATTAGCCTCTGCTCAAAGAGTGAAAAAAATCCTTGCAATGGTCACCATATCTCTCCTTATACCAGTGGCAAAAGTTCATGCAAGTTTGTCATTGAAACCAAGCTCTTCAACCCTTTGACAAAAGGAAAGGCAATGTGCATCTTGGAATGATTTCTTAATAAATGGTGTAGTCAGAACATATTTGTTAGGTTACTATTATAGTCCCTTATTGTAGTTAGTGTAAACCCCTTATTGTTATTATTGTACCCCTGTAATCCCCATATTGTTATTACTGTGCCCTTAAATTATTATTGTGCTCCTCAATTTAATCTAAACAGGTCATCGTGGAATTTGCGCTATAACGTTTTTTCTACTAAGGTTCAGAATCTGAAATGTTTAGGGCGCAAAAATGAAATCCTGAGGAAACTTGTCAAAAAATGTGAGAGCTTAGTTTGCAACATTTTGAAAGATATGATCTGTGGAAGGTAGTGCTTTTTCAGGCTCCTGAATTTCATCTCAAAGAGGTGATCGTGGGAAAAGCTTCATAACTCTCTCTCTGAGCATCGGATTGGAGTGCTGTAAAAATTGGTCACAAGTACATGGACTGTAGTTTATTTTCTATCAATTTTAGAGCTAAAATATGAAACAGTGACACGTGGCAAGTCATACATGTTTTCTCTACTGAACCAGTCCATAATTAGGTCATTGTGGGAGATTGGACATAACTTTTCCTTGGAGAATCCAAATCAAGTCAGAACTATGGAATTTAGAAGATAATTTAGAAGGCTATCTCAGTGCCTAATTTTAGATGTTGAAGAGCAAAAATCACAAAGATAATCCAATTTCAATATTGAGCTCCTCAAAAGCAAGAAAAAGGTCTGTATTTTTTTTTTCCGAATTGCATAAGTCTTGTTCGAACAATCAATTTGAATTGATTACAAGGGAATATTGTAGAATATATATCAGTATTGGGTTCTAAAAAATTCCCCTTAAAAATAATTCAACACCCATTAATCTTTCAGAAGGCTGTACTATGACTCAGGAAGATGAAGAATTGCAACATGATGTATCAAAATTACAAGAGCAAGTGCACCAAATTTCGCTCTCGCAAAGAGTAGCAAAAAATGAAATGGAAGTTTTGAAGAAAGGCATGGAAATGAAGATGGATGGTTTGAAGAATAATATGGATGGTTTGAAGAAATTCATGGAATCTAAGATATATGGCATGGAAGCTAGCATAGAATCTAAGATGGATGACATGGAAGCTAAAATGGAAAATATGAAGAATGATCTAAAAGCAGACATGGAAGGTTTGACAAAGTTGATACAAGAAATGCTTCCTAATGGTGAAAATATAGTAGAGGAAACTCATGATGAGAACAAAATAAATGTTAATCGCGATTTCATAAACTCTAATGTTGGTGGGAAGAACCACCATATTCCAAAAATGGATATGAGGAACTTTGATGGAAAGGATCCTGTAACATGGATACTACAGATGGAGCAATATTTTGATCTCCATAATGTGCAAAACACACAAAAGGTACACATTGCAAATTTACATTTAGAACAAAATAAATTTGTATGGTATCGATGGCTTTGCTCTTGTAAAAAAATTGTCACTTGGTCAATTTTTATGGAGGAAATGATAGCACATTATGAGGATACAAAGAGCAGCACCTTCTTTAGCCAATTGATAAATCTCAAGCAAAAGGCTTAGTGGGGGAGCACATTGAGGACTTCCAGAAATTGAATATAAGGGTAACTGATATTCCAGAGGAACACATGATTAATCTCTTCATAGGTACCTTAAAGGATAAAATCCAACATGAAGTTCGCATTTTGGAACCTGATTCATTGGAGAAGGCATTCAGGTTGGCAAGAAAAATTGAATGTAAAATTATGGTGACAAGGAAGCCTACCACTCACTTCTATAAAGAAGGAAGTGTTGCTATGCCTATATTTCCATAACCTACAAGGTTGACACCACAAAAATTGGAAGAAAGAAGAGAAAAAGGGCTTTACTATAGTTGTGATAGAAAATACACTAAAGTTCATAAGTGTGCTGAGAAGAAATTATTTTACATAGATTGGGAAGAGGAAGAATAATATAAACAAGAAGAGTATATACACCATGAACCAGCCCTTGAAGAGGAATAAATTAGTTTGACCATATCATGTAATGCATTGGCAGGAATTACCACTCCTCAAAATCTCAATATAGAAGGACATATCAAGAATAAAAAGGTAATAGTGTTGATTGATTCAGGTAGCACCCATAATTTTATTCATTGTAAGGTAGCCAAGGAATTGAATTGTTTCCTATACCCAGCACCAGAATGTGAAGTGATGGTTGCAAATGGAGGAACTATAAATTGCTCTGGAAAATGCCATAATATCAAGCTAACCATGGGGGAATATGTATTGACTAGTCCAATGCTTTCCATTCCTATGGGAGGTGCTGATGTTGTACTAGGAGTACAATGGTTACAATCTTTGGGGACGGTAGCTTTTAATTTTTCAAGAACTTTTCTTGAAATTTTTTTCAGAAGGAAAGGAAGTCGAATTACGGGGTATTGAAGGGAAGACAGGAAGGATAATAAGCTCTAATGTCATGAAAAAGCTTCTAAAGAAATAACAACGAGGCGTAATTGCACAATTATGCTCACTAGAAGTTCCGACATCAAAATCATCTATTTCTGCAGATCTCCAACAAGTCTTAGACAATCATTCCAAGGTGTTTGAAACTCCCAAAGGACTCCCACCTATTCGTGATCATGATCATGCTATTCATTTGATTCCAGGAAGTGTTCCTCCAAACATCAGGCCTTATAGATATCCTTACTTCCAAAAGAGTGAAATTGAACGTATGATTGCAGAAATGTTAGAGGCGGGTATAATTCAACCTAGTCCAAGTTCTTTCTCTGCTCCTGTAGTATTGGTACACAAGAAGGATGGATCATGGCGAATGTGTCCGGATTATAGGGAGCTCAATAAGCTCACCATTAAAGACAAATTTCCCATTCCTCTGATTGATGAATTATTGGATGAATTACATGGAGCAATTTATTTTACCAAGTTGGATCTTCGTTCAGGATATCATCAAATTAGAATGAAGACTGAAGATATTCCAAAAACAACATTTCTAACTCATGAGGGTCATTATGAATTTTTGGTCATGCCTTTTGGCCTTACCAATGCACCTTCTACATTTCAAGGGTTGATGAATTCCATTTTCAAACCTTTCCTTAGAAAATTTGTGCTAGTATTTTTTGATGATATACTAATCTACAACAGGTCTTGGAAGGATCATGTTGAACATGTTAACAGGGTGCTAAAACTATTACAGGAGAAACAATTATATGCAAAAACATCTAAATGTTTCTTTGGAGTACAAGAGGTGGAATATCTGGGTCATATTGTATCTTAGGAGGGTGTTAAGGTAGACCCTAACAAAATTAAAGCCATTAAGGAATGGAAAGTCCCCACAACCATAAAGCAGTTGCAAGGATTTCTCGTGTTAATAGGGTTTTATCACAAGTTTTTTAAGAATTATGGGAGAATAGCAGCACCTCTAACAATATTATTGAATAAAGATTCATTTTCATGGAATCTTGAAGAAACTAATGCCTTTAAACATCTTAAAGAGGCAATGTGCCTAGCACTAGTATTTGAAAGTTATGCTGCACTTACAAAATCCATCGTGGAATGTGATAAATTAGAAAGCTCAGGAATTGGTACATCAAGGAGCAGAAAGGAAGACCCATTTCTTTTGAAAGTCATCCAATCAAAGGAAAGTATTTACAGAAACCTATTTATGATAAGGAAATGTTAGCAATACTGCATGCACTAAAGAAATGGAGAACTTACCTAATGGGAAGACACTTCAAGGTAAAAACTGATCATGATAGTCTTAAACACTTTTTGGAACAAAGACTATCTTCAGAAGAGTAGCAAAAATGGGTCACAAAGATGTTGGGTTATGACTTTGAAATAATCTACCAAAAAGGAAAGCTTAATGTTGTTGCATATGCACTCTCAAGAAATAATGAAGAGGTGGAAGCATTGCTTTGTGCCATTTCTATTATCCAACCAGATTGGATAACCGAAGCAAGAGATGAATGGAAGAAGGACAAAGATGTATGGACACTCATTCAAAAGTTGCAGCAAGATCCTAGTACATCTCATACATTTAGTTGGAAAAATGATTCCTTATGGTACAAAGATTGCTTATATCTTTGTAAGAATTCCCAACTAAAACAAAAGATTCTTTTGGAATTGCACACTTCTCCTTTAGGAGGACACTCAAGACTTTTAAAAACTTACCACAGGGTGAAGAAAGAATTTTTTTGGGATGGCCTTAAATCTGATATTCAAAAGTTTACAAGAAAATACCAGTTTTCATAGTAAATTAGGTTGAGATGAATAAGAGCGACTTCACAACCTTTTTTATCCATTCCAAGTCAACGTTGGGAGGAGATTTCAATGGATTTTATCATAGGTCACCTTAAGTCCGACAAAGAGTACATCATGGTGGGCAGCTGAGATCACTGGGCAGTAACACTTTTGTGCATTATCTCATCCATTTGAAGCAAGTACAGTTGCTACTAGAGTTATGGACACAATTCCAAAGCTACATGGAAACCCAAGGGTTATTGTGAGAGACAGAGATCCCATTATTACTGGAAATTTTTGGACAGAGTTATTTTCTTGTTTGGGTACTCAATTAGCTCATAGCTCATCTTATCATCTTCAATTTAATGTTCAAACGAAGATATTAAATAAATGTTTGGAAGGATATCTTCGTTGTTTTGTATCTGATAAACAAACACAATCGGTCAAGTGGTTACCTCTCGCTGAATGGTGGTATAACACTTGTTCATTAATGTAATGTATTGGAGGTTTCCCCCTCGAAGTGGCGTATTTCTAAGAAGTTGATATCTCTTTTCTTCTATTTTTGGAGTTGGTTACACAACAATATTTTTTTTTAGTGGTTTCATACCTGATGATCTGACCTCGCTTATGCCTCCTCTTCTGAGTGGTTTTTCAATCAATAGTAAACCCTAGCTCACTAGGAGGGGAAATTAGGGTTTAGTCTAGGGAAAAAGAGGAGATTTTGGGAAGTTTTATAAATGGATAGGGATGAAGGCATTTTAGGGAGCCTAAATTCCTGGGAAAATTTAGGGGGGTAGGGATAGATGTTAGGTAGTGAGGGGAAGTGGAATTTTAATAAATGAGTGAGGGGAAAGGGTGCAAAAGGAAAAGATAGAGCCCTAACATAGGAAAGTGTAGTGTAGGTTAGGGTTTGGAGGAAAATGATGAAAGTGTGTGATAGGGGTGACTGAAAAATATTTAGGAAGCTATATGAAATATGGGGAAAGATGAGTGAGCTTGAATGTGAGGGTTTTTGTCAGCAAATTGACCAAAGAGACTATGAGACCAAACAAATGGAGAAAACCCTAGGAGAGGGAATTATGAGCTTTCTAAGCATGAAATGAAGCTAAAATAGGTATATGCAGGACCCACTTACTTGTATTGATGTGTTGGAACCTAAAACTGATGATGAAACCACTAGGAATGTGAAATTTTCCTTCCTGAGGAAAATCGCAGCAATGGTGATAGAAGCACAATGCATCTAGTGAGAAGCATATTTGGGCAGCAAAAGCCTCCTTTCCAAGGAAAGAAACTGATCTTCAAAGGGTGGAAAGCTACTTGTGACTGAATGATGTATGTTCAAGTTTAAATGAGAAAATAACATGGTTGGTTGGTCTCTTTAAAGGCTATAAATAGAATTTTCTCCATGGTGGTGATGTGGCCACACAGTGTCTTTTCACCAATTGATTTGATGGCTTGTGTAATATAGATTTGTAACCTTTTTACATGCATTTACATCATGATAGAGATAAAAATGCACTTTCAAAACATTTATTGAACACTTTTTCCTATTATTATTCCTTCAAATGGTGATTTTGATGATGAAATTACCCATTTACATGACTTTGACAACATGACCTAATCATGACACCACAAGGAAGGATGAGCTGAATGATGACCAAGCTCACCAAGATCATAAAGACACCCTCGAAAAAAGTAATGAGATGACCATCATGATGTGCATTTACCATGGGACTGACAGGAGTAGTAATGACTTAGGCAGACTAACCAATGATCAAATTTTTATTTGAAAACCTACTGAAATTATAAAAAATTTCCCTATGGCCCTATCAACCATATGAAAGAGCATAATTTGATCACTGGTGACTGACATGACTAACAGACACTAACATTGGCTCTAGCTGGGGATGGCAGCTCCTTATAAGGTGTCAAGAACACTGTAGACCAAGTAGCCTTATCAGTTGGGCATGGAGTCGAAAAATAAAAGAAAGACTCCAAACTGAAATGAATTGAAAAATTGAAATTACTTATCAATATGGAAGGAAGTCACAAATTGAATTGACTTACATACTCTTTAGGCAGTTTATCAAAGAAACCTTATGGTCTTCACCTCGGGCTTCAAGCTTCCATGAAAACTCCTTCAAAATTTGCAACAAAATCAACTATTATGTACAATCAAGATGCCAAACTTTTGAAAAATCGGGAATAGTAGTGCATGAGGAACCTACCATTAATTGGTCCTCCTGAACAATCTTGCACATCAAGTTCTTGCAAGAAAAAGGCATTCCTTCCTTTGAAAGCTGAAATTATGTACGATTCTTTCCACAATATTTCAAACTTGTCATTCTTTCCCTCCTCTTCATTCTAAGCATCCCATCAGAGAATTATATCCCCCTCACTGAAGTCATCTGCCTTGGTTTTCCTACCAGATATTTTCTTTATCTCCTCTTAAATATTGGTAGCGTTCTCGAAAACTTCTTTGTAATATTCCCAAATAGGGAATGCAGCAATACAAGACAAATATGCAAGAAAATAATTCAGATCATCAAATACAAAGAAGGAGTTCAATATGGAGACCTTTCAAAGGCATTTATAGCAGCAAAATAGATGTACAATATGGCCCATGAGATGCATAATAGGAAATACAAGTCTCCAATAGAATAAATCCTCAAAAAGAGGTGTTGCAACCATGTATTAAGACTGGAAATAGCTTGACAACATTATTTTATTGGGCTACAACATCTATTTATTACTTTTCAGATCTATATCTAGAGTAATTAAGTGCATGAAGAGTCAAATCTATGACAGATCCATACACTATATTGGCTCTACTTTATAATCCCCTTGGGGTTTTTAGCATTACACCATGTACAACTTGTAGATCTGAGTTTTAAGACTGCATATCTGCAAAAATATTCAGATCTGTAATTGGATTTGATCTCATATGAAACAAGAAAACGATCCCTCCAATGAATCTCCGAAGTGAACAAGAGATCCCCAACACTTGAAAACCAACTCTCTAGATAGTATGCCAAAAGACCCTGCAATAGCACCTACACGAATAACACAGATCTGGAAGTAAAATTGCATTGTACGGCTTAAAATGTGGTTGGCCACATGCCAAGATCAAAAAATATAGCTCAAATCATCAATAATTCTTGATAAGTAGAAGTCTTCTCCTGAAAAGACACCCAGAAATGATACAGATGCGAGGTATGGCCCCACTTGCTGGCTTGCCAGAGACAACCAAACCCTCAACGGGATCACATTGTGGTTGAAAGAAGTAGCTTAGCCAGAGTGAATGAGTGTGCGGTACAGAAGAACTCTTCGAGAGACCTCTCGCAACGAAGAGGTGGATTATGGTCAGGAACACCCAATGCTAACCTTATCCATTATTCTGTTAAACGAGAGAATGATACATGTCTAAACAAACAATATATTCAGAAATATGATAACCATCAACAACCTTCTCATGCTGCCATACTCTTCTTTTTATAAGTTAATAGCTTGCTATTACACCATTTTTTGGTCATCTAACCTACTATCATTAGATGGAATCAATTACACCATGTAAGACCAATTTTACCCTAAGTAAAATTGCTTTCACTATGTAAAATAACTTAATAAACCACATTTATTAGGTTGTTTATGGTCTAAATAGGAAACCCCAAAAGGAAATATTAAACAAACCTATATTTGTTTGATTTTCCTCATGGAATAATTAATTAAACCATAATTTAATTATTATTAGGAATATATTAACCAAAACAAAGGAAATTAAATAGATAAATCCCTTACTGTTATGTATTATTTTTCTAAGGAATAATTACTTAAACTTTATTTAAAATAATATTCATATTAGTGACTAATCATTTATAAATAATTGAATAATTCATTATTTATTTAATTATCATTCTAATACTTTCTTAAATGATAATTAAATCATTATTTGTTTATTATTTACAAATAAGAGAGGATTTGTTGATCAAATAACTTATATTAACAAATATAATAAAATATTCCATAAAAGGTGGATCTAGATTTGGTTAATATTATTTTAATCATGCACCAAGATCTAGAATGACCTAATATTTTGTTATAAATAGAAGGTTTTTTCCTACCATTATTCACCTTTTGTTGCCTCTTATATTACTGTGGATCTACACTCTTGGTCAGAATTTGATCCATTATCATTGTCATATTTTCCATTATTTGCTTTGTGAGATCCCTTGGAGTTCTATGTTTATTGGGGTTTTCTACACCAACAAGAGAGAAATTCTAGATCTGAAGTGTTGAGGACTTCCAAGAACCCATCCTATTGAGGAGAATTGGAAACAACTTTCTTGTTTTCCTCCGAGGTGCCCTTAATATAAAATTATTTAAAAACATATTATTCTTGTCTTGTCTATTGGATGCATGGAGCAAAACCTTATTTTTATTGCTTAATGTATTTTTATGCATAGCTCTAGATTTTTGCAGCATTTGTCTTGATCAACTAACTGCAGATTTGAAGATATTAGCAGCCATCGTTTGTTGTTAGGGCTATAAGTTATGCGTAGCTAAAGTGGTCTTTTCTCGTATGCTTCGAATAAAGATTCATACTAACACTTGCAAACCCTAAACCACTTCTAATGAGATCACTCCTTTCACACGAAGCATCTCCATCTAAAACAACATTGTGCTTCATTGATCGCCACTACTCCATGATAGTGTTGTAGATTTGGTCAAGGTTGACCCACTCAAAATATCCAGCCCCTTTCACACCTAAGGGTGCTTGTTTAGACAACCAAGATTTATCTTTTTTCACATTTGGCATTGATTTATTATTTATTAAGGAGTATTATGAACCTCCTTTGTTCTTTTATTCTTGAAACAAAGAAATAAAACAAAAATGAATATTCCGATTAGCTTAGGACTAATTGGTAATATTACAGTCCTCCCCTCCCAAATGTTGCTTTTCCTCAAGCAACAAATAAGGTGAGTGCTGCAACTCTTCTCCTCCTCCATAGGTGACACCATCATGTGATAAGCTTCTTCTATAATCTAAGTGTTCCCCAATCTATCCCTCCATGAATTGTTCCTCAAAAGTTCTCATGAGATGCAAATAATCCATCCCATAAGGAGACAATAGCTCAAATGAAACAAAGATGGTTTGCCCAATGTTATCCCTGAAACATGTAGCATAAGATACATGGATAATCTCCATCCCAATATGGCACATACATACCTCCCATCCTCCCTTAATACATTCCCATTAAAATTACAATTACATCATCAATGTATGGGAGAAAAACTATATACATACAAACAGAAATTTGTGCATATGGAGGTGGGTCATACTCCCACATGTGGAACCAGCACAGTGCATCTCCTGACTGCATTAGGTCAAGATGTGCTAAGTGGTTTCCCCACCACTTACTTTTTGCCCATATCATCTCACTATGGCTGAAAGTGTGAGATATATTTGGTGCCTTAGGACTGCACCCATCATGATACAAAATCTCCCTTTGTCCACCAAGGGAGTGGCCAAGTTCAAAAATTTTTGTGGCCCAAATTTTTCCATGAAGTTTATAAGATACAATACTCCTCCTTGGATTCATGGCCTGCATAAACATGGTGAAATAATACATACAATCAGAAAATAAAATATGATTTACATGAGTATTTTCTTCACCAACAATCCTCCTCATACAAATTGAGTTGTGCATAGATCTATCTCCTCTCTCAAAAGAAGGAAGAGATGGCTGAAATAACTCTTTCATAGAGTCATGTAGTTGTTCCAACTCCACATGGTTCATGCATTCTTGAAAATGTTGATGTATTTCTCCTTCAAAGCCTTCACAATCAAAGCTCCTCATGATAATGTTGTAGATATTCATGGAATATATGTGGCTGAAACATAACTCTTTATATGCTCTTTGTAAGAAATTCTATGCTCTTTGTAAGAAATTCTCCTTGAGATTGGAGGCTCTAGAAAACAAGATCCTATCATGATGATGAATGACTCCCTCTTGGACTAAATAGCCCTCTTCATGAAGCTGGTCATCAAGTATCATGCAAGTGTGAAGATCCTAGGAATAATCCACCAACAATTGGGATTTCCAATATGGATCTAAACTCCCCAACAATGGCAGTGCTAATGATGTATCAACTGAAATGTCTTTCATGTGGTTGATATCCTCCTTGAAATCTCTCATGCCAAAGTTATATGTTGGAAGGTCATTCCTTCCCTTCTTCTCCTCCCACAACGCAGAATCACAAATGAGATAGGGTAATGATGATGTTGGGAGAAGATATCCATCCTCCTTGAGCCTACCCAAGACTCCCAACATTGTATCATTGTCTTCCCATGCTCCCATCCCACCTGGATCTAATATTGTAGCATCATGTTGTGAGATATCTCCTAGAAAATATGAATTAGGTGGCCCCCCAGGTGGTTTTCCACTAGATAATAGTGTCCCATGCAGCAATCTCATGAGCATGATAGATGGGATTGTAAGGTCCTTGCCTCCACTGTGCGAATCCATATTTTTTCTTTGTGTGGAAGTTGTATGTGAGGGATATGTATGCATGCCTTTGATTATTTTAGTTTCACGACTCTTCTTATCCACCTGTTCCATTTGCAAAGCCCTCCAATCAGTGGTGACTTTTCCCAAGGTAATCAACCATTGAACACCCAAAATCACATTGGTGTAAGGTATGTCAACCACAAAGAAGTGATCAATCAATGTATAAGTCCCCATGCTGATTGAAAGTGATGGGAAATAATTCATGAATTTCATTATTCTATCTCCTGGGACCAAGACAGAGAATCCCTCAAAAGCATCAGTGGGTATTGCCCTCCTTTGCACTAGTTTGGCATCGATGAAATTGTGGGTAGCCCCACTATCAATCAGAACAGAAACCCTTTGATTCAAGATGGAACCTTGAACTCTTAAGGTAAAGTACTTAGGTACTCCTCTCAAAGATTTAAGATCCCCTCCAATAGGAGCAAATGCTCCATTCCCATCTCCGGATGGTGTTGGCTCTCCTCCTACAGTGTCAGTGTTGTGACCTCTTCTTGGTTCATTTTCTTCTTCCTCCTCATCATCTAAGAATACCTCTATGTAATTTTATTTTCCAGCAACACATCTATGTCTAGATGCCCATGATTCTTGGAAAGTGAAGCAAATATTCCTTCTAATTATATCTCTCTAGACTTCATCATCAAGAGGCTTCTTGTATGAGCTCTCCTTGTAAGGAGCAACCTTTTCTTCCTTTCCCTTTGAAGGAAAATAGCGCTTATGCTGAAAGCTTGCCTTTGCTTTTGGAAAGGCGTCTTGAAGGTCTCTAGCCCTTTCAATATCATCATGAAGGGTAATGGTATTGGTATATTTAACCAACCCACGAAGAGTTTCATCTAAACCATCGATGAACATGTACACCCTTCTTGTTGTAGACAAATCCAGAACCATAACAGATAATCTTAAAAATTCTAAAATGTAAGATTATGTATTACATGATTGTTTCAACTTTGTAAGGCTCATGAACGGTGCCTCTAGATCTCTTCTATCAAATATTTCCACCAGCCTTATAGTGAGCTCTGAATAAGTAGTGACATTGGAATGACCCAATGTAGACAATCCATGGAACCACCAATCATGTGCTTGACCTTCAAAGTGTAGTGTTGCAATCTTGCTAGTCTCCATCTCTGGAACCTTGTTCAACTGAAATTAGATGTCAATTTTTTCTACACAAGGTTTGGCATAACACTTAGATGACCCATCAAATTTGGGTAAAAATAATCTTCCCATAGAGTGGTTTCGATCATGATTCTGAATGAATCCACCACCTCTATGATGATGCCCTATTTTGTCCGTTATGTGAAAAAACTCCTGAAAACTCAAGTGATCTTTGAATCTCTCATTTTGAGACTCATATTCTTCAAAAGAGTCTTCAAGGGATTCATTCTCTTGAAACCCTTCATTTCCAATAGCCAAAAACGTAGGCATGGTAGAGCATTGGGAAACTTGTGGCTAATGCACTAGTTTATCATTCCAATGGTTAGACATGCAAAAGCCTTCTTTAAGATGGAATCCTTTAGGAGATTCTTTTATTCTATCCATTCTCATCTCTTTGATCTCTCTAGCAATATCTTGCATGTCTCCAAGAAGGATCTTCGGAAAATCCCTTCCTCTTCACTTCCAAATACAGAGGCTTTACCCTTGTCTTCATTGTCATTTTTGCAATCGAATTTATTCTTTTGTCTTCTCTTTAGATACCTCCTCTCTCTGTTAGTAATAGGTTATTTTCCTTTAGAAGACATATTGGCTTCTTAGAAAGAATAGGCTGTGCGAAGATGATGCTCTGATACCACTGTAATATTCCCAAATAGGGAATGCAGCAATACAAGATAGATATGGAGAAAAGTAACGCATATAATCGATGAAAAAGCAGGATGCCAATATGGAGACCTTTCAAATGCATTTACAATAGCCAAATAGATTTACAATATGGCCCATGAGATGCATAATAGGAAATAGAAGCCTCCAATAGAAGAAAATCATCAAAAAAAGGTGTTGCAACCATGTATTAAGATTGGAAATAGCTTGACAACATTATTTTATTGGGCCATGACAAATGTTGATTACACTTCAGATGTGGAGCAATTAAGTGCATGAAAATTCAGATCTATGAGAGATGCATACACTATATTGGCTCTATCTTAGAATCCCCTTGGGGTTTTTAGCATTATACCATGTACAACTTGTAGATCTGAGTTTTAAGACTGCAGATCTGCAGAAATATTCACATATGGAATTGGATCTGATATGATATGAAATAGGAAAATGATCCCTCCAATGGATCTCCAAAATGAAGGACAAATCCCCAACACTTGAAAACCAACTCTCCAAATGGTGTGCCAAAAGGCCCTGCAATAGCACCTACAGGAATAACATAGATCTGGAATTAAAACTATGTTGTAGGGTTTAGAATGTGGTTTTTCACATGCCAAGATCACAAAATATAGCTCAAATTATCCAATACTCTCCTCCCAATGAAGTAGAAGTATTCTCCACTAAAAAGGAGAACTGAAATTGTCTAGATCTGAAGAGACCTAGCCTCCACTTGCTACAACTTACAAAGACAACCAAACCCTCAACATGATCCATGCTGTAGTTGAAATAAGTAGCTTGGCCTTTAGATAGATAGTGGAAAATACAATGCAAACTCTTCCAATAGGCCTCTCAAGGAAAGAGGTGGGATTCTTGATCAGGAACACCCAATGCTAAACAACATTATTCTCAGCTAAATAGCAAGAGAATGATATATGTCTAAACAGAAAATATATTCAGAAATAAGATAACCATAAACAACCTTCTCATGCTGCCATCCTCTTCCTTTTATAAGTTAAGAGCTTTCAAACCCTAAACCATTGCCAATGAGATCACTCCTTTCACACAAAGTATCTCCATTTAAAACTGCGTTGTGCCTCATTGATGGCCACTCCTCCATGACAGCGTTGTAGATTTGGTAAGGTTGACCCAATCAAAATATCCAGCCCCTTTCACACCTAAGGGTGCTTGTTTAGACAACCAAGATTTAGCATTTTTCACATTTGCCATTGATTTATTCTTTATTAAGGAGTATTACAAACCTCCTTCGCTCTTTTATTCTTCAAACAAAGAAATAAAACAAAAATGAATATTCCAATTAGCTTAGGACTAATTGGGAATATTACATTCTTCTCAAGATTGCTACAAATGAATTATCTTGTTGATTCTTCTCTGAATGTCATTAGGCTCGATCTCTACTTCCTACAAAATTTTCCTAACCGGGACAACAAGAGAGGTAGGAAAATTGGTATCCACTACATATACTGACTAAAATGTGACATACCTATGGACTTCTTTGTGCTTACTCTGTCTTCCCACATAGCATTTACCAACTTGCTGTGCCAATTATTCTTATTTTCTTCCAACAACTTCTTAATAATGTTCACTAATGACTTACTGGAAGACTCAAACATCCCATTACCTTGCGAGTAATAAGTTGTGGAGTGTCTGAGCCTGGTATGATACTTTTCACAGAAATGTATCAGTATTTTACATTTAAAATAATTTTCATTTTCATTGATATGTTCTACAGACAACCAAATCATGACAAAATAAAAGAATCAATCAATTGAATGGTCACTGCATCATTGGCATTCCTGATGGGAATTTCTTCGATCCATTTTATGAAATAATTGGTTGCTATCAAGATCCACTTATGCTAAGCTCAATATCATGGGTGAATCACATCGATAAAATCAGGACCCCATTGCTGAAAGGGTGCTTGAACTGAAATGGGCTGCAAGGGAAGCAATAGCAACTTCCTTTTCCCCTGAAAAATCTGACATTCATGGAAATTCATGACTATTTTATGAACATTTCCAAATAAAATAGGCCAATAAAATGTAGCCCTCAAGATATTATTGGTTTTGGTCATCCAAAAGAGGTGACCACAAGAGTTTCCCTTATGAAATTAATTCATTACCCCCTTAGCCTTGCTTTCAACTAAACAATTTAACAAGATTCCTCCCGGATCTTTCCAATACAATGCGTCATTAAGAATACAATACTTCAAAGATTTTAACTTTAATGACCTACTCTTACTCTTTGACACTTCCAATGGAGGGTTCAAATGTTGATGTATATAAACAATGTTTGAATACCAAGAGGATGAAATGAAAATTTATGATACCTGATTTGTTGAATCAACCACATATTCATCGAAAACTACAATGATAATATTGATATCAAGAACATGCAAATTGGATTCTTCCATGAGTTAGGCAAAACCTTGTCCCTTGATCAGTTTTGTAGGTTTAATCTTGAGATCATATTCCAACTTTATAGCAATCCATTTTCCTCGCCTACCATTAGGGTTACGCTGCACCAACATATCTTTGACTATTGCATTCAAGACATAAGCAACAATATGCGAGTGAAGTATGTATACCCGGAAATCCTTCAAATATTTCAAAAGTGCTAGGGCCTATTTTTCAATGATGTTATATCCTAGTGCCACATCTCTTATAGTTCTACTAGAAAATGAAATCGGTTGTTATTTTTTTAGGTCCTTCTTTGGGATTAGGACAACATCCAAAGTGTGCTCAGAAGAAAATGAAAATATAATGAAATCCATAGTATAATCAGGGTTGATCAAAATTGGTGCATGAGACAAAGAAAATTTGACTGTATTGAACAATTTCTTAGTATATTCGGACAAATTTGACTCATTTTACTTCTTTATTATATTAGTTATCTCCCATAAATGCTCAGCGAGGTTAGGAATAAACCTTCATAGAAAATTAATCTTACCATTAAAAGACTGGATTTCCTTCTTGTTACATGGAAGTTCCAAATGTTGGATTGCTTCAATTCTTGCACGGTCAATGCAGATACCATATTTTGATATGATTTTCCCCAACAAATTCCCTTCATCCATAGCAAACAAGGTCTTCTTAGGATTCAACGAAATACCGAATTTCCTACACCTCTGAAAAATTCTCAAATTATGTAAGAAATCTTCATATGTTTCAAAGAAAATTTTCAAATAATATAGGTAAATGACCATAAAGACATCTTTTTCATTAGAAATGGTGATATCCATTGCTCATTGAAAATTTTCACCTGCATTCTTTAGCCCAAATGGGATCTTGGCTTACATAAATGTACTCCATGATGTAGTAAAAGATATCTTCTCATGGTCATTTGGATGCATCAATATATGATTGTAACCTAAGTATCCATCAAGAAGTGACATCCTAGAGGAACCAAATACCCTCTATAAGATGTGGTTCATATTAGGGAGAGGATAATTTTCCTTTAAGGACACTTTGTTCAAAATTTTTAAATCTATGCAAAAACGAATTTCACCTGTCTTCTTCCTAACTAGCACTATATTTGACATCCAATTAGAAAAGTGAAGACGAATAATAATACCAGCCTTATACGGTCTATTTACCTCTTTCTCAATCCATGGCAACAATCCTGGATTGATCCTTATGAGATTTTGGTGGAAAGGATTTCAGGGTTGAGTATCGTGTGTAGAAGTTGGCTCCTTTGGATTCGAAGTGATAGCCACATTTTTGTTTCTCAAGGTTTAATTCCTTTGCATAGATATAAGGGAATTTTTGAAACTTCGTTGATAACATTCCGTCTCTACTCCTATCATAGTGAAATATTTCTAATCATCAAATTGATCGACTACAAGTTCTTGAGTGTACTCTTCATCTTTGGTTAAGAAGATGGGTTATCCATAATTATCAGAAAGGTGATTGTCTTCAAAAATATTAGATTCATCCTCATCTTCCTGAGCATAGTTTTGTTGAAGTGGCGTTCTAATTTTCTAATGATCTTGTTGATCCTCACCTCTCTTCTCTCTTTTTTTGATTCTGAGGTGAGGTTGCTAATGTTTTTGTCCTCGAAAAGTAGGATTCTAGATCTGATTATATGCCTTCCTATCTGATATTTTCATCCTATCCATCATTTTCTCCATAGTTCTAATCAAATATTCCAATTTACCATCTGAAGAAGTAGATGGCTCCTCCTTAACTGTGACCCCTCTTTCTATCTTCATTTTTTACTTCTTAATCATAACATTTGCCTCCACACTCACTGCATTTCTGTGCATCTGCTCAAGAGTTTTAGGACTTCTTTCGCTCAGCTCATAAGACATGTCGGGATCAAAGGAACCAAGATAGTGGAGCAAATCCAAGCTAGAAGGAGGCTTGATATAATTTGGAATTGAATTATAAGTCTCATTGGGATGTCTCCTCAATGCATCATATTCAGCAAGAATCTAAAGTGGATCCTTCTTTTCTTCCCATTTGGCTAGAAACAAATAATTCAATTGATTTAGATTTGAAATTGAATTTGGAGTTATGTTACGAAACCATGTCTTCACATCCCCTGAATTTTTTTTGGAAATTACCCTCATCTTTTCATCTTCATTTTTGATCTCTTTAAGATCGATAAAATCAATGACCTTCACCATATGTTGCAGGGTTGTACTTCGATCCAAGAGAGAGATCCTTTGACCATACCCTTGAGGTAGAGCAGTGAATTGAGAAAGTAGGATTATAGGCCCAAATACAGGCATTAATGTTGCTAAGGGTGGTGTAGGAGTAAAAATAAGAGGTGCTTTTGGGGGGAGTGATGATGAAGGTGTGGAAGATGTTACAACAGCTAAATGAGATGATGGAGGTAAGGATGAGGCAAACAAGCTTTCTTGCTGATACTGGAACAATATTTCTCAATGTTTTACTGCAAGGTATTGAATACTTTTTGAATCTTGCATAATTATGACCAAAACTTCGTATTTGTTTCTCATGGAGACTCTAAATAGGGTGGACTTGATTCAAGTTTTACAATATCATGTACTATCTCTGAAAGTGAGATTTCATATTTAGTTTGGAACAATGAAAGCTAAAACTTAATTTTGAAAGATAAATATTGAATAGTAGTGAAATGAATAGGAAGGGAAATAGATCTTACAAGTGATGGTGAACTTGAATAAACTTGATAGATTTGTGATCTTTGATTCTTCAAAATCCTCTTAGGATCTTCCATAGGAGATGGTGGATTAGGATCAGGGTTTGATCTTGTGTACTTATTATTAGGAGCCATTTCTAAGAGTTGTACTTTGGCTCTACAAATTCGAATCAACCTTCTTGAAAACTAGGTCCTATCACGCACATGCCTAGATCTTCAATGAATTTTTCATGAGATCCCAGGGAAGATATAATATTTTTTTCCCTGGAAACGATGCCAAAAATGTTATCTTCCACAATATCCCAAGGCTGAGAATGGAAATTGATGGAGGTAACCTCAAACCATTTGGGATTTGATAGCTAGCCCTACAAAATCATAGAGGGATCTCTCTATGGTATTGAAGCAAAAAAATTACTGAATAAGGGTAAACATATCAAGCTAGGTCTGACCTCTTGGGTTTTGAAAATTTAGGGTCTTTTCCATATCAATAGGAGAGGTCAAGGAAACTAGGTCAGATCCAAAAGATTATAGTTTTAGTGATACAAAGGAGCATGGAAAGTATGGTCAATGGCACCTTAGGATTTTAAATTGTAGTGTTGGGTGGAAAAGAAAATGATGAAAATGAGAATGACAAGCATGAGCTCATTTATCAAAAGATGACTTACATAAAAATGAAGTTCCTACCAAAACAAAGCATGAACATAAAGATTTATGTTTAATATCCTATAGGAACATCACTGAAAAGTATAGATATGAAAAGAAGATGAATAAATAATTCATAAAAGTGAATTATAGTAGAAAAAATATGCAACAAAATAATACCACATGAATCCCTATATATTAGTTGCACCTGAACTTATATTTATGTAAATGTCAAGTGTACACGAGACTCCAATCTTTCTACTCACTAATGTCCAACCTTGATTCTGAATGAAAGGTAGATAAAAATAGCCAAAACCAATTTTCCCCTATCTCAACGGTATAATATCTCAAGATAGGATCAGTTTACAAAAATTTATCCAACAAAACCCAAGACTAGGGAGGTTAAAACAAACACCTCCTTTTAGGCTTTAACTGACCCACCCATCATAAATGAACCTCAAAACTACATCAAAATGTCATTAAATAGAATATTTACGTTGATATACCTCACATAAACTCAAAAAAAGGTGAATTACATCATGAAAATCCAAATATGGTTGAAGAAACTGGAAAAATTGACCAGTGGGGAAATGCGAAGTGCCAACATGGAAAAGCGCAATACTACAATGGAAAAGCACAACACGGTCATCTTGGAGGGACCTTTTGACTGTCTTCTTGATCTCCAAATATAGATCTAAAGTCACCATTGGGAAAATTAGGATGTCTACTTGTCATTATATAACTCAAGAAATTCAAATGGCATCTCCAAGGCTGATAAAAATGCATTTTTCCAAGGTCACTCCAAAATCACAGCACCTGGTTCAAAAAGGTGGCAGAAAGTGACTTTTTGGCATGTGTTTTGAACTTTTCTCCCAACATGTTTGCTAAAATGGCACAAAAAGTGGATAGATGTAGTGTGTAGGTGATTGTCTATCATTTGATGTATACATTTCCTCATTTGGAACTCTAAGGGAAAAGTGCAGCGCCAAGGCACTATGCTTATGGCTAAACTTGTTTTTCTATGTTAGGCCAAGAACACCAAAAAATAAAAAAATTTCAAAATTTGCTCAAAATTTTCCCAAAATAGCCCCATGAAGTGAGGAGATTATATGTCAAGCAATGGGGGAGGCCTCATCCAACAAATCAAGTTTTTCCTTCTCCTTTTTCCTCATTAGGGTTTGCTTCACTTTCTTCTTCAATTGCTTGATTATGATTTCAGAGATCTTATTCCTTGTACAATAATGCATGGACATGTGCCCTTGAATATTTTTGTTCCTAATATCTCTCTTAAGAAGCTTCTCCAAGTGGCAATTTACCTTTTCAAGCCAAAATTCCTTATTCTGCTCAATTTCAGCTACAATTAGGTCATCAAAGTCCTCTTGACTTAATGGTGGAGATGGTTCTTTTAGTTTCTCTAGTTCCATTTTGAGACCTTTTTTTTGTCTCATTGGTTTTTCCTTATATTATTGATCCTCTAACTCATCAACATCAACAACATCCTTACCTTTGGCATCATCCTTCTTCAAATCTTCTTTGTGCTTGCTAAGAAAAAATTGTTTGACTTGGAGCTGTTCTTTCTCTTGCTGAAGGAAAGTGATTATGAAGTCTGCATTGGAAAACTTATCCTTTATCTTTCTAATCTCAGCCTCTTTATCCTATATTATTTGCTCATATTATTTAACCTCCTCATGTTCTTCTAAATATTCCATATGAGTATCAAATTGTACCTGTGCTTCTTCATGTAATGGTTCCTCATGTATTGGTGTATCTTCAACTGTTGTAGTAGGTTAAACCCTTTCCACACAGGTAGGAGAAAACATGAGCCTCTTCCCTCTAGTGTAGATATTTTTCACCTCACCTGTAGGTGTCCTTGTGATATTCTTTCTTCTGGAACCCACCTCTTGTTGTCTTGGTGAAGTCAATGGTGTAGAGTGACTTCTTGGCAGAGTAGGAGTAGGTAGGAGTGAAGTTGAATGCATGAAACCATCCCAAGACAAGTTTACCTACAAAATATGATGGAAAAAAAATATTTCCACCAAGACATGATGGAAAAAGCTAGTATGATGATCCTCTCATTTGCTATGTACCTTCAATGCCATTTTTACCATGCTTCTGTAAAGGTAATGAGGTAGGTTGAGAGCCTTTACACTAGTGAAATGCATAAATAATATCACTTGATACTAATATAACATCGAGAAACTACCCTCACATGTGAAATATTTCATGATAATTTTCATGATAGGGGCATACTTTTCAAGTTAGTGTCAAAATTGAAAGATGTGCTTTCAAGCAGCCTTGTATGGAGGTTTCAAAAACAACTTGTAGTTTTCAATGTTTAGGTCTCTTTTCTTGAACCAAAGTTCTCCATTTTATGTGATCCTTGTAGCTATGGAGATAGCCTCTCCTAAAATAGTGAAAAAAACCCCTTCAATGGTCACCTTATCTGTCCTTATACCAGTGGAAACATTTCTTGTAAGTTTGTCATTGAAACCAAGCTCTTCAACCCTTTGACAAAAGGCAAGGAAAACTACATCTTGGATTATTTCTTAAGAAATGGTGAAGTCATAACATCCTATGTTGTATTGGGATCATACCTGATGATATGAAATCCCTTATTCCTCCTCGGCTCATTGGTATTTGAATCCATTGTAAACGCTAGCTCACTAGGAGGGGAAATTAGGGTTTAGTGTAGGGAAAAACAGGGGATTTTGGGAAGTTTTAGAAATGGAGAGGGATGAAGGGGCTTAAGAGAGTCTAAATTATTCAGGAAATTTAGGTGGTTAGGGATATATATTAGGGAGTGAGGGGAAGTGGAACTTTAGGAAATGAATGATGGGAATGGGTGCAAAAGGGAAAAACAGTTGCCTAGCCTGGGAAAGTGGAATGTAGGCTAGGGTTTGGAGCAAAATGATGAAAATGAGGGATAGGGATGAAATAAAATGCTTATGAATGTATATGAAAGGTAGGGCAAGGTGAGTGAGCTCGAATGTGACGATTTTTGTCAGCAAATTGACCAAAGAGACTATGATACCAAGAAAATGCAGCAAACCCTAAGAGAGGGAATTATGAGCTTTCTAAGCATGCAATGAAGTCAAAAGAGGTATATGAGGTACCCAATTAATTTTAATGATGTTATGTAACCTGAAGATGATGATGAAACCATTGAAAATGAGAAATTTTCCTTTGTGAGGAAAATCACAGTAATGGTGAGAAAAGTGCAGTGCATCGAGTGAAAAGCACAACACAGCAAAACAATCCTCCTTTCCAAGGAAAGAAAATAATATACAAAGTGTGGAAAGCTCCTTTTTGAGTGAGTGATGTATCTTGAATTTTAAATTAGAAAATAACATGCTTGGTTAGCCTTTCTAAAGGCTGGATATCGAATTTTCTCCTTGGTGTTGATGTGGCCCCACCTCGTCTTTTAACCAATTGACTTGATGGCTTGTGTACTACAACTTTGAAACATTTTTACATACATTTACATAATTATAAAGATAAATATACACTTTATAAACCTTTGTTTAACAATTTTCCCTATTGCTACTACTTCAAATGGTGATTTTGATGATGAAATGGCCCATTTACATGACTTTGACAACATGACCTAATGATGACACTACATGGAGGGATGATCTAAATGATGACCAATATGACCAGGATTACCAAGATTCTCTTGCAAAAAGTAATGAACTAACCATGATGATGTTTATTGACCATGGGAATGAAAGGAGTATTAATGACCTAGGTAGACTAAAAAATGATCAATTTTTTTTTTTAAGACCTACTACAACTATAAAAAATTGCACTATGACCCTCTCAACCATATTAAAGATCATAATCTGATCACTATTTATTGAAATTACTGATAGACACTAACACCATCCTTGTCATGTAGAAATACTATTGGAGAAGAGAAATAACTTTGACTATGTTGAATTCTACATGCCTCTAGCATTTTTGGAACCATATGTTCAATTTCACTATTTTGGGAATAGGGATATCTGTAAGGTATAATTTTTGGAGGAATGCTTCCTAGAATAAACTGAATATCATGATCATGATTTTGAATAGATGGGAGGCCTTTGGGTGTCTCAAATTCCTTTGAATTATTGTCCAAGATTCTTTGGAGATCTGGATAAATATATGCATCTAATATTTGAACATCTTGTGAGAAAAATTGTGCAATTATGCCTCATTTTTATTTCTTCAACAGATTTGTCATACCATTAGAGATGATTATCTTCCTTTATTTCCCTATGATTCCCCATATTTCATTTTCCTTTTCTTCCCACGAAAATTTCAAGAAACGTTCCTCAAAATTAAAAGCTATCATCCCCAAATATTGTAACCATTGGACTCATAATACAACATCAACATCACCCATTGGAATGGAAATAATTGGGTTATTCAATATATATTACCCCATGGTTTGATTGATATTATCATAACCTCCCTGAGGAATTTATAGTTCCTCAGGTTGCAACCATCACTTGAAACTCTAGTGCTAGATATAGAAAGCAATTCTATTCCTTGTCTATCTTACAAGGAATAAAATTATGGTTACCACCAAAATCGATCAACAATATTACATTTTTTTCTTGATATATCCAATAACATCTTAGGATTTTAATGAGTGGTAATTCCTTCCAATGCATTACAAAATATGGTTGGGTTCATTTCTTCTTTCTCTACGTATGGTTCTTGGTGTATATCCTCTTGTTTTGATTTTTCTTGTTCCTTTTCTTCCTCCTATTCAAAATCTATGTAAAATAATGTATTCTTGCCACACTTATGACCCTTAGTGTATTTTATATCACAACTGTAACAAAGCCCTTTTGTTATTTTTTCCTCCAGTTTATGTGTTGTATACCATCTAGGTTGTGGGGGACTAGGAGTAATAGCACTTATATCTTTATGATTATGAGTGGCAGAATTTATTATGGCATGTTGGATGTTATCCCTTAAAGTACCTATGAGTTCATAAATCCTATGCTCCAATGTAATATCATTTACCTTTGTATTAAATATTTGGAAGTCCTCAATGTGCTCCTCAATTGAAAGCTTTTGTTTGAGATTTATCAATTGGCTAAAAAAAATATTATTCTTTCTATTCTCATAATTTTATATCAATTATTTCATAAAAATTTGACCAAGTTACAAGTGATTTATGAGAAAAAATCCATCATTTTCATACAAATTGATTATGTTCTAAATATATAATTTCAATGTGTACCTTATGTGTATGTTGCACTCCATCTGTAGTATTTATCTTACTGGATCCTTTCCATTGAACTTACTTATATAAATCCTTGGAATGTGGTGGATCTTAAACCCAATGTTGGATTCTATAAAATTGTATTTCATATTCGTTTTTCCCTCATCTTGGTTTTCATAGAGTACCTTGTCACCACTAGGAATCATTTCATGTATCGACTTTGTCAAAACTTTATTCAAACCTTCCATGTCTTCTTTCAAACCATTCTTTAAAATATCCATATTCGATTCCATACCTGATTTTAAACCATCCTTCAAAATTTTCATGTCTTCTATTAAACAATTATTCAATCTGTTCATCTTAGCTTCCATTTCATTTTTGGTTACTCTTTGTGAGTGTAGAATTTGTTGCACTTTGTCGCGTAATTTTGATATATCATGTTTCATTTCTTCCTCTACATCATGTGTCATAGTAGATATTTCTAGTTTCTTACTAGGAGTCTCCTTTTTTTTATTGTGAAGCATATTAGAACCAAATAATGTTATGTACACATTATTAAGTCATTTGAAACACTTTAGACTGATTTTTTAAACAAAATTTACGCAAATTTAAAAAAAAACACACATTTTTTTCATGTTTTCTGGAGTTTGATATTGAAACTATTTTATCTCTTTAATTTTTTACTCTAACCTATGGTATCCCTTCAAGTATTCCTTCCAATTCCACGAGTTAGATCAATATTGGATTATTTAAGATAAATTTATGCCAAATATCCCATAATGACCTAATTATTGAATAGTTTAGTAGAGTGAACTTGTACAGAATGTCATCTGTCATTGTTTCAAACTTCAACCCTAAAATGATACATGGAAAACTAGTTCCATGAAATTTCATTCAGTTTTTACGATATTCAAATCCAAAACTCATAGATAAATTTATGACGATTTTTCCTATGTCACCTCTTTGAGACTAAATTTTGAAGCATGCAAAAAACCTATGCTCTTTGAATAATATCTCTGAAAATACAATGAAAAAATATCTAGAAACTTTATATGAAGCTAAAACACATCTTGGCTCCACGTGGTAATTGTTTTTCCTTCTCAAGACTTTTGAAAAATATTTATAGAAAAAACTCCAGGATTACTTGTTGAAGCTGCAAAACCCTAGAATCCAAAGCACTCATACTAAATATTATGCAACTAGATCAAAAAGTAGAAGAAACCATGGATCAATGAATTAAAAATTATCCTTTTTTAGAGGAAAACCTATTTTACATGACATAAATGAATAATTATGTGATGATACAAATGAAAATACCTCCTTGGAATATATATCAATCTAACTAGTCATAAGATAATTAAATCCTAAATAACAATAATAATGTAAGGGTAAAAAAATATGAATAAAGGGATTTTATGGGGTACAAAAACTAAAATAAATGGGATACACTAAAATTAAAAATAAAGGGGGCTACAGTAGTATTATAGGGACCTAACAACTAAGAATCTTATTAATTCAAATCCTACAACTACAACCATTTACATTTCAATAAATCTCACAGACAACAATCAAATTAGTACTTCATTCCTCTCTCTATCTAACCCAACAAATAAGCATCTAATCATATTTATTTATATGGATCCACAACACACAACGTGTAAATCAAACTGAATCTATCCATCAAGGAGATCCAAATGATCAATGTCCTATTCCTCAACACGAACCTTTGAACCAACATACGTATAATTCTCTATGAAATTCATTCAACGTCACAATCTTAGCTATAGTAGTGTGACTCACAAAATATGTTGGCCACCTCTAAAATGAACACATTAAGCGATCAATCATCCACTACAATGGTTATTTCCTTGGATAGTTCACATAGGAATTTTCATTCTATATGTGAACATGTGTATATTGAATTCAATAAAAATCTCTCTCAATACATCATATGGTCAAAAATAGAACAACCTCTATGCACCAAATTAATCAATATTTAAACTTCTACAATCCTATTATCATCATGCATAATGCATGTACTTTCAACATCACTAAAATCATAATCCTCCCTTAAATTGGGGGCGATTCATGGAATAGAAAACAAACAATAATTCTTAGCACTCAAACAATTCACTTCAATGCATTTCAAAAAATACTATAAACACATTGATCACTCAGCATTAGAATCTCATCGCTCCAATGTGCATCATACAAAGCTTCAAATTGTACCCTTCATAAGAAAGCTCTGTTTATACGCGTCAACAATTAAATCAAACTATATTACTATAAATTACATCACACTGAATGCACCAGATGTTTATTTACAAGTTTTAAAACATAAAACACCAGAACTCCATATATACAGGCTCAGCAAACAAATCAATAAACAACTCTCAATCTCACTAGATCAGAACAATCAACATTATTTCATAACTATACATGTCAACAACTCTACACCAATTTAGTTATTTGGTTCAGAGATCAATATGGAATACACCTTACTCAATAATATATAATAATTATCAAATAACACGATAAAATATGGATTGACACATATATGCAAGTAGACCCTTCCTATGCACTCACACAATATCTACAATAGATTCCTCCACCAGTATTTCCTTCACCAATCTCTCAACTGATATTAGAGCCAATAAATTTCTTTCATACCTCCTTGATATGATGTTGAAAAATATTTTTTTCATGGCCACAACAAATACTCTTGCTATACAAATCTGAGTATATCTCCACATCAGTGATAATATCTCATCCAAAAATGAACAAAAAAAAGGAGATCATTACATGTTTCCTTTATATATCAATCATACATCAAATGAGAAGTGACACCATTGAACTAATAAAACCAAAGATAATTATTTCATAATATATCATATTAGTCTAGAAGGAATGGCCACAAAAACACTTCGGAACCTCAACAAAAAAAATAACCCAAAATCATAAAAATAAAACCCAAAACTATTCTCTAAACTTGACCTTATTCTTCAATTTTTCATGAATATTCTAGGCCAAAAAATGGTAGATATATCTCATATTTCTTTCTTAAGGTCCCTTGGTAAAATGATGGAAAAATGGTACCTATTTACATAGATTAAAGAGGCTTCTCGAGGGGGTTAAGTAGACATTTCATTTTGAGGATACCAAACTCCAATAAATCAAACGTGAATTTCAAATTTGAAAAATATTGGAGCCAAAATTTCTTTTCTCGAAGGATGACTTAATTTCCAAATTCAATTATTCTATATATTCATCAATTTTTGTGTAAGTAAATTAAAAATTTCATTAATAATTCCATTACAATATTCTTTGGTCATCTTGTTTTAGGGACCTTGACCAAATTTTTTGGGCACAACCTTTCAGGAGACATATCTCCTCAACCATTAGGAGCTTTGTGACATGTGACATACTATTGGAATCAACACAATGAGGAACATCAAATGATGATGGTATTGTGATCAAAATTACTATCCTCTACATCCATTTTCCTTAACAAGGGTGTGGCATCTAGGGATTCCCATGGCTCCTTGTCATTTGGAGCTTACAATTAAAGCAAAGTAGACCCATATTTAGAGTGTTCAAGCATTGACTTGGTACAGCCCCATACCAAAAAAAAGAAAAATTTTGAAATTGTGCAAGCTTAAATGCCACTACTTGAAAGAAAACTACTATTTAGTCATATAGCCTAATCATGACTAGATAGATTTCAACTTACTAATGATAGGATTGTGAAGAAGATTTGCAAAACTATTAATCTTGGCTTATCAGTAGAACATATTCGGATAGAAGAAAGAATGGTTCAAACATGCTCAAAATCTGAACCAAAGAAAAGAAAGAAAAAGATGGCTCTGAATAGATTAAAACTTGAGCCAAGAAGAAAGAAGGATGTCTTTTATTTTCAGATTTTAAGCCTTCACAATTTTGTTTTAAATTTTCTGCAAATAAAGTCTATGTGCAGCTTGTACATACAACCATAGACACCATAGAAAATCAGATAGTCTAATCGTGATTTGACTGTGATTAAATTTCCTATCTTAGAAATAGAGAATAAAATCTGTCAAACATCTTAATCCTGACAAATAGTGGCTTAGGTAGAGAAACAATGAGTTCAATAGTTTAATCTGAAATCATGGAAGAAATAAGAGTAGATTTAGATTAGTTTCATGCTTTCAAATAAAAGAATAAAATGTCAAAGGAGTTTGCTAGTTCAAATGCACTCAAAAGAAGAAAAAAATGCTAGGACAAGTAGGAATGGGTAGGTAGAAGTGTTGTCTTAAAGTGTTTTCATGATGCAGGTCATTGAAGAGATACAAAGAAAATCAACAAGAGAACAAAGAAATTTAGCCAAGTGGATTAAGGCACTGGTCCACTGGAAGCCAGAGATTGACAAACTGAGGTTCTAGACACCTCAAAGGACAGTTGTCCCCCCAAGTGGAGCCACCGTTAGTCATCCATAATTTTGATGATATCCAAAGATGACTTAATTGCCAATCCTAGATTTCTAAAAATAATATTTCAAAGAAGCATTATGAGTTCTAGAAATCTCACTGCCTTCATCATTCTAAGTCTATTAGTTCATCAAAATCTTCATCTATGTATCCTAAGAGGTTATCCCGTTGTTTCAAGAAGAAGCTCATTTCGGGCTATTTATCCCTATTTTTATTATTCCATTTTGCTCTGAAAATAGCCCATTTTCCATTTATCAACTCTTCATTTCCTCTGAAAAACCACCTTAAACCATTATAAACACTCTTATACTTGGTTTAAAAATTCTTTTTTTCCTCTTCATTCTCCTCTATTTTCCCTTAAAAACCCTTTTAAAATCATCAAAAGCCCTTTAAACCTGTAAAAAAACCCCTTTTTTATGGTTTAAAACACCCCTATTTACCTATCGGATCCTTAAAAAAGGCCTAAAAACTATCTTTTAAGCCTATTTTCGACCTTTTATAAATATGCCCTAAACGCTTGAGGGCTTAGATCCTTTGCCCCCTTTTCTCATATGACCAAAGCCTGAAAACCCTCTTTTTAAAAGCCTGTCGGAACTTCAAAAAATCCAAAAAAACTTTTTTGTTAGCCTTTTACCTCTCTTTCATAAAATTTGGCTTTTAAGCCCCTTAGGGCTTAAACCCTTAGCCTTTTCTCCATATGGCTTAGCCCCTCAACCGGGCACTTAAACCCTTCACCCCTAGCCCCTCTTCCCTTAGCCCTGGTCCTCCTTTTACTCATGGGACCACACTTCTTCCTTATCCTCAGCTCCCTTCCTTCATTTTTTCAACCCTCCTCCCTTATTCTTTTCATAACCCGAACCTTATTAAAATCTCAAAAAACCTTTAAAAATTCAAAGGTAGACCCTTTCTCCCCCACCCTGCCTTACCTTTTCTCTGCAGATCTGCACCGTTGATCATATTGATCGGATGGCCCATGCTAGTTCCCTCCTCCCATTAAATCTTTTCCCCTTGATCATCAAACCCATTCATTCCTGCGAATATATCCAAACCATTGATCTTATCGATCTAACGATAGTCATTAAACCCAAGTTTCTAACCCCGCCCATACATAAACCCACTCAATGAAAAAACCGTTGACGTCACCTCTTGGGTCCCACTTTCCACCCAAGCCTTCGTGCTCAACCTCCCTTTTCCACCTGTCCACTAGGTCCCACACCTCCAAACCTGTGGCTAGTCTCGCATTCTTTCTGCATTGTCGATCTCACCAATGGAGATCTGATGGTCCAAATTGCAAATTGTGATTGATCCACCGTCGAGGTTTAACGCTCAAAATGAACGCGAAAACGGCAATATTGAGGTGGACAGGTGTCATCACCTGTGTGGTATCGCGTTCAAAACGTGCAAAACCACTTATCGCTCATGGACAGCGCGAAAACCATTCGTGGTTTCACAAAACCACTTTCTATTTCCGTTCCATAAGCAAAATTTTAACCTGTTTTCTTTGTATTTCTGCGTCCTTCCACGCATTTCCCGCTCCTCTGCATAGCTCCTCCACCTCTCGAACCACTAAAACACAATATAACCACAAAAAACACAGTTTTTATTAATTTAAGTATTTTATTGTGCAGGTTTAATGGTGGCCCTAAGTAAATGGGCCATCCCACAGTCAACTCTACAGTGACTGGCCTTGGATGATGATCCAAAAGGCTCAAAAGCAAAAAGAAAGGGATTTGAGGTTTAATATTGATGATCGATCAGTGCCTCATAAACGTTGATCCATTACGAAGCCCTCCAATGCACCAAGAAGACACCTGCTAACAAACAGAAGTGAGAAATAGTGAAGACCGAACGAATAAAACCGAGATTAAAGCTGAAATGAAGATTAGAGGATCAAACACAGTCAGCCACAAAAAATAATGAAGAAATTAAGGTAGAAGACCAAAGGGTTTGATCAAATATTAAATTTGATAAAGCAGTGATTAGCCTTTTAAACCAAAAATTAAAGTTAAATGGATAAGAGAAGTTGTTTAAAGAAGAAACAAGAGAAATATAGTAAGGCAATTTAACTAAAGGAAAAATGAAAAATCAAAGGCCTAATTAGAGTTAAAGGCCTAATTATTGAGTTTAATGATTAAATAAAAGAAAATTAGGCATAAATATAGCCTCGAATACATCAACAGAGCAGTTATTCACTTGATAAACTTGACTGCCACCTATGACCTACTTTGTGTCCTAAGGGGAAAGTTGACAGTTATTACAGTAAATAAGAAATTTTAAAATTTCAGAGCAGTTAATGTAAAGATGAATATAATACCTCAAAGTCAATCTTTTCAACTATTTCATCCTCAGGAAGTAAAGACAGATTTATTACACAGAGAAGTAGTTGAGAGACATTCCTAGCTTATGCCTTGCATGGTTTTTAAGGCTAGGAGTGCATTTACTATGTCATTAATAACATTTTGAACCCTAGATGGTTCCACCTCCTCATTTGCAGCATAAATACTACATTTGAACTCATTGTATGGGGGCATTTGATGACTCTTTGAAGTAATACATAGCTCTACTGAAGATTAAAAAGAAAACTGATGTTTTGGAACCTGTGGATGTTTTGACTTGTTCGTTCGTGGAGAAAGCTCTGTCATTGGATCCCTGAGCTTGGCTATTGGTGATGTATTCTAATCTGTTAATGTTTTTCTTGTTTTCCATTTTGTTTCATCATTTCTTGCTTGTAGTAGTGTAAAAGGTTTAGGCTAAGAAATGTCTCCTAGAAGCACCTTAGACCTGTTTACACTTCATTGTATTTATGTTTTCATCTACTGAAGGTTTTATTGAGTATTTTGATTGATTTTAAACCCTTAGGCTTGTTTATTTCAAGGATAGTTCAAATAGTTGGTCTCAAGAATGATTTATGGTTTTCCCTGCTTACTTGCTGCCACTTGAAAACTATTTTTGAAATCTCTTTTTAAAGTATCATTGTTTAGAGTCTGCCAAAGAGCTCTGTTTTGATAATACCCTTTGTTCTTGCTTAAATAATTGTTTTGAAGGTCTTTATAGCTGTAATCAGAGATGTCTATGATTTCGTTCTTCTATGAATGCATTTATTTGTGAATCTTGAATGTTTTCTTATCCTTGAGAATAAAATCAGTCCACTAGTGCAGGATCACCTGCCACTGAGGTTCAGAGGGAGCAATGATTTCCCTCGACAAGAAGAGCATCTTTGGGTATCTGGTATGTGGATAGTGGGGCTTCATGTTATATGATAGGAGTCTGTGAGTACTTCTCAAAGCTTTCAGAGAGTGGTACTAATATAGAGGTAGTATTCAGTGATGATAGAGTTGTTAGAATAGTTGGTGTGGGGACACTGACATTTGATAGGGAACCCAAACCTCCCTTGAAGGTGTCAGATGTTCTTTATGTGCCAGGTGTTGGGTAGTGATAAAGGTATGAAATCACTATGTATTTTCTCATTCTTTTACTATAGACATAATCATTTTTACTTTAGAAAGGTAATTTATTATAAAGAATTATGGTAGAATTTGAAATATTTATGTTTATTATAAAAATATGACTAAAGATTGTTTTTTTCTTGATAAAATAGGAATTAGACGAAGTGAATAGCTATACCAAAGGCGAGGCTGAGATGAATGCAACTGCTGCTCCACCAGCATTAGACCAAATCCTGCCAAAGACAAGGAAATCTGAATGCATTGCCAAGAAAAGGCAGGGGACAACTTGACTTCAATAAAAATAAACCATATGATAACTAAATGAAGAGAAGTGAATCCCTCAGGATCCTTCGATCCTGAGGGATCTCTATTCAAGCCTCATCTTATTCCTCATCTTTTCTGTCAGGGTCTGATATACAAAGGCAACGCCTTTAGTGATTAAGGAGTCGGAGATTCTTGTATTGAAAACATTTCCTTTGCAATATCATATTTTATTGACTCTCAGCTTTAGAGAGTGGTCTCTGTAATACTTTATGTTCGATTAATATCAAAGACTCGTTTCATTTCATCTCTCAAGTTCTGAAGTAGCCCAAGAGTGCTTCACTGGTGCTAAGGGTCTAGCTCTGGCAAAATTACCCTGTTGTTTGTATTTCTAATCTTTTCTTACTGTTGTGTGAAGTCGTGTTTGAGTTTATTACGATTACAGAGTTTGATTGATTTCTATTGGATTGAATACAGATTCATTGTGAAGCATTAACGAACTGCACTACTATTTTATCATTTGCGAGAAGTGTATTCGTTGTTTATTTACCTTGCCATCTTTATAAAGATTTGTTGTTCTATAATCAATTTTAGTTTTTTTTATATTGATTCATGATCCGTTATAATTTATTGTTTTGTAGTATTGGCTGTCGACAGGATTGGAGTATTGAGATTAGTTACTTGATTGCGTTACGTTTACAATTGCTGTTCAATTCATGTTGCTATTCCATTTCTGGTTATTGTTCATTTCTGATTCATAGGTTCAGATTATCCGATAGATTGGTTACAGTTGCTGTGTATGCATAAGAATTACGAGTTTCTATTCCTTTATAGCCTTTGGAGTTTATTTCAGTTATTCTCATCAACAAGTAGTTTGAGCTTGATTTCATTGCTTTAAGAACAAGACCACCAACTGTAGAGAACACTGGTTACTGCTTCCAAGTTCCCATATTGGTTATCTTGCCTTAGTGTGATTTCAGTTGCATCGATTTCTAAGGGAAGGAGTTACTGCTACTGTATCCTTGATTGATGGTTTGCAGATTGATTTCAGAGCATTTCCATTTATGTTGCTGTAATTTGATTTCTTTACAAGAATCCATTTACTCTTGTATTTAGATTTCTGTACTACATCTTCACAAAATTACTCTTAGTTAATTGTAGCCTCAGACAGAGTACACTCTTCAAAAAAAAAGTCACTCCCAGATTGATGATTAATGTAGGCTAATTAGGTGTTTAAAAGATATCTTTTATGACCCAACATTTTGGCACCGTTTCCGCGGAGAGTGTATGCCATTTCAAAGGAGTGATGCACAGCTGATTTTCTTTTGCTTACGAAGAATTGGTTTTTAAAGAAGGAAGGTAAGAACTTGTGCAACAGGCAAGAAACACACTTGCTCACAGGCCGCTTCATAGCAGAATTAGGTAAGCTTATTTCTTTAGGTAGGAATGAAGGTTTGTTTTCTTGAATGAATAGACCAGCTAAGCAAAACAAAATTCCTCCTAAAATTGAAAAACCTAAGGGACTGGTGACCCTTGGGAGGACAAATTTTATTGACGAAATATTTACAAGAACTGAATCTCAGCCATTAGTAGGATTTAGAAAAGCTATCTCTAGACAACCTACTAGTTCCCTTCAGGCTACAGAGTCACCATCTAAAGCCTTTGCTGAGATACACAGTCAAACAGAGGGAATTGAGCAAGATTCCCAAGAAATTGAGAATGCTTGCATAATTTCCCCTCAAGAAGGGAACTCTAGTAATCTCTATGAAGGAGAAGGGGAAACAGGAGAAACAGGAGACCCAACATCTCCTATTGAAATAGCCCAACTAGTAAGCAGTCCAGATAAGGGAAGTGTTGTCAATGCCATTCCTGCTCCTGCTAGTCAGCCTAGAAATTCCTTGGAGATCCCAGAAGGATATTGGCACATCTTTGACCAAATGGCCCAGAACCAAAATCAGAACCAACAGACACCCCATACAACCTCTACGCTGCAATATGCTATAGTGGACATTGCAGTCAATGCACCTATGAAGGCCATTCCCCTTCAACATATTCCCACATTTCATGGCTTAACATCAGAACATCCAGATGCATTTTTTTTTGAATTTGATGTGTTATGCAGGGGATATGATTACACCACCGATCCCCAAAAATTAAAACTATTTCCTTCTACACTAAAAGAAGCAGCCTTACGATGGTTTATGGGATTAGGTGGGGTTGTCATAACTGATTGGGATCAGATGAAAGCTGTGTTTTAAAAGAATTATCAAGATTATTGCAGGTCTTGGGAACTAAAAGATGAAATATTCCAAGTGATAGCAAAACCAAATGAAACCATGGAAGAATATGCGGAACGGTTTCAATACAATATTCAGAGATCTCCTCATGCCTCTTTACCCTTACCTGATAATGTTCTGAAAACTACATTAATTAGGGGAATGAAGGATCAATGGGTTGAAACATTGAATATTATGGGAAAAGGTCATATATATCAGAAAATTTATCTTAACATAATTGATTTGTGTATCAAGAGTTCGAGGGGCAACACAAGGCTAAAATCAGCAGAACGTGATATGATTACAAGAGACAACAAGTCCTCTAATGAAGGTGTGAATCGTGCAGAGATTGGAAACCTGCTGGAAGATTTTAAGACATATATACTTGGGACTCTAAAAACACAGTTCGACATCATGCAAGCCAAACAAAAGCAAGCAGAAGCAGAGAAAAACTTGGTGATATTTTGTCTTAGATGTAGGAAGAAACACAACCACAAAGAGTGTTTGCTGGATGTAATCAAAGTCTGTGCTATTTGCACGAAAGATAACCCTACAGAAGGATGTCCCTCGCTTCCTGGCCTAAAAGCAGTTTATAAGGAGGCAGAATAAGAATCATAAGTGGTATGTCTACTTGATCAGCGCCGATAATGGTAGTCACAACAATTAGGTATGCCAACTGATCCATTTTATTCTTTTTAGCCTCCTCAATACAATGCTCAAAAATATAATGGAATGTGGCAAAATCAACCACCTTTCCTCAATTTGTCACAATAGCCATTCCCTAAAACATATTGGCCAAATCAAGGTAATCAAACCAATTGGCCAAGCTTTCCTTTCTACCCACCGTTTTGCAAAAATAATAACTATCCAACAAAATGGTCCCCCTCTACTTCATAGAGTCAGGCATGGAAGTCAAACTGGAAAAGACCTACAAATCAGCCAGCTGGAACAATCCCTCTCTCTCAACCTAAACTGCCAGCTCCCTATACAAACCCCCAGACCAACTTAAGACCACAACTCCCAGCCCAACCCAACCCAAACCCAAACAATAGGCCAATTCAGTCTGTCCAAATAATGGAACTCCCAGAATTAGAAACTAAACTGAGGGAGTGCAATGACCTTCAATTAAGGTCTGGACGCATAGTAGAAACAAAGAGAAACAATAATATTCATATTGAAGATTCGTTACGTGTAGAACAAACATTACAGAAAGAGCAGGCTCAACAACAAAATCAACAACAAGTAACAACTTCTTCTCCACCATTCCCAGAACGATTAATCATACCATGCCCATTAGAACATCCTAATTTTGACCTTCTAGGAGAATTAAAAAATTTGTGTATAAAAAGCCCTCTCCTCCAAGCTATCCAATACATTCCTATATATGCAAAAACCATTAAGGAATTATGCATAAAGAAGCCAAAGAGGAGAACAACCACCAATCCCACTGTCCAAATAGTCAGTACTTTATCTGACTTATTATCAGGGATGGAAACACCCATAAAATATGAAGACCCATGAAATCCCATAGTGACAGTGCAAATCCATGGGAAATTGTTTCCAAATGCCTTAATTGATTTGGGCGCAGCAATCAATATCCTAACAACCACCACTTGTCAACCAACAACAAAATTATTGGAATTGGCTGACCGATCTGTAGTCAAACCAAAGGGCACACTACAAGATGTAATGGTATCAGTAGATTCTTGGGAATACCTTGCTAACTTCTTGGTTATCAATCCAAAGAATCAGCTAGAAGGAAACCCGTTAATCTTAGGTAGACCTTGGTTGGCAACTGCCGATGCTTATATTGGATGCCAACAAGGCAACATGACAATAACAAGGAGAAACTATGTCAAGAATTTATCTTTATATACCCTAGCCCAGCCAAGTCTATCAATAATCAAAACAAGAAAACAACCTGTATCATATCTTATGGAAAATATGAGATCACCTCTAACTATAGAAAATGCTCTTGATTTTAAAGATCAAACAGAAGATGATATCATCAATAGTTTTATTAATAAACCACAAATCAGATCCCATCTACAATGTCACATGATCAAGGTAGCATTTGATAATAAAGAAGAAGAATATCCTTTGAAATACATTGTTGATCAAGTAATACCCACTACTTCTGTGTACAATAGCAAGATTGTAGAAATTGAGCCGGGAAAAACTCTAAACATTAACAAAAATCTGACTGCTGAACAAGAAGAAAAGTTGCTCCAATTATTACAAAAATACAAAGAAGCCTTTGCATGGGATTATCCAGACATGAAGGGAATTGACCCCCAATTGTGTACACACCGCATCTATATTGAAAAAGATGCGAGACCCATTCGCCAACCCCAAATAAGACTAAACTCTCACCTTAAAGATATTGTGAAAGAGGAATTACAAAAGTTATTGGATGTTAATTTCATCTACCCAATATCTGATAGCAAGTGGGTCTCTCCATTAGTAGTGGTACTGAAGAAGAACGAAAAGTGGAGGATATGTGTAGATTACTGTGAACTTAACAAGGCAACACAAAAAGACCACTTTCCCCTTCTTTTCATTGACTAGGTATTAGACACATTGGCAGGAAATAAATTCTTTTCTTTCCTCGATGGCTTCAGTGGGTACAATCAAATCCAGATTGTTCCCGAAGACCAAGACAAAACTACTTTTACCTATCCATGGGGAACATTTTCCTACCGAGTCTTACCTTTTGGCCTATGCAATGCCCCTACTACATTTCAAAGGGCCATTCTCAGTATCTTTGCAAACTTAATAAATGAAGGGCTCGAAGTATATATGGATGAATTCACACCTTATGGGGATGATTTTGATCCAGCATTAGAAAATTTAGAAAAGGTGTTGCAAATATGTATTGACACTAGGTTTTGTTTAAGCCATGAAAAGTGTCATATGATGATGACCAAAGGAGTTATCTTAGGGCATTATATTTCAGCAGCTGGAATTCAGGTGGACCCAGCTAAAATTCAAATAATCTTGTTAATACACACACCCACCACACAGATAGAGGTACATAGTTTTCTTGAATTTTTTGGTTACTATAGAATATTTATAGAACATTATTCTCAAATAGTTGCACCTTTATATGCACTAACTAGAAATGTTGATTTTTGGACAGATAAATGTGACAATGCCTTTAATGATCTGAAAAAGCTTGTTTCAACGGCCCCAGTGTTGAGGGGCCCAAATTGGAATTTTCCATTCCAAATTTCATACGATGCCTCAGACACAGCAATTGGAGTAGTACATAGGTAGGAGGAAGACAAGAAACCATATGCAATCTATTACAGAAGCAAAAATCTATCCCCCGCTGAATTAAATTATACTATGACTGAGAAGAAATTTTCAGCTATACTACATGCTATAAATAAGTTTAGACATTATATAACTGGGTATCTTGTAGTACTATATACTGATCACTCTACCATTAAATTTTTAGCAAATAAACCTGTTACAAATGGAAGAGTGACAAGATGGTTGATTTTATTGCAGGAATTTGACATTACAATCAAAGATCGACTTGGGAAAGAGAACCCTGTAGCTGATTTTCTGTCAAGAATGCCAAAGCCAATAGACACAGAAGGAGTTGAAGATCACTTCCTAGATGAACATTTGTTCGATTTTACTGTCAAAACCCCATGGTATGCTGATATAGAAAATTATTTGGCAATAGGTAAACTACATAAACATCTATCCCTTAATGAATAAAAGAAGATAATACAGCATAGTACCTGATTCTCTTGGATTGGGGGCTACAAATTTCATACAGGGGCAGATATGCAAATAAGAAGATGCGTCTGGGAGGATGAGGTGTTTGATATTTTGAAAGCATGCCATGATGGGCAGTGTGGCATTCATTTTTTAGATCGTAGAACTTTCCATAAGGTTTTACGAATAGGCTATTATTGGCCTACCATATTTAAAGATGCTAAAAAAATTGTGCAGGCCTATGATAGCTGCCAAAGGGCAGGTTGCCCTGGGTAGTCTGATGAAATTCCTTTGAACCCTCAACTAGTGATTGGACCATTTGAATGTTGGGCCCTCGATTTTTTTGACCCTATTAGCCCCCCATCAAACCAAAAAACATACATTCTAGTTGCAACCGAGTATGTCACGAAATGGGTTGAAGCAGAGGCACTTTCAAACGCTACAGAGGACTCTGTAATCTAATCTCTTTTCCAAATATTTATGCGATATGGCCTCCCAAGGGATATAATCACGGATGGAGGACCGCAGTTTGTAGGTAATAAACTAGCTGAAACACTACAAAACTACCACATTCAGCACAAGATTACAACCCCATACCACCCACAGGCCAATGGCCAAGTAGAAATCACAAACAAAGTGATTGAATCTATATTAAAAAAAACCGTTGCCTCACAGAGACATGATTGGACCTACAGATTGCCAGAAGCATTGTGGGCATATTGAAAAATGTGGAGACCCACTATGGGATATTCACCATATCAATTGGTGTTTGGAAAAGAACCCATCTTTCCAATAGAGTTTGAAATTCAGACATTAAGAATAACTCAAAAGGTGGGCCTAGATTTAAATGAAGCCCATGCCAAAAGACTGCAGCAAATTAATGAGTTAGATGAAATTAGGCTCTCTGCTCTTCAGCACACAACGTTAATCCAACAACAGAGAGAAAAATGGCATGAAACCATTATCAAATAAAATATCTTCCATGAAGGAGACTGGGCACTCCTATATGATTCTAGGTTTCAGTAGTTTCCAGGGAAACTCTAGACACGATGGCTCGGACCCTATGAAATACAAAAAGTGCATGATAATGGCACTATTACATTAGCCACCATTGATGGATCTAGACATTCCTTTAAGGTAAACGGTCATCGTGTACGATTGTATCATAAACCACTTACCCGAGAATCCTTTTACCAACAATTACGGCAAGATTCTACCATGAAAATTCTGGTTGAAGGGGATAACTCCTCCTCGGTACCAGTTTATTAAATAGTTTCTTTTTAAAAAAAATTTACATAAAGATTGTTCATTTATTTGGATTGTTTGTTTTATGGAATTCATTTTTTTCAAATCTTTGTTTATTTCGTTTATTTTGAGTTTTTATTATTTGTTTCAAGGAGTTTTGTTTTTTTCAAAAAATCTATTTATTTCGTTTGTTTTGAGTTTTTGCTATTCCTTTCTAAAGGAACACAATTTTTGTTGTTCCTTTCGAAAGGAATAGGAGTTCCGCAGATTGTTTTTGCTATTATTTTTAAAGGAACAACACCTTTTGAGTGGAGTGTTTCTTTGTTTTAGATTAGCATTTTGACAATTTTTTATGACTCTTCTAAAGGCAAACATATTATTCATATGCAATCATACAAATTAAAGCTTACTGTAATCAGCAAATCAAAAGAAATCGTCATTTTTAAGAAAGTTGTTTAGTAATGATAAAAAAAAAAGGGAAAAAGGGAGATAATCAATAACATTATTTTGCTGTCTTACTACCATTGAATTAATCTGATCGATTATCCTTATCATGTTGATTCTTCCCATATGTTATAAATTTCTTTGATTTTTATTTATGGAGTAGGAATAAGGGCATATTCTTTTATATTGAGATGTTCAGACTTCTTCCACCATCCATACTCTTAAGGAATGTTGAGCCATCCTTTATGTATAAGCAGGAAAGTGTTGTATGAAAAAGAAAATATTTACATAGTTCAGTAATAATTTTATGATTTGGCAGACGGAGGATAGGGGGTCTCATCAAGAGCTAGCCTACCATGATCATAAGGAAGTCAATGAAGTGGCATTCCCATCATGGCCACCAAACCAGGGATATGGTCCAATGGAATTGAAAAATATTAAAGAAGTCCTTGGAACATAACGTCTCATCACGAGCCGGCCTGCCCACTTTTCACTTCTTCCCGGTGAATGGAATTGTGATTTATCTGGTCACCAAGCCAACACAATGGCCTCCATTATGATATTTAACAAGCACTTCCTCAGCATAAACAAAGAACAATGGTTCTAAGGGTGAGAAAGCAACTCTGTCAAGGTTATGGACACCTGTGGGCAACAGAGCTTTGTTGATGGTATTGGAGTCACATTTATACACATCAATAGTCATATTAAACCCTTTTTACTATATCTCTATTTAAATATAAAATGAAAGTATGAATCCTTAACCTTTGATTTTGAACCTATTATACATGAAAAACATTATAAATCGATCACATTAGTTTGAAGTGGGTAGTAAACACATCTGTACTTATGTTTATCTTAAGTTGTCCCTTCTCCTTATATTTGAATCATTGCAAATTATTTTATATTTATTTACAATTTATCACGTGCATTGATCTCAGTAATTGATATAATTTGATTGAATGTATCATAATTATGCCTGATTTTTCCTGTTGTACAACTGTTGTGCCACACTTGCCTCTCTTTTGATGGTCGAGGATGACCTATTATCCTTCAGGGGGGGCACGGACGTCTACATGCAGATCAAATCCCGATATTTCTTTACCTGTATGCGAACCAAATCCCTGCATTCTAGGGAATAACAAAAATTTAACGACATTGTTCCAATTCACCATGCTATGTTGTTCCATTACGATCACTGTGTGTTTGGAAAGAACTAACAGTGTGCAGAAATGATGGGAGGACGACCAATTCGCAGTGAGCCGCAAGTGATAGTCATTTCTGATGTTGCACGAGAGATTTTGGAAAGATTATGATGGATTACATATTTCACGAGGATGCAACAACCCCATGAAGCAGTGGCCACCAAATTTTTACAGAACTTGCATGAAGGATTCTCCGTGGTTAGAGGAAGACAAATAGCTGTATCCGATGAAATAATTGCGGAGGTGTCTGGTATACCAGTGCAAGGAACTATATGGGCTCAGAAGAAGATCAGGATTCGAGAAGCCATGAAGATTTTTCAGGATGACGAACAGACATTGGTTTTCAAAGGCAAAGCAGTTCAGACAGCATCATTGGGAGAACCATGGATAGAATTGGCCAAGATAGTGCAGGCTTATATAACATGCGACGGAAGGAAAGACGTGGAAAGACCCCACGACATTAAGTTACTGGCTGTATTAAAACAGAAATGCACTGTAAATTTTCCTGCACTTTTAAATTCCTTACTGCATGATATCGCCCATAGTATAAGAAAAGCTAAGCATGCAGACATGGTGGTTAGCCACTATTGCGTAATCAGATTAATATTGAGTCATAGTCACGCCCAACAAAAAACCAATTGGGAAGATTTGATATTTTCCATTGATGGAGGGTTAGCCTTACCTGCCCTGAAACGGAAGAGAATGGCTAGCTCAATAGTTGAGCCATCAACTCACAGACAGTCCCTCCATTCAAAACGAAGTAGGGGGATGATGGAAGGACTTCTGAGCAGCAGTAGCTAGCCCCTAGAATTGCACAGCTTAGAGGATGAACAACCTCCAAAATTGGAGGGAGGATGTCCTCGTACTGATGAAGAAGAGGAAATTGAGAGAGAAATTCGATATTCAGATGAGGAAGAAGGAAGTTATCATACCTATGAGGAGGACGAAGATAATCATGGTAGTGAAAGAGAAGGAACAGAGCCTCCTGAAAATGCTACTGTAAGCCCTTTACAGGAAAATGAATTGGCCCAAATTCTGGCCAATATGAGTGACTATGTGCAGCCTCACAGCCCTTTGGACCTTAACATTGATATTAATCAATTGCAGGAGCACTCTGTAGTCAACGAAGAAACAACTGAAGAAATGTTGGATGAAACAACAAACCCTAGTGAAGCTAGGGTTGCTTCCCCTAAAAAGCATGAACAAGAAAAAGAGAATATCGAAGCAATATCCCAAATTGGAAGCCCTCAGGGGATTGCAGAGTCAATCGAGGGTATGATTCCCGAAGAATTTAACCAATGGCATATGAATGTTGAAGAAGAACCCCAAGTAGAATATCAATAATAGAACCTAACTGAAGGTACGGCTGATATGGACCAAAACTCGGTTGAGCAAACAGGTTCAGATAAAGGAACAACTGTTCCATTAAAAAAGAGGAAGAAAGTAACTGAGATTCAAAAGCTTCATAGGGAACGAATGAAGCTTGATAGACTCGTGGAACAGTTCAGGCAAACCATTAGGCTTCTGAGAATGAAACAAATGCCTAGGCGAGCCCCCAAGAGAAGAAGCATAGCTACCAAGCGAATTTTGGAAAAGAGAAAAGTGGCTGCTAATAGGAACCCCCAAGTTGCAGAATCCATGCCTGAACCTAATTATGGAGATATGGAACAGCAAACAGCTATTCCAACACAAGTTGTTCCAGAGGGGGCCACTTCAAGTGAAAACGTGCAAGCTAGTAGTCAGCATACTTTTAGTGACCCTACATTAGCTAGACTCCAAGAGGAGTTGGCACAGGCCCGACTAGAAAGGAAAAGGTTGGAAGAAGACACTGTCCCTGGGAAGAGATATCAGGAGTTGCAGCAACAGATGAATACTATCCATGAAGCAGAAGCTGAAGCTCACGAAAAGTGTCGAAAATTAGAGGAAAAGGCTGACAAGGTAATGAATCAATTAAAATTAGCCTAAAAATGAATGGACACTCTCTGCTCATTGTACACTCATGTCTTAGCCTATAGATTCCATGCCAAAAACTATGCTTTATTTTTACTAGAAAGATATTTACAGCTATAGATTAAGGCAGTTAGTGTAGGAAAATCTATAGAGTTGAAAACTATAGATGACTTTGTATCATGCTGCAAACTTTATGGGGTCAAAGTATAACGCCTTTTGTGTGAATTTTATTTGCATAATATAATACTTGAAAATGATTGTGAGTCAAACCCTAGCCCTTTTGTGGGAGATGTCCAACACCAGGCATTCATTTCCTTTGCTGTAAATAAGTTAAAATGGCTTAAAGCCTATAATGCTTTTCAAAGGCAGGAAAATGAATTAGATTTGTGGGTTAGGAGTGAACCTGAGAACCATTATTTCTTGAATGGGACAGATTATTTCTTATCCATTAGAAACCAGGCTTATATAGCAGCTAAGGTTCGGTGGAGAATTTCCAATCAGAATGTGAAAAATAGAGAACCATTTAATTATAAAAACTTTGGGCTAGCTGCAGACCGGTTGATTTCCTATAGTAATCTCATTTTAAAAGAAGGACCATTCTGGCTAGGATGTAGGTTTCGAAGCCCCATTGCATGGTATCCTGATTTAGACTACAAAGCCATTTACAAACTTCCTGAAGGAAAGACAGAGCATGTTTTTGAGGAATTAGCTGCACTACATGGTTTTAGGCCTTTTGATGACAAACCTTATCCGACTTATTCTTTAACTGCTCTCCATGTGAACTATAGTTTTCATGAGGACATGAAAAATATTAAGCAGGGGGGTATGTTGGGCAGTGAAAAAGGTATGAAATCATTGTGTATTTTCTCATTCTTTTACTATAGACATACTCCTTTTTACCTTAGGAAGGTAATTTATTATATGAATCATGGTAGAATTGGAAAGGTTTATGTTTATTGTAAAAATATGACTAAAGATTGCTTTTTGTTGATAAAACAAGAATTAGACAAAGTGAACAGCTGGACCAAAGGCGAGGCTGAGATGAATGCAACTGTTGTTCCTCCAACATTAAACCATGTCCTGCCTAGGACAGGCAAATCCAAACGCATTGCTAAGAAAAGGTAGGGGACAACTCAGCTTTGGTCAAAGTAAACCAAGATGATAACTAAACGAAGGGAAGCGAATCCCTCAGGATCCTTCGATCCTGAGGGATCGCTGTTCAAAGTCATCTTATTCCTCGTCTTGTCCGTCAGGGTCTAATATATAAGGCAACGTCCTTTAGTGATCAAAGGGTCGAAAAGTTCTCATATTCAAACATTTCCCTTTGTATGTAGTGTCCCTTATTAGTGAGATAGCTTTGATGACACTTATGTAGCTTCCTATGTCTGCAAGTTTTTGGTATGAATGTGAAAATGAATTTAATAATTTGCTGAAGTGTGAATAAGACAGTTGTTTCTTGTATTATCTAAAGCTTTCAAAAAAAAGGGCTTTTTGTTGGAAACAATTTTTCAGTGACTAATTCTTTAGGATTTTGTGCAAATGAGTATTAGTGATTATGTGACATCTACTTCTCTATCTTACTGATGGTGGGTAAGGTGGGACCTTACATTGTAATATTGAGTTTTATTGACTCCCAGCTTTAGAGAGAGATCTCTGTAATACTTTATGTTTGATTAGTATCAAAGACTCGTTTCATTTCATCTCTCAAGTTCTAAAGTAGCCCAATAGTATTTCAATGGTGCTAAGGGCCAAGCTCTGGTGGAATTACCTTGCTATTTGTATTTCTAATATTTGCTTATTGTTGTGTGAAGTCGTGTTTGAGTTTATTACGATTACAGAGTTTGATTGATTGTTGTTGGATTGAATATAGATTCATTGTGAAGCATTAACGAACTGCACTTCTGTTTTATCATTTGCAAGAAGTGTATTCATTGTTTATTTACCTTGCTATCTTTATAAAGCTTTTTTGTTCTATAATCAATTCTAGTTGTTGTTCTATTGATTCATGATCCGTTATAATTGATTGTTTTGTAGTATTGGCAATCGATAGGATTGGAGTATTGAGATTAGTTACTTGATTGCGTTACGTTTACAATCGCTGTTCAATTCATGTTGTTGTTCCATTTTCTGTTTATTGTTCATTTCTTATTCACAGCTTCAGATTATCCGATAGATTGGTTACAGTTGCTGTGTTGCATAGGAATTACGAGTTGATATTCCTTTCTAGCTTTTGGAGTTTCTTTCAGGTATTTTCATCAGCAATTAGTTTGAGCTTGATTTCATTGCTTTAAGAACAAGACCACCAACTGTAGAGGACACTAGTTATTGCTTCCAAGTTCCCAGATTGGTTATCTTGCCTTAGTTTGATTTCAGTTGCATTGATTTCTAAGGGAAGGAGTTACTACTACTGTATCCCTGATCGATGGTTTGCAGATTGATTTCAGAGCATTTCCATTTATGTTGTTGTAATTAGATTTCTTTACAGGAATCTCTTTACTCTTGTATTTAGAATTATGTACTACATCTTCACAGCATTACTCTTAGTTAATTGCAGCCTCAGACAGAGTACACTCTTGAAATAAAAAGTCACTCCCGGATTGATGATTAATGTAGGCTAATTTTGGTGTTTAAAAGATACCTTTTTATGACCCAACACCAGGGATGAGGAAGAACCTCATATCCGTCTCAACTTTAGAGGACAGAGGATATGAGATATTGTTCAGGAGAGGACAGGTGCTGATATATCCCAGGGGCGCTCCAGCTGATTCAGCTAGAGTGATAGGAGTACACCATGCAAATGTGTACAATTTTGCATTTCAGCCCCTTTTGGCATTGACCGGTAGTACCGACAGCAAAGCTAGTAGTTCTGAGCTGTGTGAGATTTGGCATCGCAGGATGGGGCACATGTATCATGGGGCCTTAAGGACATTGCGGGAGATCACTAGAGGTGTGCCAGATTTCAGTACTGATCACTTTGATACTTGCAGAGGATGTGTGATGGGCAAGTTTTCCAAATCCTCTTTTCCCAGCTGTGACAGTAGAGTGACTAGGATACTTGATTTGATTCATTCTGATGTGAGTGGTTGGATGTCTCATGTTTCCTTGAGTGGATATGATTATTATGTATTATTAATTGATGATCACTCTAGGAAGACCTGGATTTATTTCTTGAAGACCAAGATTGAGGTCTTCAAGCGCTTTAAGGAGTTCATAGCTCTTGTGGAGACTCAGACAGGCCGGAAGATCAAGTCCCTAAGGTCGAACAATGAAGGAGAGTACACCCTTGAAGAGTTTGTTGACTATTGTGCAGAGGTAGGCATTAGGAGGGAGTTCACTATTCCATACAACCCCCAGCAGAATGGGGTTGCAGAGAGGAAGAACAGATCAATCGGAGGGGCTTCCAAAGCCATGTTACATGATGAGGGGTTTCCATTGTTTTTATGGGTAGAGGCCTGCAACACTACTGTATATTCGTAGAATAGGAGTCTACATTGTGCCTTGGGACATATGACTCCGGAGGAGGTTTTTTCTGGGAAAAAGTCTGATATTGGTCATCTTCATATCTTTGGGTGTATTGCATAATCCTACGTACCCAAGGAGAAGAGGACCAAACTAGAGCCCATCGCAAAGAAGGGTATCTTTGTGGGCTACAGTGAGACCTTGAAGACCTTTCGTATTTATATTCCCGCACAGAGGAGAGTTGTTGTTAGGCGGGATGTGAAGTTCGAGGAGGACAGGGCCTTCAGGAGGTCACGAGAGTTCGAGTATCTGGATCAGCCAGACCCTTAGGAGCAGCTGAGTCAGTCGCAGGGATCTAGTGGGCAGGGATCAAGAGGATCCGAAGGTACATTGATTATGGTGTCAAGTCCATCGGTGAGCAGTGGCTTGCTGAGTCATAGGGGTGGTTCTTCAGGAAACATGCAGAGTAGTCCGCAGAGAAGTTCACTAAGAAGTCCACTGATGGACAGTTCACATGGTACTTCAGCATCTACAGGTTCAGGTGCAGGTAGGAGGACAACACATAGACAGTCAGGAGTTCAGACTCCTGAGGACGAGGAGGAGGAGTTTCATTCTCCAGTGCGAGAAGTGTGCTCAGGGAAGAGGAAGCCCAAGTGGATTCAGGATACCTTGAAAGAGGCCACATCTATTGCTGGGCCTAAGTGGCCGGTTAGAGGGAGCAAACCACCTGAGAGGTTTTGTAGCTATATGGAAATGGTCGCCAACATCCTTGTCTCTGAGCCTTCTAGCTATGAGGAGGCAGCTAGCCAACAGGTCTGGAGAGAGGCCATGCAGGAGGAGTATTCTTCTATCATGAAGAATGACGTTTCGGAGGTGTTGTCGAGGCCTGAGGGCAAATACGTGGTTACCTCCAGATGGCTTTACAAGGTAAAGCATCCTGCAGATGGCAACATTGAGAAATTCAAAGCAAGGTTTCTGGCTAGAGGGTTCTCCTAGGTAGAGGGAGTTGATTATGAGGAGACCTTCACTCCTGTGGCTCGAGATTCTTCTTTTCAAAGAGTTCTCATAATCCAAACCTATATATCAGAGTAGTGAAGGGTGAACGAGTCATCATTATTCTATATTTAAATGATATTTTCATAAGAAGTGTGGAAGGTCATATTCAAGAATTCAAGAGACAATTTGAAGCATAATTCCATATGAAGAATCTAGGGTTGATGCAATAATACTTGGGGTTGGAAGTTTGGCAAGAACCTAGTGAAATTAATGTACGTCAAAGAAAGTATGTGATTAAGATGGTGCATATGTTTGGAATGATGGAGTGAAAACCTATGATAAGCCCTATAGTTAGAAATTTGAAGAGGTTGAGTTTTAGGTCCTTATAATACTATTTCAACCCCCTTATTGTTATTGTTAATGTAGGCCCCATATTGTTATTGTTGTGCCCCATAGAAATTCACTATTGGTATTGTTGTTAGGTGACAAGTAAGAGGTTTGACCTCTTATATATAGAAAGGAGGTGTTATTTATATCATGCAATAATTGTTCATTTATGTGATGTAAAGGAAGTTTCCCCTCAAAGAATCCTTCATTTAACTTGATGATCTATCTTATTATTTTCTATCAAACTACCCATCTATTGAACCGAACCAAAGCTGCTCTTGATAAAATTCCAACAACGTTGATCTTGGTTTACCTGGTTTGCTTGCCCTTGCATGAGCCTTCAGTCCAATATTAATTGATAGTATCCCTCTAAACAAGCTTATATGAAGTAGAAAACGGAGTTTTGAGTGAGTTACACATATCTTCCGGAATGTCCTGCAAACACCACCATAAATAACCAGATTCGTTTTCTTTCCCTTGTATTAGCCTACGGTCCAATATTCATTGATAGTATCCTCCTAAACAGGCTCAGATGAAGTAGAAAACAAGTTTTTGATCTAGTTACACATCTCTTCATGAATGTACTACAACCACCGCCATAAATAACCATAACCAGAAAAAAATCTTCTAAATTATCTAGTAATTGAGAAGGAAAGGATTAACCAAGCTATGAAATCCCTCAAATCGAACCCACTAATCGAAATCCTTCAAAAATGCCCAGTGAAATTATTTTAGGACAAGGAAAGTATGTGACTAAGATGGTGCAAAGGTTTGGCATGATGGACTACAAACCTATGACAACCCCTATGGTCACAAATTTGAAGAGGTCGAGTGTTAGTTCCCTATAATACTACTCTAGCCCCTTATTGCTATTGTTAATGTAGAGCCCATATTCTTAATTTTGTGCCCCATTAAAACTCACTATTGTTATTATATTGTCATAACTTAGACTTCTTATTAAATAGAAAGGAAGTGTTGTAATTTATATCATTCAATAATTGTTCATTTATGTGACGTAAAGAAATTTTCCCCCTCAAAAAAGTGTGGATGTAACTTGTTGATCTATATTTTTATTCTATTTCAAACTACCCATCTATTAAAACGAGAGCTTCTCTTCATAAATTTCCAGCATTGTTGATCTTGGTTTGTTTTCACATGTATGAGCCTATTGTCGAATATTAATTGATAATATCCCCCTAAACAAACTCATATGAAGTAGAAAATGAAGTTGCTGGCTAGTTACACATATGTTCTTGAATGTCGTGCAACCACCACCATAAATAACCAAAAAAAAATCTTCTAAATTATCTAATAATTGAAAAGGAAAAGAAAAAGATTAACCAAGCTATGAAATACCTCAAATCAAACCCAGCAATCGAAATCCTTCAGAAATCTTCCTGTCAGATTTCGTTCATCTAAAAAAGTGTGAAATTTTCAACTAAAAAAGAGTGAAATCCTTCGGAAATCCCCTTGTCAGATTTCGTTCAACTAAAAAAGAGTGAAATCTTTCAGAAATCCCTTGTCAGATTTCGTTCAACTCAAAAAGAGTGGAACCAAGCCAAGCAATTCCCGAGTCACAGATACCAATTCGATTTCCAAGACACCAAGTGCATCAAAATCCTCAAACATGAAAATCGGCAAAAGTAGGAGACTTTATTGAATATGGAAGGCAGGGCATCACTGTGGAGGACGTGGGCAGGGAAACCTCGGTATTTAAATTTAAATTTAAATGATGTTATTTTTTAAATAAAATAAAATAGAAATAGAAATGATTATAATATTATACTGGTTAATAACAATATATAAAATACAAAGTGGAGTAGCAACCTAAGTGGGCTCGTTGAGTTCAAATTCTGAAATGGGTCACTGAGTTTAGTGGAAGTAATTGGATGGGTGACCTTCTTGGGAGAAAGCCCAAAAGTGATGATTGATTGATTAGCCCAAATTTTATATTATAAAACTATTTTACCCTAAAATTATATATAATGATATAAAATAATTATAAATCTAAATATTTTGACAAAAATATTATCAAAAATTTTACAATTGGCATAATAGGTACTAGTAAGATAAATCTAAATATTTTTACAAAAATATTATCCAAAATTTTACAATTTGCATAATAGGTACTAGTAAGATTAGCCAAGATTTATAAAATTTAAAGATAAACTTCCATCTTTAAAATTTTCTCTCCTTATAAAAATAGTATGACTTATTTCCAAAAATAATATCCAATATACAAAATATTTACAATTTAATAATTAACATATAAAAATTGAAAACAAAATACAAAATATTTACAATTTAATAATTAACATATAATGCTTAAAAATAAAATAAAAAATAGCATTCTCAAAATTCTATTTCGCCCGATTATCTATCCATGAAAAGTAATAAAATACATCTCTTATTAATTATGACTGTGCATAGATAAAACATGGAAAAATTGATAATTTAGAGTGTAATAGATTCATACCTTTCCAAAAATACAACATAGCTTGCTTCCTTGTTAGAGAGAATATATTTGCGACGTGACATTGGGCAGTCAAAGTGAATGATATGATCGTATTTCAGACTCTTGAGTTCTTCAGTTTGAAACATGACATGAACCTGTTCAAACAATTTTTTTTTAAATTATAATTTAATATTAGAAAAAATAATTGTATATTTATATTTATATCACAACTAATGTTATCTATGCTAACCTTTTTAAAGGCCAAACTTTTTATGGTATTCGGTTTCATTTTCGAACCAATTGATCCACTCAACCACTCTCTACAAAGAGCCTTTTTAAAGCCATAACGGTATTCTGTTTCAACCACTCTTTATAAAGAGCCTTTTTAAAGCCAAGACTTTGTATGGTATTCCGTTTCAACCGCTCTTTACTAATAACCTTGCACTCATCATAATCAAGTTCTTTCATCAAATTTATGATGACCCAAGCTGATAAAATATTTTGGGTAGTGATTACGCAATGCTGGTCTCTATGTTTCCTGCAAATGCCACAATACAACAAATTTTTTTCTTTACATTATAAATAAAATTATGAATATTTTAAATTAAAAATAAAAAATTTAAATAAAATCATTTATACCATGAAAATAGATAGTTCATAAAAGTTTGTATTTTTGGACTGTGATAATCTCCTCTGACATCAAATAGATGCCCCTCTTCCATACCTGATTTCATAAACAACAAAAATATATAAATATCAATAGTAATGTTTTATTTTTTTCATTAATTTTAACCGTACAAAATATATGATATATACATTATTATTTTGATTTTTTGTTTTCTCTCTTTACATAATTAATAGTCCAAAATAAATAAATATTTTTTTTTTAATTTATTAAATAAAACTTTTGATTAATTGATTTTTTTTCTTAAAGATAATCTTATCATCTTTCTCTACATATATATGAATTTTGTATTAAATGATTTCAATAAGTTAAAAGGGTTATGTCAATTATTTCAACAGGTTAATAGGGTTGTATTAGCTTAAAAGGGTAGTGTTAATTTAACAAGATGTTTTGTTAGTGGTTTGCTTTTTTAGAGGAAAAAAACTATAACGGAATTTCATTAAGAGTAAAATAACAGTTTACATTTCACTATCCCAAATATTCTATGTCACATATAATGTCCATCATATAATAATACACATTATCATGAATATACCCCAATCATCCAAACATATCTATTTCTATGCCAGTGATAAAGCAAACATCTAGTTCAAAAAACAATTGTAGAAACTTTGAAAACGTTCGGCAAACATGTGGCCAGTATTCAAATATAAAATCTGAATTCGTTTATGGGAGAACCAATGTGCACCCAACGATGGACATGAGAATAGTATAAGAAGTCATCTACCTCCCTCAATCCTGTTTTAGATAGAGAGTTGCCTTCTTAGTTAGAATTTTTGTGTTCGATGTCGAAAGTGTGAAATTGTTGGATGTGTTCTATGTGGAAAAGTGTGAAATTTCTGGATGTGTTTTATGTGGAAATGTGTGAAATTGCTTCATGATCTCTTTTGTAATTTTGGATCAATTTCCTATTAGTACTAATATTTTTGTGTTGGATGTGGAAAGTGTGAAATTGTTGAATGTGTTTTATGTGGAAAGTGTAAAATTGCTCCATGAGCTGTTTTGTAATTTTGGGCCCATTTCCTAATAGAGTAAGGCCAAATGATGTGTGTCCAAAAATCCGCGTTATGATGGTTTGAAAGTCTCTTTATAAGTTGATGTGAACTATCTCTTTCATGTGCAAACCATAAGAGCCACACAAAGCCATCACTGCAGCCTTTGTGTTTGTACCAATCCTACCTGTGTCCTTCGAGCATGGAATGCCCAAATTCCACCCTCCAATAGCTAAATCCACAAACAGTATACCTCTATGATGAAGGGCTTCAATAATGTTATAAGTTAAACTTAGGGATTCATATAAATCTGTTATTCCATCATATCCATTTAAAATGTCATTCTGTGTCCCAAAATACCACTTTACTCTCCTAAAGGCACTCAACTTGACCTTATGGAAACTTGTCCATATATAAGAACATTTTAGGCACCCAATTTCTGATCATGTGAGCTACTAACAAAAATGTAAGTCTCTGATATACTTAACAAAGATAATACAACCCCATAGTTCGTCACCAAATAACGCCCTCCATAATTTCTTTAGGAGCCAGGAGCAACGAAAAACACAGGTATCTAGAATACCCCATCCATCATATTGTTTTTGGTTTAGAAATCGTTTCCGAGGCAACCAGATAGATTTTCTGTGTAGGCCTTGAGCCGGACAATACAAAATCTGCGAGTCTAGATCAAATTTTAGAATACATATCAGCACGAATAGCAAAGAGATGCATCCAATAAGTCACTAGTTGTTTAGTACAGATTGTGTCAAAGTATATCTTCGGCCAAGTGAGATGTATCTTTAGGTCCAGGCCTGAAGCTTTCTGTCAGATTTTGAGATAAGCCAATCCCATTCAAAACTCCTATAAGAGGTCGCCTTCATCCGAAAGTCTAGATATGTGAAACCATCAAACCCCTAGAAAGTCCATTTGAATTGAGGCTATCAATAACCAATTTGCGAAGATGAGTCTAAAGCAGTCTAGAGGTTTAGAAGAATTGGCCATAGATGAGAATGATGCACGAGTGAAGAGAGGAGAAAATATGGCGCAAAGAGTCTTTTATTGACCAATCCTCGAATATTATGAGAAAGGATAAACATAATGAGCAGGAGGCAGGGGGCATACCAGCTCTAAGGGCTCGAGGGAGACCAGTGTCGAGAACATGGATATCATGGAGGTCACTAGAGTAAAAAAGAAGTTGTTATACATGGTTGGATGAGCATGGTAAAATTAATATTCCATATAATTTTTATGCTATTTAATTTATAGAAGCCTACGTTAGTTGAGTGAGTGATGAAGTGCTTTTTAGTAAATGGCTTATTAGCCAAATGTAGCTCTAATCATCTGGAGATTGAGAGGTAATTATTAGTTATAATTTATTTTCTATTTATTGACAGTGAGATATTATTATTATGGATCAAACCAAAATATTGTGTAACACACTGTGGCCACATGAATAAAGGATCGCCTATGCAGAGATGAGTGAGGTTGTGTGGATTGTGCCTTATTTTCCAATACCATAAATATAATCTATGTTATTTTCATAATTTTATTGCATTATAGGATATCCTATTATTCTCATAATTTTCTTGCACAGGGTCCATGGACAGAGACTGTATCTTGGAAATAGGCAAGTACCATAAGCTATACTATGGATTAGACTAAGTCCCAAGTGCCCATACGAGTGGAGTATTGGTCATGAGCCATGGCACTTGATGAGCACCATAATTAGGTACGTTTCAAGGGGTTAATTGTCACCTTTTTAGCCCTGTTAGTCTCTCTTTCTCCCATTTGATTTCATTGTTGATTAGGTGCTCAAAATTATGCTAAAAATAAAAGTTCTCATAATGACTCGAAACTTGAACCACCACATAGTTTTCGTCATTTTCAATCTGACGCAACTCATTTTGCACGAAATGGTCTCTGTATGGCTTCCGAAATGAGTTTTATTCGTTTTACTATATAGGCAAAGAAATCTAGACAGGGAGCCAAGTCAGCAGCTCGTACTGCTGACGTGGCATGCTGACTAGGCAGTTCAAAGTTTTGTTCAATTTCTCCTCCTGCTAATGGGATACAACTAAGTGGAATTTGTAGATTGGTTCGAATTCATGGTGAATTGCTAGGTTTTCATTGGGTTTTGATGGGCCAATGAGAAGGGGACATGTGGCTCAGCCTGGGCCACCATGTGTCCTCATAGTTTAGCAAAATTATTGTTATAAGTTGGAAGGAGTGGGTGAGGGTTGAAAAGAACACCTTCACCCCACCAACAACGTACGCCACGAGTCCGCCTACCACTTTGATCATAACCTTATACATTACCATGCCAACTTAAATTGTATGAAGTCTTCCAATTGGGGGAGAGGGGGCCAGCCCCCAAAGCACATGATTGTAAACTCAGACCAAAGACAAAGCACATGAGGTGATAATCCTTAAGAGCGCCATTAAAACCTTAATCTATGTTTAATTAACAGTTAAGTGGTGTTATTAGTGCTAATATATAAGTACACAATTCAAACCATAATCTCAATTAATTAAGACCTAATGCGGTTTAGTTAGAACTAATCCAATTTAAAGGTTGAACAAGATAAATTACCGCGAAATCCATTTAATTAAGTTAATCCGGATAAACTTGGAGGTCCAAAAAATATAGCGAAGTTTCTATTTTTGGTGCCACCTAGCCCGAATTAGTGGCAGTTAGTTAAATTTAGGGAGGAAATTGTGGAGCAAACTTGTAGAGGTCATAACTCAGCGAATTTTCAACCAAATGAGGAGAAGAAAGAGGCTAAGGTACCATTTCTGAGTATTCTAAACTCATTGGTGCAGGTTCAGGAGCAGAAAAACATTATAAACACATAATTTCACAAATTTGAGCATAGTATAGAAGCCCAAGCCATGGAAGTTGGACCAAGGAGATGTAGCTGAGGAGGGGTAAAATCCTTCATCAAATCCTTGTGTTGATGTGTTTTATGGTGATGTAATTTTATTTTATTTTCTACCATTTAGTATTTCTTTTATGTTAAATTGTTCATAAAAATAACATAAAAAACACTCATGAGACACTTGAACCCTTACGCACATGTAAAAAATTGGTTTCAAAATCCAAAGGAGGAATTAGCAAAACATTACTAACATACCACATTAATATCATTTTTGATATCAGAGCTTTAGGTTTGTGGTGAAATAAGTGATCTAAGTGTTTTCAAATTTTTGTCATGATTACAAAGTTAAAACTCAAAAGAGGAGAAGGGAAGCTCGTTGAAAGTCCTGCAGTTGGGTGAATAGGAAGAAGTGAAAGGTTTCCAAATTATTCAACACAAGCACATCCTCAAGTGGAAGTTGAGTCTTTAGTGAGCATGTCTCATGAAGGAGAACCTACCGTGACAGAAGATGAGAGAGCATTAAAAAATGATTTTTTTTATATGACTGACATGGTAAAGGTCCTCTATGAGGAGAGGAATTGAAGGATGCAAGAGAAATTTCTAGGCCTCCTAGATGAGAGGGTTCTCCGGAAGGATGGGGTCATGAAGATGATAGGAAACCACCATCCACTCCACCATCATCCTCACCATTATATACACCTTCCTCTTCATCATATTCCACTACCACAACCCTTCAATTTTTTCATCTGCATACTTCAAAAGGAACTCATAAATCACCCTAAGTTAAACTTGATGTCAAATTTGAGCTACTGATGTATAATGGAAAAGTGAATGTAGAGAATCTGGATAATTGGATTCATCAATTGAAGGTTTATTGTAGAATTCATAACCTTCAAGAGGATGACATAAATATTGAATTGGATTCCTTGAGAATGGAGGGTACAACAATTGTATTTTGGGAAGCAAGGACACAACATGAGCTTAAAAAACATGGTAACATCTCAATTTATTTGATTAATTTTATTATTTCCATTAAAATAAAATTCTACCCTCTAGCTTACATCCAAAAAGACATTATGGACTGGCATAATTTTATAAAACTAAAGGGACAAAGTGTTCAAAATTATAGACAAGAGATTAGGAGAAGAGCACTAGTTTTGGGTGTCAATTTATGTTCTGAAGAAACTTTGTTAAAGTATATTGGGGGTTTGCACAACTATGTTAGACATACTATTCTCATGTTCAATCCCACAAATTTAGATTAGGTTTTTGTTTAAGCCACAAATCTAGAAGCAAGAGGTAAACATAGTGCAAATGAGAAAAGTGATAGTTTCCTTAAGTATGAAGGTAAAGGAAAGGGTAAGTTTAATGGAAAATGAAAAAAAAATGGTTGTATTAAAATATATAAAGAGAAACTCACATGTAAACATCGTTCGAAAAATGGCCATGATGAAGACCACAGTTGGCAACTCCATCTACAGTTGAAGCCAAACAAACTTAAAACCAAAGAGAAGGGGAAAATAGTTGCAATCATTAAACATTACTTAGGTCGAGATTCAAGAGATGAAACCAAGATTACAGCAATGGGTTTGAAGGTAATAACATAGCACGCACTTTTTCTTCAAGTTGTTCTAACGTAACTCAAGATGATGATATAAGAATTGAACTCTGCCATATTAGAGTTGTTTCAAAACATACCAAAATAGACACTATTTGATAGTGGTTCTCAAACTAATTTCATTTTTGAAGACTTATTTAAGAGGTTAAATCTAGAAACTATTACATATCCAAGACCTTATCCTTTAGGCTAGAGATGAAATAACAAAAACTTGCAGGTAACAAGGAAGTGCATCCTAAGGTTTTCAAACAATTCAAACTTTCTTGCAGAAGTTGAACTTGATGTAGTTCCGCTTGAGATTTCAGGTATTGGTTTGGGAAATTGTTATCTTTATGATAAGAGGGTGGTAGTTCATCACCATGAGAATAAGTACCACCTATTCAAGAGTGGAATTGAGTACACAGTTACAGAACATAAGAAGAAGAGTAGTTTGTCTTTTATACATGCAGGAGAAATTAAGAGAATAGTGAATGCAAGTCAAAATTTGGCTTTGTTAATGTTCAAGAATAGTGATGTTTTGAATGAGACCTTTCAAAAAGATCTATCAAATGAACAAGATGAATCTATTGAAGTTTCTAATGTTTTTAATAAGATGTTTCAGGGCTCTAACATGTTTCCTTTGAAAAGAGGTAAATAAGATATGAAATATTTGTAGTTGTCCACATCAGTGTTGAATAGTGATGGAAACAAAATGCCAGTTCTAAATGGTTAAAAAATAAAGGAACAAGCACCAAAATTTTTTGACAAAGAGGGCATTGGGTTCAAAATTTCTTTGTGTGGGTTTAAAAAATTATTGTCTTTGAAATGGGATGTTGCATGGCGATGGAAATCACATTTGATCAAGAGTCGAGCCAAGCACAAGGCGAGACATGATAAACATCGTGAAGTCCATAGTGTTCAAGGTGAGAAGAAATTGATGTTGTTCAAGTTTCCTTTGATTAATGACCGAGGTGGGAACAAGTTTGTTTCTTCAAGGATAGATTGTTGTTCTACAAATTCTAGAAAATTGCACCATGATGGTGTCTACAACAATAAGACAAGGTCTCCAAAATCAAGGAAAAAGACTAGTTTTTATGAAAAGCTCAAATTGATCTAGGAAAATTCTAGTGGATTGAGACTAGAAGGGTGAGGGAACTGTACCCTCATCCACATGTTTAGTAATGAAAGGTATTTCGGGGTCTAAAATATTCCAGTGTGGAGGAATGATAAGGTGCTTAGAATTATGCTAAAAAATCTAAGTTCTAAGAATGACTCGAAACTTGAATGACCACAAAGTGTTCATCTCTCTAAATCCGGTACCACTTGTTTCATGCGAAATAGACTTCGTATGGATTCATAAATGAGTTATCTTAGCTTTAATAAACAAGAAAAAAATGCAGACATGGAGCCTAGTCAACAACCCGTACTTCTGATGTGGCATGCTCACTGAGCATGTCACAGTTTTTGTTAGTTTCTCCTCTAGCTAATAGGAGACTACCAAGTGGAAATTGTCGATTCGTTCGAATTCATGGTCAATTGGCAGGTTTTCATTACATTTTGATGGGCCAATTAGGAGGGTACAAGTGGCTCAGACTGGGGCAACCAAGTTTCCTCCTCACAATATATAAAATTTATTGTTATAAGCCAAAAGGACCAGGTGAGGGTCGAACAAAAGACCTCCACCCCGCCAACAACACATGCCACTAGTCTGCCTACAGCTTAGACCTTAACCTTATACATTACCGCACCAATTTAAAGTGTATGAAGTTCGCCAATGGGGGTGCTACCACCAAATTGAGTCTTATTGGGATGTTTCAATGGTCAACTTGGAGTAGCTATTTCAAATCAGATTTTGACTAAATATTAGCGTCTTCAGTCTTAGAGGGCTCTATCATCTTATCAAAGGATTTACTCAATTAGGTCTTAAAAAAGATGGCTAACTCTGTGAGTTTTTTAGTGTATGTCATTGTAGGTGAAAAAATGGGATAGATTTCACTACCATTGGGCTCATGGAGTTAGTAAGAAGGAATTTAGTGACAAATGAATCTACTTGTGGAAGCTAAGGCTTTTATTGTTTCAATGGAAGGACAATACTAACACAGGAATATTCAGTAGCTAAATTTTAAAACGAAGTCAGATCATGAGTAAAATGAATTCTGAGTAATTAAACCTCAAGATAGTGTAAGTAAGATAAAGAGAGACATAAAACATAAGATCATTGAAACATTCCAAGAATTTTAGGTGAAGTAGAAATAAAGTCTATCAATATCACTGATATCAGAAATTACAATAGTAGCAGTCTCAAGTAATCATCTCCCAACCCCTTCTAACTCTAAAAATATCCAATTTATAGAGTGAGGACTCATACAAATTATTTTCCACCTTGATAGCTTCGAATTCCCACCTCAGAGACCTATTTCAAACATGATTCCATCACTTGGAGACTTCCCAGGGATATTTCTGTTTTACAGAGTTTGAATACAAAAAGGACTCTTCTTTCATTAATAGTTGAAAAAATCCATTTAATAACCCTTATCAACTTCAACCAACTAGTTTTATGAGTGTACTGTTGTGCTGATGTGTTATTATTCCACGTGGATACTAAGTTGGACCTCCTCCAAGTTGAATTTTTACAATTTTTTCCCAAATCTGGTTAGTGAAAATTCTAAAAATTATGCTTCAAAGATGAGTGTATAATTTCTAAACGTTGATGCCTTTGTAGAAACAGAGAGACGTATTTTTATATGGACCTATGCTAAATAAAATCCTCTTTCATATTTCCAAAATATATTTTTATTTGGTCAGAAATCAAATTTGAAGTTGAGTGCTAAAACAATCATGTACAAAAATTCCGTAGTACTCATTTCATAGCATACTCCAAAATCCACCTTTTGCATAACCTTTGACCTTCCTAACTGTTGGAGGATCTTCCTTGGGGCTAATTAGCTAAATCCAAATTTTTCCCCTCCTTATTTCTCCATAAAATTGAATTTAAAGGCAAAAGAGCATCTTCAGAAATTTTGTAGCGTTTTTTGGCCTCAAAGCCTGGAGCATGCTACGAAACTCCCTGATTATGGAGAAAATTCCAAATTATCTATTTTTCTTCTAAATTTCACTTGTAGGTCTGAAAATTGATATTATGAAGCATGATCATGCAAACTTTCCTTTTACCCTCTTCAAAATCATCATTTTCACCTTTAGCAAGTTTTTTTACTAATAAAATGACTCTGTTTTTCCTGAAAAAATAGGATTCAGAGATGACATCTTGTATCCCTATCCTTGATAGATGTTTCAAAAATAAAGGAGGTTTTTGTAGGTCAGTATTTTTGGAAGAAAAATGTCTCTTACGATTTTTAAAACCTTCTCCAGCTATCCATAATATGCATTCTAAAAACATGTATACAACATGAAAATTTTGCATTATGAAAATAGAGCCGAAAGACATCTCTGAATCTACCAATTTGTAGCATGTTTGAGAAAATTAAAAAAGGTTAATGTTATTTTATATTTTCTTGAAAATAACCTCTCTCATTTTCTTAGAATAATTCTTTTTTTTCCCAGAAGCTGCCCTTGAATTTGACAACTAAAAGTCAAAAAGCAAAGAAATCCTCAGATTTGCTATGAAATTGTTAGGTAGTTTCGTAGCGAAATCTACCTATTTTGCACTAAATTTGATACGAAACTGTGTTTAACTGGAAAGTGGAAGATGTTTCTGATTTAAAAGTGTGGGAATGAAAACTAAAGGACGTGATGTAGACTTGACTGATATGACAAGGCTCTAGGTGGTTTTAGACTTATCGTAGGCAACACCATATGCAATGTTTTCAAGAATTTCATGAAAATGACTATGAGATATCATGAACCTAGGTGAATTACCTTATCAATCGAAATTAAAACTTTATGTGTGATAACAGTGGCTCCACTAGGGATGGTGTGTAGTATTCCGGAAGTGAATTTTCAGCAGATCATGCCTAAAAAACGTATTCTTCAGGTATGAGAGCTTCAGCTATCACATAATATCTTTTAAAATGTTCATCAACCAAAATAAATGGCAGCAGAAACATTTACTCAGCTTTTAAGGGCAAAAAGGTGGGGAAAAGTGAGGATTTTGGCCTTAAAATGAGTGAATAAGGAAATCTGCGTACAATTACAGGTCAAGGTTCTGGAATATGTTATAATAGGTCAAGCGGGACTTCCATGTCGAATTTAAGCTCAAAAAAATGCGTTTTACTATGTTAAACAGTTCCTCCTTCCCGACTAGTCAAGAAAAACCCTGATTTCCCAAGACTTTGAGTATGCAGAAATTTTCTGAAGAAAGGGAAGCATATTTTATGAATGTATGAGATTAAAATATCTATGAATAATCATATAATGAGTTTGATAACAATGCATAGGCTTTCAGCAAGGTTAAACAACAATTTATATAGAAAAACCCCTCAAAAATAGAGGTGCCGCAAGACCAAGATTGATGCAGAAACCCTTTCAGAGTTTTCTCCAGAAGATGTGAGACAAGAAGATGAATATACAGCCAATAATATATATAGCAGCAAGAGAGAGTACAAAATATTGAGGAAACAACCTCTCAAGAGAAGAAATGCAATCCTCCACAACACATGTACATAAACATGAAAATCACTGCTATTTCTGCATACACCCCAGGCTATGAAAAACACAGTATAATATAGAATGCTGCTCCAATACACAGATATGACAATATGTAGCTCAAATACAATAGGGTAGCAAAGCTCTAACCCTTATAAGCAAGAATAACTCAATCCTCCAAGGGATTGGCTAAAATACACAATACGACAAAAATGCCGGAGTTGCTGGGCAGCTACTGCAACTCCAAACTCAAACCAAATAGAGAAGGCTGAATATGATGAGAAACTGAAATAGACCTCCTCCAATAGATCTCCAAAGTGGAAGGCTGATCCTTACACTTGAGATCTCACTCGCAAACCAACCTGCAAACCCTCACTGCAAATATACCATGAAAATAACGCAGATACTGAGAGGGACTGCGAAGTAGAGGCAGAATAACTATTGGCCTGATGCCAAGATATAAAAATAAACTCCAATATCTCCCAATCCGATCCTCCAAAGGAAAGAGAAACTCTCCCTCTGAAAAACAAGAGAAGGAAGTGGTGTCGTAAAGTCACCACGGCCACACCCTACAACACAATATTACGCTGCTGCAACAATAACGCTATCCTGGAGGATGATCCTAGGAAAATAACCTTGCCCGAGCAGGCACTCGAAGTCCCCTAGGGCTAAGGGTGAGATCTCCGCATGGAGACACTTGGTGCACTAAACAGTTCAGCAGACGGGCTAAACAGCTAGCGTGCCAAAGAAAGACAAATGTCTCACTCAATAATCAATAATCCAAGAATCCAAGCATGCCCCAAATGAGGAGGCTCCTCCATCTTTTATAGTGTCAGTTTCTCTCCAAAACCCAATGTAGCCTCTCTGTCTCTTCCACATCCTCATCCTTATCCACATTCTCATCCTTATCTGCGCAGAAGCTTGGAGAAACTTCTAGAGTGTACATAGGCCCCCTCCTCCACGTGGTGTTGGGTCCCCCCTTGACTCCCACTTAAGTCACAACGTTGTGCTACTAGGTGGATGTCTTATTTCATTTAAGTGAGTTTAGACCCTCTTTACTCACTTTTTATTTACTTACAAACTATAGGTGGAAAAATAAACAAAATAGAATATTCGAATTTGCTGTCGCAAATTAGGAATATTACAGTCCCCCCCGGAAAAAATGTTGCTTTCCCTCAAGCAACTGCCTGAACAAATCTCCACCGATACTGAAAAATATGCCTGGGTCCCAGATGCGCCACTGAATCTCCCCTAAACTCTGCATCATCCTGATATGAAGGGATCTCTCAATGCCAGTATCCCAAACTGATCTCTCATGGTACCAATCAACCAATGAAGACCATGACTCCTGTTGTGTTGTATCTGTCATGGTGTAAGCTGTCCCATCGATTGTGTACCAACTCATCTCCTCTCTCCAATCAAGGCATGGATTCTGGAATATGATGAGGAACATCTCCCTCATGTGGATCCTCCATCTCCAAGCAATCATCCAAACAAAATGAGCCACCTCCCAACAAGGCAACTCCTGAAAATCTCCTTCCACCTCAAGCTCCGGTAATTAAGGTGGGTTGAAAGTCTGATCTTGGCAAGCATCGTAGCTTACCCCATGCTATCCTTCTCTCCACTCATGACAAGTGTAGAGTGTATGCTGATCTTGGGCTACAAAATCATTGCCCTCCAATGGCAAAGTGAAGAACAATCCTCCAAAGAAGGTTCCTCCAACAATGAAGAACAGGCTAGCCCAAAACAATTCATCCATGAAGAATAGGACATGTGCATCATGGATCATCCTAATGAGATGTTTGCTGAAGGTGTTACATGAGGATACATAATGCAAACAATCTCTCACAAGGATACAATGTAGTCTCATCCACTGCAACTTCAGAAAATTACATGGCAAGCAATGTGCACTATTCATCACATCTACTAATGGATAGTAAATGGCTGAATATGAAAACAACATAAGACCAAACACTTGTCCATGGCTATACAATGGATGACTATCAATCTCATGGCCCACCTCAAAATAGAATGCATATGTAGTAGCGGTGCCCATGCCTCCTCCCATGCTCCCATTAGAACATGTAGTGCAGAAATTGTGAGAATTCTTCCCACTCAAAGACACATCCAGTTCATCTGTCTCCCTCATAATCAAGCCTCCCATACAAATATGATCTATATCAGCAAATGAAGACATGATCAACAGTAAAATGAAGGAAATGCTAAAGGTCTCATGTGGTGCAAGAAGGTACCAACAACTTCCCAAACAAGTACAACACATTTTTACAAGTTGCTGCTTGATGAAAGTACATGGAAAAATGTTTCTTGTTACATAGTTAATCATGCATGTCTTTATATGATACATGCTATAGCACAGAAAATGAACATACATGTGATGATAAAACATTTTCCCAAGGCCACAAAAGAGATGGTTGCCTCCATCATGTAGATTAGCCCAATACAACTCATGGGGAAATGTGACAAACTTGCCCCCTTGTGAAGCAATGCACTACATAGGAATGTCATGAGTGTGCAAATAAATGAATGTATAAACAAATCCCTCACCATATGCTGGAAGTAAGATGGTACATGGGTCCATACATGAGTCCTTCATAGTGTTTTGGCATGCTATGAAGAAGAATGAACCATGTGCTACAAGAAGATAATCGTCCTCATGCTTGGAAACCCAAGTCAAGAATAATATGCCATAGATGTCTCTATCATCATTACCTCCTCTTTGTGCAACAAATATGAAGTGATCCTCGGACCTATGGGTTATAGATCCACCATATCTCTGCTGCGCACACTTCATCCATAATGTTCTGCTCCAAGGTGACAACGCTATGAGCTCATGCAAATAAGCTCCTGCCAATACAAGACTCTGTTCTTTGACATGCTCCTTGTCAAAGACTCCTCTAATAATGCTGCAACAAATGTGGAATACTCCCCAAGATGGAAGTGCTTCCCAATCATCATCAAAGATCAAGGAGATAATGCCATCTCCTCCCCCTGCAACATCATACAAAGTGTGAGAGAAAATTTTCCCTTGCTCTCCTAAGCAAAGCAACAAGACATTTTGCTGCCTCCCCATACTTCCATCATACCAATCATGTGATGAAGACACAATGAATGATATGAGTATCATATCAACACCATGCATCCATACTCTATGTCTCTCAATGATGCAAGTATCCCGCCATATTTCCTTCATCCTCCGACTCTTAGGAAGAGTGTTTTCCAAGTGGTGGCCCAACTCTTTCAAGACTAACCAGCGCAGCCAAGCCTCCTGCTGCCCGGTATCATAGATCTGCAAGTACAAGTGATGGCCAAACTCCCTCAGGAGTAACCAGCGCAGCCAAGCCTCCTGCTGCCTAGTATCACAGATCTGCAAGTAGCCTCCTAGCGCCTTGCTCATCATCCCCATCCACTCAATCACTTGTGGATGCCTCCTTCTTCTCCTCATCCTGGTACTCCTCCCATGAGGGCTACCATCCTCCCAAATCAAATTGCTGATTTTGCACTTCATGGGATTTTGAAATATAAACTTCTCAAGGATCAATGAGACCCTATCATGAATCAAATAGGTGGTAGGAAAAAACCTCCCATCATGATGTGTGGGGCTCAAGGGATGTCCAACACAAGCATGAGAGATGTTATACATCCGAAGATGTCCTCCATCTTCTATCTGCTCTTGTGAGAAGGGAACCAAATCATTGTGTTCCATAGTGTGTTGAAGTGCATCTATAGTGAGATATCTCCTTGAGACCTCCCCTTCATCCATGTTGCAAAGCGCAGTGCAACCAGGCTGCTGTATAGTAGCAATGAGATTTGACCCTTGGTCTACAAGAGTCCCGTCCTCAAAAGTGTTGGCTGGCCCAACTGTCGATGCATGTGGCTGCTCGTCCATGAGTGGGACAGCGTTTTCACAAGCCTCCTCAAGAGGTGATGTGATCTCTTCTTCTCGATTAGAATTGGAAGTGCATGGTACTTCCTCTTCTTTTTCTTCAACCTTCTTAACCTTCTCAACAGTGGATGCATCTTTTCTGGATCTGAAAAAGAATAAACTATCCTTTTTCACCGTTCCGGTCCTCTTGGGCTTAGACTCACAGGGACTAGTGGATCCCTCATGCATGGGAAGAGGTGATCTCCCAGTAGTATGCTGCAAATCTGAACTCTGTATGCTAGAAACTCCATCCTCTCTGAGCTGACAGTAATCTTTGAAAGGCAAAATTGCTTTGAAGTCTTCCCCCATGGACTTCCATTCTCGGAAATAATCTCCAAAGGGTACATGACCACACTGTTGTGAGATCCTCATATGTTCCATAGATAATTAGCTCCATAGGCTGAGCCAGAACTATGCTCTGATACCACTGTAATATTCCCAATAATGGATTCTTCAGCAGATCATGCCTGGAAAACGCATTCTTTAGGTATGAGGGCTTCAGCTATCATATCATATCTCTGAAAATGTTCAGCAACCAAAATAAATAGCAGCAGCAACCTTTACTCAGCTTTTAAGGGCAAAATGGTGGGGAAAAGTGAGGATTTTGGCCCTAAAATGAGTGAATAAGGAAATCTGCGTAAAATGACGGGTCAAGGTTCTGGAATATGTTAGAATAGGTCAAGAGGGACTTCCATGTCGAATTTCAGCTCAAACAAAGGCGTTTTACTATGTTAAACAGTTCCTCCTTCCCGACTAGTCAAGAAAAACCCTGATTTCCCAAGACTTTGAGTATGCAGAAATTTGCTGAAGCAAGGGCAGCGTATTTTATGAAGGTATGAGATGAAAATAACTATGAATAATCAGAGAATGAGTTTGATAACAAGGCATAGGCTTTCAGCGAGGTTAAACAGCAGTTTATATAGAAAAACCCCTCAAAATAGAGGTGCCGCAAGACAAAGATTGATGCAGAAACCCTTTCAGCGTTTTCTCCAGAAGATGTGAGGCAAGAAGATGAATATATAGCCAATAATATATATAGCAGCAAGAGAGAGTACAAATATTGAGGAAACAACCTCTCAAGAGAAGAAATGCCAGCCTCCACAACACATGTACATAAACATGAAATGCACTGCTATTTTTGCATAAACCCCAGGCTATGAAAAACGCAGTCTAAGATAGAATGCTGCTCCAATGAAAATATATAGCTCAAATACAATAGGGGAGCAAAGCTCTAACCCTTATAAGCAAGAATAACTCAATCCTCCAAGGGATTGGCTAAAATACACAATACGACAAAAATGCCAGAGTTGCTAGGCAGCTACTGCAACTCCAAACTGAAACCAAATAGAGAAGGCTGAAGATGATGAGCAACTGAAATAGACCTCCTCCAATAGATCTCCAAAGTGGAAGGCTGATCCTTACACTTGAGATCTCACTCACAAACCAACCTGCAAACCCTCACTGCAAATATACCATGAAAATAACGCAGATACTAAGAGGGACTGCGCAGTAGAGGCAGAATAACTATTGGCCTGATGCCAAGATATACAAATCAACTCCAATATCTCACAATCTGATCCTCCAAAGGAAAGAGAAACTCTCCCTCTGAAAAACAAGAGAAGGAAGTGGTGTCGTAAAGTCACCACGGCAACACCCTACAACACAGTATTACGCTGATGCAGCAATAACGCTGTCCTGGAGGATGATGCTAAGAAAATAACCTTGCCCGAGTAGGCACTCGAAGTCCCCCGGGGCTAAGGGTGAGATCTCCGCACGGAGACACTCGGTTGCACTAAACAGTGCAGCAGACGGGCTAAACAGCCAGCGTGCCAACGAAAGACAAATGTCTCACTCAATAATCAATAATCCAAGAATCCAAGCATGCCTCAAATGAGGAGGCTCCTCCATCTTTTATAGTGTTGGTTTCCCTCCAAAACCAAATGTAGCCTCTCTCTCTCCTCCACATCCTCTTCCTTATCCACATTCTCATCCTTATCTGCATAGAAGCTTGGAGAAACTTCTAGAGTGTCCATAGTCCCCCTCCTCCACGTGGTGTTGGGTCCCCCCTTGAATCCCACTTAAGTCACAACGTTGTGCTACTAGGTGGATGTCTTATTTCATTTAAGTGAGTTTAGACCCTCTTTACTCACTTTTTATTTACTTACAAACTATAGGTGGAAAAATAAACAAAATAGAATATTCCAATTTGTTTTCGCAAATTAGGAATATTACATGGTGTGCCCTTGTGGTACAACAAATAACTTATAGTTCCAATGCCACCTTCATTGGGCTGCTCCCATCTTCAAAATGAAAAATTGCAACCTACTCTAACCTGTAACCTTGGCACTGAAAAACCAATAGCTACTAAAAAACTGAAAGTACACATGCTTAATTTAAAAATGAAACTGACAAAATGCTTGATCTTCAAGCTTATTTATATAGAAATGATCTTATTTTACTTGTTTAGCATAAAAGCTGAATCAAGTGATCTCACTCTTCCAATGAAGCCAATCAAGAAGTTAAGTACTGGATTGGAATAGACATTCCACTTCTCTAATCATAAAGCCATTCTTGAGAGATGACAAGTTGTTCCACCATCTGAATTTGTATACATAACTAAAAATCATATTGAAATTTGTTCCTATAGAAGATTCTAGCAGAGCTGCAAAAGGATTTTTGAAAGTATGCACGAATAATTCTTGTTGATTAAAAATAAAGTGTGAGTAAACATGATCCTTTGATGGTGTTCCTTGTTCAGATTCTTCATTTTAACCCTTGCGAACTTTCTCAAATAAAAAAGAAAAATATGTTGATCATTATTTTCAAAAGGAACTGCCTCAGCATGTACCACAGAAATTTCTAAAGGTAACTCTTCATATGATTCAACAAGCATACCCATATGATTGTCTAAAGTTTAATTTTCAAAATTTTCTTCATTTGATGTAGGTTGATGCAAGAAATGACATAAAGAATAAATTTCTTCCTTTACCTGAGGATTATAGCAATTATCTTCTAGTATTCCCTCTTGTTGTTTGAAATGATTCTCATATTCCTGATGATCAAAAGACTGACAAGTCTGTTTCAAATTTTCATCATACTCAGAGGATGTAACATGATTTTCATAAATAAGCTCCTACTGGGTTTCACTTTCATCGAAGAGAGAGGCTATCGTTTCTTCTTGTTGATGAAAGGGATTGTCATGAAGGGGATATAAAATTTCCTCATCCATGAACTCATCATCTTCATAACAATTCTCTAGATATTCAATAAAACTCACACAATGTTTACAGAAGTCTTTGACCAGCAATAAGGAAGAATGAAATTCTTTATACATCTCATAAAATGCAACATGGAAGTTAGCAAGGCAATATAAGGAACCATTTGGTAGGCTTTCGTACCAAGACCATGCTTTTCCTTCTAAAGTGACCATAAACATCTCCATCAGACAATCCTCAGGGAACTGAACCTTAAGCTTGTGTACATGCATATAGAATCTAACCAAATGAAGAGTAGCATTGTCTTTCTTTTAATTTTTAAATATGGGAAGATCAGTTAACGATTTGACCTTTGGCATAGTGTTTGGAAAACTAGGGATGTTAGACCGATTCATAGGGGCATACCTGGTATTTATTCTTGTAATGGAACTCATCTTGGAAATTCATCAAGCTACTGATCCTAAAACAATGGAGTCACCTTCCAATTTATTATTTTACGTGTGGAGTCACCAAAGTAGAAATACAACCAATATGTGCCTAAGTGTTTTTTGCTCTCGGACCTTAGAATTGAAAGTTTGTTGTTCTTCCCAGGGAAAATTTACACCTTCCGTCCCTGGCAACGACGCCAAAAATTTTATCATGAAATTGAGTCCTGTTGGGCTACTTTAATGGTCAACTTCGAGTAACTATTTCAAAACAGCTTTGGACTGAAGATTAGACTCTTCAGTCTGAGAGGGCTCTCTCAACTTACCAAAGGATTTACTCAATTAGGTCTTAAAACAGATGTCTAACTCTGTGAGTGTTTTAGTGTATGTGATTGTAGGTGAAAAAGTTGGATATATTTCACTACCATTGGGCTCATGGAGTCAGCAAGAAGGAATTTAGTGACAAATGAATCTACTTGTTGAAGCTAAGGCTTTTTATGTTTCAATGGAAGGACAATACTAACACAGAAATATTCAGTTGCTCAATTTTAAAAGGAATTCAAATCATGTGTGACATGAATTCTGAGTAATTCAACCTCAAGATATTGCAAGTAAGATAAAGAATATCAGGTGAAGCAGAAACAGAGTCTATCAATATTACTGATATCAGAAATTACAATAGTAGCAGTCTCAAGTAACCATCTCCAAACCCCTTCTAATTCTAAAATTGTCCCATTTATAGAGTGAGGACTCATACAAATGATTTTACACCTTTCTAGCTTCGAATTCCCACCTTAGTGACCTATTTCAAACATGATTCCATCACTTGGAGACTTCCTAGGGATATTTCTGTTTTACAAAGTTTTGAATACAAAAAGGACTATTCTTTCATTAATAGTTCAACAAATCCATTTAATAACCCTTATAAAATTCAACCAACTAATTTTATGAGTGTATTGGAGTGCTGATGTTTCATTATGCCATGTGGATGCTGAGCTGGACCTCCTCCAAGTCGAATTTTTACATTTTTTTCACAAATCTGATTAGTGAAAATTCTAAAAAATAGACTTCCAAGATGAGCGTATAATTTCCAACCCCTGATGGATTTGCATAAACTGAGAGATTTTTTGGTATATGGACCTATGCTAAACAAAAACCTCTTTCATATTTTCAAAATATTGTTTCATTTGGTCAGAATTAAAACTTGAAGTTGACTACTAAAAGAGTCATGTAAATAAATTTCGTAGCAAAATCTAAAATCTACCTTTTGCATAACCTTTAACCTTTATGACTGTTGGATGATCTTACTTGGGGCTAATAAGTTAAATAAAAAAAATTCCCTCCTTAGCTGTCCATAAAACTGAATTTAAATGGAAAAGAGCATCTTCAGAAATTTCGTAGCGTTTTTTGGCCTTCAAGCCTGGGGCATGCTACGAAACTACCTGATTATGGAGAAAATTCAAAATTCTCCCTTTTTCTTCCAAATTTCACCTGTAGGTCTGAAAATTGATATGATGAAGTATGATAATGCAAAATTTGCTCTTACTTTCTTCAAAAAACATCATTTTCACCTTTAGCAAGTTTATTTATCAATAAAATGACTCATTTTTTTCTGAAAAAATAGGGTTCATAGATGAGATCCTATATCCCTATCCTTCATAGATGTTGCAAAAATGATGGAATTTTTTGTAGGTCAGTATATTATGAAGACAAGCCTTTATTGGTTTTTTCAAAACCATCTCCAGTTTTCCAGAATCTACATTCTAAAAACATGTATAAAATAGGAGTATCCTGCATTCTGAAAATAGAGTCGAAAGACATCTCTGAATCTCCCAATTTCTAGCACCTTTAAGAAAAATGAAAGAGATTAATTTTATTAGATATGTTCTTGAAAATAAGAGCTCTCAGTTTCTTATAATACTTCTCTGTTTGCCAAAGACTTCCCTTGAAGTTGAAAAGTCAAAATTCAAAAAGCAGAGAAATCCTCAGATTTGCTATGAAATTTTTAGGTAGTTTCATAGCAAAATCAACATATTTTGCACTGAATTCACTATGAAACTATGTTTAACTATAAATTTGAATATTTTTCTGATTTGAAAGTGTAGGAATGAATACTAAAGGACATGAGGTAGACTTGACTAATATGACAAGGCTCTAGGTGGTTTTACACTTATGGTAGGCATCGCCATATGCAATGTTTTCAAGAATTTCATGAAAATGACTATGAGACAACATGAACCTAGGTGAATTACCCTATCCATCAAAAATTAAAATTTATGTATGATAATAGGGGGAGAGGGGGCTAACCCCCATAGCACATGACAGAAAACATGGACCACAGGTAGAGCGCAGGAGGTGCTAAGCCTTAAGTGCGCCATTACAACCTTAATCTATGTTTAATTAACAGTTAAGTGGTGTTATTAACGCTAATCCATAAGCGCAAAATTCAAACCATAATCCCAGTTAATTAATACCTAATTCAGGTTAGTTAGCGCTAGTCTAGTTTAAAGGTAAAGCGGGCTTAATTAGCGCTAAATCTGTTTAATTAAGTTAATCCGGATTAACTTGACAATCCAACAAATATGACGGTGTTGCTATTTTTTGTGCCAACTAACCTGAATTAGTGGATGTTAGCTAAATATAGGGAGGAAATTGTGGAGCAGACTTGTAGAGGTCATAATGGAGCCAATTTTCGACCAAATTAGGAGCATAAGTTGGCTAAGGTGACATTTTTGAGTATTTTGAACTCATTGGTGTAGGTTTCAAAAGAAGAAAAGAATTTTAAACACATTGTTTTGAAAATTTGAGAATAATATAGAGGCCCAAGCCATGGAAGCTAGACCAAGGAGATGTAGCCCAAGAGGGGTGAACAACTTCATCAAATTCCTATGTTGATATTGTATGGTGATGTATGGTACTTTTATATGCTACTATTTAGTCTTTTTTTAATGTTAAATTCTTCATAAAAATAACGTAAAAATCACTCAGGAGACTCAATAACTTGCAAGAGAACTTGAACCCTTAAGCACATGTAAGACATTAGTTTCAAAATATGAAAGATGAATTAGCACAACATTACTAACATACCCCATTAAAATCAATTATGGTCATATGTTACTTAGTGTATATGGTGTATTAATGGTTGTCATACTTCAAATACATAATGTGGTTTAAATGCAAGATAATAGAGAGAATATGCCATTTTGCTGATGATTTCACAATCAAGGCATGGAGTAGACAACAAGGAGTGATTGTAGGTGGTTAAAAATTTCCTTAACTCCTAAAGGTAGCCAAGGGATCATGAATATTCTCCTCCAACAAGTCAAAATCAAAGGAAACCTAGCAAGTGGAAGATCAAGGGGAGCCAAACTCCACTTCTCTCGAGCCCAAGGGGGGAAATCACCTATGTTTTAGGGAGTTTTTGGTAGCTACCCTTCAGGATAAATAAGGTAGAGAAAGAGCTCATTAGGATTCAATTTTTGGAGATAGCTATAGCACTCTTAGCTCATGTAATAGACATTTGTGAATCTCATATTCTATGTAACAAGATTGGTTATGAATTAAAATTAGTATTGATTTTATTCTTCAATGAGTCAGTTTCAGGGAGCTGAGATTGTGGGTTAGGGCCCAATACATTGGTCTCAGTCTCTCTTATGTATTTGTGTTTACATTCCATGCCGTTGTATTTAGCTTTCTTACATTTCATCTCAGTCTATTTAGTTGGCTTTCATTTGATGTGTTGTATCTAGTTTGCTTACAATTCATCTCATTATATTTAGGTTGTTTTCATTCCAAGTTGTTGCCATTGGTTTCTTTGATTTCATTTTGCAGCAACATATAAAACCCTAAAACCATGTGTTAAAGCCTCCCTCCCTCACATCTTCCATTAGGGCTTGAGGAGCATGGACCTTCACCACAGACCCAAATTTTCTTTCATTTTATGATTTCTTGGAAAAGGTTAGATAGGATGCTTTTTTAATCATGAAAATGTTGTAGATATAGAGTCAGTTTTATGATTTAAAGTTCATAGGTAACTTTTCTTAAATTCAACTCATCCTTTCCACCCTTTCCATAATAGATTTGTCAATGATGAATGCATGAACAAGTTTTTTGCTTGCAAGTTTGAGTAAAGAATAAGAGGAGGACTCCACAAACACCATTAGCTGCAGTTTCCACCCCTCATCAACCAACTTCCAACCAAATCACTTTCAGCTTTATTTTTGGACATCTCGACCAAAACACCGAGAGCTAGCTTGGAGGCACAAGACAGGCTTTGAGAGAAGTTAGGAGCTTGGCCAAAGAGCTGGCTACTTTCCATCAACCTATATCCACCTTCATTTCACCTCTCCTACCCCTTTCCTGACCATTTATGGCCTCAAACTACCGTCAGCCTGTTTCCTATAGCGTTTTTAAATATCCTGTACCACTATAGGAAATATTGTAGTAGATACTATAGTAGCACTAGTCAATCACTTCATCATCCCAAAGCTTCTCTTTCAGCTCATCTAGACCTGGAACAACCTCCAAGACACCTTCAACTCTAAAACCATGAGTCCAAGACCTTCTTGGGTCACCTCAACACCTCCTTTTGTTGCAAAAAAATGTTATTTACAAGCATAGTTAGCTCATTGATAGATGAACTATCAAGCATAGTAGCCAAGTATGAGATAGATTAAAATCAGCCATTTGGTTTAGCATGTGTGCCTAGATTATTTTCCCTTTCTGCAAGTTCAATTTGGAAATTTAAATCATGAATAGCACCTGGTTTAACTTTATTTATTGCATTAGTTTATGTATGGATTTCCTTTCTTGCATATAGTTATATGAGTCTTTATGATCTAGAATAGTTTCTGGTCTTTCTAATAGAGTAATGGTCATGAGCTATTTTCAATCTTAGCTTTCATTCAGAAGTGTGACAGACTTCATTCCCTAGAAGTAAACCTAGAAATACCACCTCATCATACAACTGGGAAGATGATGGCATGAGTATAATGCATTTGATAGCACTGTCACCTCCAAGTTTGTACTAACTCTGAGTTGATAAAGTAAAGTAGAGTAGCCTCTAGGAGTCACAACACTCTTGGTGCAATACCAGGGCTCACCACTTTTTGTCGTCGTTACTAGTAAGGTGTCTATGTAGATGCTTTAATTTTTTTTTAGCATTATTTTCTTCTTTTCTTTTGTATTCGGTTCCAAAATATTGAAAAATAAAAAAAACAATTTGACTATGATGTCGCGTAGGAGTTAGGATAACCAAGGAATTGTTTTGCCAAAAACCCCCACATCCGCAGACACAGTCACCCTTCACTCTTCTTCAGTGAATGTGAGGTTGAACACACCATAGGTGAGTCACTTGAAAACTTTGAAGAACCTATTGGAGAAGAAGACGAACGTACTTCAATTGAGGAACCCGATTCACTTATTCAAGCCATGCCTGAGGAAAAACATATGGGAGTACTAGAATGAAGAACATTAGCCTCTCAACCCTTGCACATTTCCATTGGCTTACTTCTTAGGACCCTGACACCTTCATGTTCGAATTTTTTGTTGTTTTCAGGACTTATGAATATGCCTTAGATGACCAGAAGATAAAACTATTCCCATACACCCTCAAGGATGCAGCCTTAGGCTGGTTCCTCGGTTTTCTTGGGAATAATATCACTACCTTCGAACATATTCAAGAGTACTTTAACAAAAAATACAAATACTATTGTAGATCCAAAGAAACCAAAGAATAAATATTTAGGATGACTCTAGGATGTGATGAATCCCTACAAGACTATGAAGAAATATTCTAGCTGAACTATAAAAGAGACAACTTCACCCTTGATCTTAGATCATTTAAATTGGGACTTCTCTAAGGGATCAGGTAAGAGGTGATAGAAACCCTAAATATTTTATCAGGGGGAGATATCCACCAGTTTCCTTATGAGGAGATCTAAATTGTCTTTATAAAAAACTATAGGGTAGTTAGGAAGAAAGGTATAGCTATCCAAAGCATGACCAACACCCCTTCCTCGTCCACTTCCATCGAGCATGAGTTTGGAAATATGTTGTAAGATTTCAAGAGTGAAATGGACAAAATGCAGATCAAGAGGAAGTAGGAATGAACTTGGCTATATTCTTCTCTAGATTTACTAGAAAACACCCTAGGAATGAATGTCCACTAAATGTCATTGAGTTTTTCTTTGTCTATGAAGACAATCATGCCACAAATAAGTGTCCCTCATTACCTGGGCTCAAATATATGTATCAGGGTGCGGAAGGAGGACCCGAGAAACTTTGTTTCATAAATCAGAGGAGGCCTCAAGGGCCTCGGTCATATCAACAGGGTATGCAAGGTGCACCTTGCTCCTACTATCATACAAATTAGAATGCACCTATGTAGGCATGGTGCACCTTAACTTCTACATCATGGCCTACACCTCCTACTTGGACTTATTGTTAAACATAGGAGAAACTAAAACACATAAATAGAAATATAGGCATTCATTGTTCATATTATTTACCATAGATATACATTTATAATACAATGGTTTGACTCTTGGATTCATCTTCCAAGGTCACTTGGACTCCTTTGTGACTCTTAGCCTTCAACACCTACCCATAGAGGATTAGGTGTTCAACATTCCCCCCCTTAATCTGAAGGGGTATGTGTGAGTCCAAGAAGAGAGTTGTAATAAAAATCTGTAAAATAGGCATGGCAGCACCTAGGCTGAATCATCTCTCTGAAATGTTGGCATAAAGAGGTCGTTTAAGGATGACCACCAAAACTGGAACACAATGCTTATTGCAGTTCTTGGAACTCTTCCAAAACTAGCAAGAATATGAGGGCTTCTGCTAGAGGAAGTGTCCCTCATATTTGAAGAGGGAGACCTTCAACCTAAAAGAAGGGAAGTCTACAACCTGTGATGGTTTAAGGATGACCACTAACACAGGAATGCTTGATGCATTTCCTGGAACTCTACCAAGGCTAGCAAGGAGCTGAAGTATTCTCCTAGAGGAAGTGCTCTGAATTCTTTAAAGAGGAAGAATATGAACCTCACATGGATGGTTTCAAGCTGTCCACCAACCAAAGGCATCCTCACGGTCATCCGTGTCTATGGCTGCAAATCTGAATATGGAATGATGAATTGTGGCTCAGGCTCGCTTTATGTGGCTTTGAAGCTTGTAGATGACCACCATTTCCCCCCCTATCAGGTAAAAGGTGAGATGATGGCAAAAACTCAATTGCAAGATTGTTCAATATTTGAGAACAAGTTCTGACATGCAACTTAAACATCTTCTTGGCTATTGATGCCCATTTCGAAGAAGTGATCCATCCAAGATAAATCTTTGCTCTTGCAGGAGGCTTGTCTCTGAAGCATTTGTGTGAAGAATGGGTGTGCTGACCACAATGCTTGCATGGGTTAATATCGAAACAGTCATCTTTTATATGGCCAAATAGATTACAGTGTTGGCATTTTACAATCTGTTTTTGTTGTTGTGGAAGTGGAGCAGGATCTGGAACAACTGAATTTAATTTGTCATGAAGAAATCCAGCACTCTGAAATTGAATGGGCTTGGAGTAGTCCGGAATATGAAAGTAAAATTCCTTGTCATATCCAAGACCAGTTCTGTGCTTGTTGTGGACAAGCTCTTCTTAAGGTTTGATGATGGGCTTGGGAGGTGTTGGCTACATTTTTTCTTATTTCTAAAAATCTACGCTTAAAATGGGTACTTCATCTACAATTTATTGTTGTTGATGGAAGACTGTCTCAATGTTCTAAACAAGAACAATTTTAGAATGATGAATTCACTGATGTAATTCTTCTTGCTGAAGTTGAGATTGTAGTTGCAGAAAATCAATCTTTTCTTTTGCATGATGTAAGCAAGTCTGAATATCAAAGATAGTTTCTTTACTAATTCAGATTGTGTCATCAACAAAATATTCTATCGAAGTTTCCAAGGACTGTAATAATTCATAAAATTTGGTCATTTTCCAAACAACTCAAGCTCAAGAAATAAAGGATGTCGGCTTCAACTGATAATGCACCCATTTACAATGTAAACAAATTGCGAATATTCTTCAGTTTGGTTTCAATCAATCTTCTTCAAAAATGGCTGCTACAATTTTAGAGTTAAATAGAAATGTCCACAGGAAAATGAATCCTTTAGCTACAAGCACCCATATTCTCCAACAAGTTCCACTCTACCCCTCTGAGAAGAAATTATGCTACAACATGGAGAATGTGGCTCAGTAATGAAATGAACTATGGAATAATACAATCATATAAACCAGTGCATTCAACTTCCTTTGCAAGTTTTATCAGTCGCAAAATTGTACATGACTTCCTAAATGTTGCAAAATTATATCATTTATCGTGTATTTTGTGGATATCTCTGAAGCTTTTCTTTGTTGATGTTTAATATCTGAACTTCAATGCACAAACTTCAACGTAATTCATCATACATAAAAAACCAGGTCAAACCAACAACGCTCGTATAATTGGCTCAATGCATCTCAGTGATTCAACAAATATACAAAAAGTGTTAAAAAACTTCAACCATATAACTCACTGTGGAATTTTCTTTTTATAATTCCTTTGTCTCAGTCCAACAAGAAAAAGATAATGAATGCACCCATAAACAATGACTAGTGTGCAACTCGTAGTAGAAACCAGGAAAACTATGGCATTCCTCTCTTATGGAATGTCAGCTTTAATGGGTTCATAACGCATCACAACACACTTTATGGAGATACCTCACATGTATACACATTTCAATGCAGAAATGTCGATCATCAAAACTAGAATCGTTGAACAATTATTCAATCCGTTGCACCATTTCATTGTTGTTCAACCCATCACACAACACAATTTTATCTAGGATATGACTTGTGCACCAAATGAATCTAAATCCAGTTCCATTCTCAGTGTCATGACCTATGAACAGGAAATCACATCGAATATAGACGTTAATGCATCTATATTTTTTATTAGTCCTTACCTTTATCTTCTGTAGGGTGACTTTTCACCTTCTCTGATATCTTCTATAGGGTGATTATTCAAATCGACCACCCAGTTTCATTGAGGTACGAGTATTTGCTTATGCGTCTTAGGAAAAATTCCCAAGAATGTTTTCACGCCTATACAAGAAGATGCTTACAAAGATGAGATACCAATTCATACTATCACAAAAATGTAAACTTGACTTTCATAATCACTTGAATCTATTGAAAATGATTTAAAATAATGGCTAGTGTCCTTCTCACAGCAGCACACTTCATCTCACAGTGCTGCACACGTTGTCGATTGGTCGACTCCACGATTGGCCTCCATTGCATTGCACAACTCTTCGACATAGCAAGAGAAATCCAAACGTTCACCATCGCTAGAGAAGTCCAAGCGTTCACCAAAATTCTAATTCAAGCGTGGGCCAGAGAACACTAATGCCAGCTTCAGGTCTTTCGTATCTATCCTTTCCACACCATCTAAAAACACTGCTCAACACAGTCATGTTAGATCCATCACAAGGCTCTGTGATCACCCCTAGGTGTGGAATTGATGTTCAGAAATGTAATGCATGCACAGAAAAACAAATATGCTTCATAAGGAATGTACACTTACAATGACAAGCTCAACGATGTAGTAGATGAAATGCATAAGTGTAGAGGTCAGGTCAAGAATTACAATGCATAAAGAATCTGTATAGGCCTAAAAAAAAAATTTAATGCCCAACAGGTCGTAAGAGTGAGAGACAAATATGTTAGGGAAAAAACTGTTATGCAAGCAATATAATGGACATGCCAGTGTTATAATTCAAGAAAATGCTGCCTATTATTCGTTCTATGGAGGGTGTTTCTTCTACCAATATTCCATATGAGAAACTGAAGAAATGGCAGAGGAAAAGTACTAAACAAGGAAAAGGTGCAGTTCTATAATAGCCACAAAAATAATGTCACAAATAATACTGAGCAAGTTAAGAGCGCACTAGCTCTGGTACCATGTTAAACACAGGAGAAACTAAAACACACAAATAGAAATATAAGCATTCGTTGTTCATATTATTCACCATAGATGCACATTTATAATACAATGGTGTGACTCTTGGATTCATCTTCCAAGGCTTGCACACCTACCCATAGAGGATTAGGTGTTCAACACTTACAACCCTTTATATCACCCTCAACTTGTGAACCAACTATTCCAAAAATATGTTCCTCAACCACTTCAGTGGAGAAACCCATCACAAGGGTGGAGGCCACAACACAATCAACCACTTTATTTACTACATCCACCCCAACCTCAACCTCAACTCACCCATTCTACTCCACCTAAGTTTCCTCGTATGCTTTCCCAACCCAATATGAACCTGGACAATAAGCATTCATGATAGGTTTACAGTGACGAAACATCCTATCCAGCATATGATGTAGATATACATGAGATCAATTTCAAGCCGGAAAGAGTAATCCCTGACAATCATCCTCCATCTCCACCTGTAGAACCTAAGGATGAAAAGGAATAAAGAAACACTCATATCCAACATTCTCATTTTCCATGGTGCCTCATCCACTCTAGTTAGCACACCCGATAAGAGACTAAAATTATAGCAGGCCATTAAGGATGTTCCTATTTACAATAGGCTCATAAAAGAAAAGTGCTTTAAGATACATGGGATAAAGAAGAAAGACACCCCCACCATGAATGTAGTGGGATAACTATCTCATTTAATGTTGGGAAGGGTGGTATTCCTGAAGTACTTGGACCCTGGAAGTCTAGTAGTAGATGTACACATCGATGGTGTCATAGTCCCCAATACTCTCATTTATTTCAAGGCTGCCATAAATGTGATGACCAAGGAAAATATGCTTAAAATCAACCTTCGATGATCTTTGACAAAGAACACCACTGTTCTAAAACTTGCAGACAGGTCTGCAATAGCTCTGGAAGGAATTTTTGAGGATATTATGGTCTCAATCGACTCTTGGGAGTACCCTACATATTTCCTAGTCCTCGAACCAAAATCCAACTTTAATGGATATCCTATCATTTTAGGAAGACCTTGGTTATCCACAGTCAATGCTTATATCAAACGACGGGCCAGAAACAAAACTATAAATAATGGGCCCTTGTCTAAATAGTTTGTGTTATACTCTTGCCTAACCTTCCATTGACCATGACCTAGAATATGAGGTATACAGTACCACACCATACCCCATTGGTTTCATAGATATTGTTTTTAGAGGGGGGTAGCCCGATGAGGATGACCTCATTGACCACATCGTTCAAAACCAACCCCCCAATGAAATTCCACTCGATGAACTTGTCAAAGAATCTCAAAGCCATCGTTGGATTAAGATGCACTCAGTTTATTGAATCTATGAAGCCACCAAGGCTGTGGAATTTGGCCCATCAAAATCTCTGAATATTAACTCATCCCTCTCAGCCAGAGAAGAAGAGAAGTTGTGTCATCTCTTGATGGAAAACCTTGATGAATTCACTTAAGACTACAAAGACATGAAAGGGGTACATCCCTTGGTGTGCACACATCATAATTATATTAAAGAAGGATGCAAGAATGTGCACCACCCCGAAGGAGGATGAACCCATCTCTAAAGAACATAGTGAAGGATGAACTACAAAATTTATTGTATGTAGGTTTCATCTATCCCATATAAAACAATGAGTGGGTGTCTCCTCTTATTATAGTCCCAAATAGTAATGGAAAATGGTGAATCTGTGTTGACTATAGGGAACTAAACAAAGCCACTAAAAAGGACCATTTTCCCTTGCCCTTCATAGATCAAGTCCTCGATGGCCTTGCAAGAAAGAAGTTGTTTTCTTTCCTAGATGTGTTTAGTGGGTATGACCAGATCCAAATTAGCCCTGAGGATGAGAACAAGACTACTTTCACATGTCGCTCTAGAACTTTCGCTTACGGAGTCCTTCCCTTTGTGTTGTGAAATTTCCCCACTACTTTCCAGAGAGCAGTCGTGAGCATTTTTTTTGAACTAATCCATGAATATGTTGAAATCTACATGGATGATTTCAAACCTTATGGGTGTGACTTCCAGGAAGCTCTCTCTACTTTGGGAAAAGTGTTCAGAAATTTCATTGAAATGCATATATCCCTATGTCCAAGAAAATGTGAACTCTTGAAAAGAGCAGGGATAGTCCTAGGCCACTCAATATCACAAGCAATAATACAGGTAAACCCAAACAAAATCGCCATCATAAAAATGGTGCATGTTCCTCAAAAGTAGAGAGATTTCAGAAGTTTCCTATGTTTGGCTGGCTAATACAAGAGGTACATTAAGGACATTAGCAAAGTGACTTCACCATTATTTAGATTTTTGGTAAAATATTATGAATTTTTCTAGTCTATTCTTTGTTAAGAATATTTTGAGCTCATTAAGAAAAAGCTAACTACTGGCCCCATTCTTCGAGGTCCAAACTGGGCTCTGTCTTTCCACATACACACAGATGCATCACAAAAATATGTGGGGGAAGCCTTGGGGCTGTTAGATGAAAAATTACCCTATGGCATCTATTTCATTAACAAGAATCTGTCAAAAGTTGAACTTAACTATACTATCATAGAAAACGAGATTTTAGCCACTATACATTCCTTAAAAAATATTACTTATTATATCACTTGTTATCAAACCTTGTACATACTGATCATGCATCCATCAAGTACTTAATGAATAAACCTGATGTTAATTCTAGAATGACTAGATGGTTGTTGTTATTACATCAGTTTGATTTAACAATGGTTGATAAAGTAGGAAAGGAGAATGGTGTTGCAAATTTCTTATCTAGACTAACTTTACCTGCATATGAGGAAGGGATGGCGGATGATCATCTTCAGGTATGAACACATATTTTCTATCTCAGAACTCTCTCATTGGTTTGTTAACATAGCTAACTACTTGGTTGCTGAAAATTTTCCTCCAAACCATTCATATAGGTAGAAAAGTAAGATTATCTGGAAAAGTGCCCCTTTCACCTAGATTGGTGGAAATATATTCAATTTGCGTCCTGACCAAATTCTTAGAAGACGTCTAAGGGAAGAAGAGCTTTTTTACATTCTCTCGACATGTTATGATGGTACCTGTGGGGGCCACTTTGCTGCTAAGAGGACAACCTTCAAAGCTTTGCAACTAGGTTACTATTGGCCTACCCTCAACCAAGATGCTAGGAGATACACCAGTAGATGTGATTAGTGAAAAATTATGGGGATACCTATACTGAAGTATGAAATTCCCTTGCACCTTCAGGTGGATTTAGAGCCATTTTACAAATGGGCCATGGACCTCATTGGACCCATTTATCAACCATCCGAGCAAAAAAGTTATATCATGGTTTGCACCGACTACTTAACAAGTAGGCTAAAACAAGGGTTGTAAAGGTAGAAGCATAAGAGAAGGTAGCTGAGTTTCTGAGAGAGAATGTGTTCTACAAGTTTGGATACCCCAAAGAGGTAGTCATTCATCACGGGGCTCAATTTACATCTCATCTCATTGAAAACCTCCTCGGCGGCACAAGATAAATCACAAGACTTCCACTGCCTATCATCCTCAAGTAAATGGCTAGGTGGAAGTGACAAATAAATCCTTAGAGAATATCCTCACCAAGGTTGTGAGCAGTAATAGAAAATATTGGGTAGATAGATTGGTTGAAGCCACTTGGGCTTACAATACCACTTGGAAGACCACCACAATGTTCACTCCATTTGATTTAGTTTATGGGAAGAAAGCTATGATTTTCATTGAGTTTGAGTACAATACCTTGAGAATGGAAGCTCAGTTAGACCTAGATATCACAAAGGAAACACAAGAAGGGTTGTTGTAGCGAAAGTGTTTAGATGAGTTTAGAATGTATGCCCTCCTCCACACAGACGTAATTCAGTTGCAAAGGAAAGTTTGGCATGAAAATCACATCAAAGAAAATACATTTCAAAAAGGATACTGGGAATTTCTCTAAGGCTCTAAATTAAAGGAATTAAAAGGAAAAATAATAAAAATATGGCTAGGGTATTATCAAGTGGAAAAATTCCATGACAAAGGTGTTGATCATATCAGAACCATAGATGAGAAGGGGGTCCCCTTTCTTGCCAATATTCACAGGATCAAAATGTACAAAACCTCCTATCTAGGGATGAGTTTATCAATTCAATAGACATGGAGGTAAATTTCATTGGAAGCTCGATAGTTTCCAATCCCTCACCTTCCTAGAGAAAAAATGAAAAGGAAAAATAAGGAGGCATGGGTGAGAACCTCTCTGAGGCATCCAAGGCCAACTACTCAGTTTAAAACCTCCATGAGGAGATCTTGGAGCACAGGAAAAAAAAAAAGGAAAAAAAAAGAAAAAAAAGAAATAAAAGATACTTGGGTGAAAAAATATTTGATGCACCCAAGGTAGGCTTGTGGGTTGAAAACCTCTGTGGAGGATACCCACCTTTATTTTCTTAAAAAAAAAAAACACTAAGGTAAAAGGAAACACAAGTGATGAAACATCACCTATGCACTCACATATTTCTGTTTTGTAGGTTGTTGATCAAGGAAATTTGGGACAAAGAGGAGCATCACCCTTTTTCTCTTCTCTCTCTTCTCCACCTACCCACTCAATGATCAACCCCAGTACACATCCATCCATCCATTTCTCCCTCTAGGTGAGCAAAAAAACACATGTTTTCTTACTCTCTGCAATGTTACAGGATTTCCAAGAATGCTACAATATTTCTTGTAGTGCTACAAGAAAGTCATCTGAGAGAGAAAAATATCACTTGAGGATAGATAAACCTCAATGAAGACATGAAAATCATTCTCTTTCCCCCACCTACCACTCCTAACCATCACTCCACTCCATGCATAAGTAGTCACTCACTAAACCCTCTCTTTCGCCACTGTGAGCTAGTTTAGGTAGACCTTTACACAATGCCACTTCCCTCATCTCTCCACCATTGCATTCACTCCATAATTCCATCCCTATAATCCATGCACTACTTATACTCATTTCTCAGCTAATTGGAGCTCCAAAGAATCAGAAAGGGGAATACTATAGGAAGATGATCACTTCCTGTAGCAATCATGTACATGTAAAAACGAGCCAAAAATGCAAGAGGTAGATGATGAAGATGGCTCCATATGATCACCATAGGACTCCAGGACAAATTCCACACGAACAACAATAGCTGAGGATCTCCATGCAAAATCAAAAAACAAAAAGAAATAAGAAGTTCATTCAGAAATAAGCTGTTCACTCAGAAAAATATGCATAAAAAAATACAACAAAAGAAAAATTTGGATGGCTATCACTAGACTCCATATCCCTGCATCAAAGAAATTATACAACTCCTAAGTAGTAGGTATGCTAAAGTATGCCTCCTTCACCCTCTCGCTATGCATCATATTGGCTAAAGTGAATTAATGTCGAGAATATAGAGATAAAAAGAAAAAAATATGACCAGTTAACTTGGCCACCCTCGTAAAGTTAAAGTGAAGGAGAAGTGTATTTTTGCATGCCACTTGAGCTATCAAATTAGTTAAGGGAGAAATGACAGGAGTTGTAGGTGATTACAAAGTAGATATAAATGATCGTCTCGAGTGAGACAAACAGTCCAAAAGAGGAAACCCCGTACCAAATCCAAATCACCACTCTGGTCCAAGTCTACTCAATTTGGAATAAGTGTGCTTTGGATCATTCTCCTTCATTCCATTATGCTTTTTGAGAATATTTAGAGAAGGAGAGAGACATGAGCCATCGAATAATTTCACACCAATGTCGAAGTTTGGATGCAAGCTCGTGCTACAGGAAATCTACAAGAAGGATGCACAGTGATCAGAAATGTCATGAGAATCACTCATAGATGGTACTGACACCCAACACTACCATCTCCCAAGAAAGAGAAACATCAGAGTGTAGAGGTAAGTGGATGTCACCGTACCAAGTTATGAAATTTTTACTGAAAAATTATACACACTCACAACAATAATTCAGAATTTAAGAGGCTATTAAGAGAATTAGGGTTAATTAACTCTAATTTTGTGTTGAATTAAGTCCTCTAAGGTCCCATATAACAATTGAAGATTCTCCCAGATGAAATATGAAATAAGCCTAGAAGAGGGAAAAATTGAAGAGGTCACCTCACCCGAGAATACACTTGTGACCTATATGAGGAGACATTATTCAATGATATCATCCCTCACACAAGTACCAACCCCCAAAAACCTTCAAGAATAAAAAAATAAGGGGAAGAAATCAAAATATGGTCTGCTACAGGAAAAAAAAAGTTTTTTATAGGAAAAATTTTCAGTGCTACAGGAAAATCCATAAGTGTCACATAAAGAGCAGAAGGTCATGCGGGAGGAATATAAGGCACCCTTGGAAGGGAAAGAGCTCCAAGATGTTGAAAAATAAGAACAAATTGAGGGGAAAGATGCCAAAGGGAAGGAAGAGAAGGAACCCAAGGAGAAGCATGCCTCTCCAAAATCTATACCAAAAGACATATCAACAATTCCACATCCTAACCCACAACCAAATATGATTTCCTACTACACATTTATTGAAGGGGGAAGGATGACCCCTCAAAAGCTCTCAATTCCCCTATTTTATTGGCTAGAACAAGAGAGAGCATGCACACATCACTGGATGAAATTTTCTAGAACAAAGGGTGTGCAAGATGTAGGAATAATGGAAGAATAAATCATTGATATGGGGAGGGATTTGGCTGATGTAAGACTTAGGGAAGAAATGATAAAATAGAAACTACACGAGGCATGAGTAGAAAATGCAACCAAAGGACAAGCAGATTGCCACCATGGAAAATTTTTTCATGGAGGAAATACAACGCAGACATCCTTCAAACTCTAATGCCATCTACTTGAAACAAAAATGGTTGTAGTGTTAGATCAAAGCACTAGCTTCCTATAGATCATTACCTTTCCAAAACAGCAAGCATTTTATAGAATTTTGCAATGAGTACAACATAGGAGACAAGTCCGAGTTGGAAAAATTTTATCGCACAATATTGTTTGAACTGATTTAAACATTTGGGACCCTAACCCTAGGTTGGGGGATATGCAGTTGATGGCCCTAGCCTCGTGGATGAAAGAAGAGGAGGCAATGAAATAGGAGGTAAAAATAGTGATGAGAAGGGAAGGAGAGGAACTTGTCCGTGTCAGGGCATAACTATTAAGCCCTAGAGGGGTCATTAACAATCATCTAATGATAGAAAATGATGCCAACCTTGTAGATAAATAACTAAACACCCAATCACAAGCCATTGCACACTTTGACGAAATTTATAGATTGTTGGGAGAGGAATGTGTAATGGAAAGTCAATGAATATGGAATGGCCTCCATCTTAGCCTAAGAAACATGGAGTATCATACCACAGAGAGATTGATAAATTCCCTAGAAAGGGCATCTTTGTACAATAGGGCTATGTACACAATGAAGATCCAATGGTTTGGCTTAAAAATTAGTTCACCTTTACTGCTGGGACTAGGTGAGGGAAAATACCAAAACGAGGAAAACAAATAATGGGAGGAGGAGATAAATAATGCTCAATTATACCCTCCTAAGGGGACTCCTTAAATGATTCCTCGGGATGTCATAGAGACCACTAAGGAACAAGAAGAGATAAAGAAAGAGGACGAAGTTTCTCAAAAGATGAGAAATAATTTGGTAGGGGGCTAATGACGAGCAATATCATTAGGTACATTTAAAGGGGTTAATAGTAACCTTTTTAGCGTTGTTACTCTCTGTTTCTCACATTTAATTGCATTATAGTCATATGTTTTTTTCCCCACGAAAAATTCTTAATTGTCATTATAGTATTAAACTACATGTTGTAGATGGCAGTGGAATATTCATCAAAATTATGACTATGGTCACATACAAAAATAAAGGTCCAAAATAAACCCTTGTTGGGGATGCATGAAGGTTCAAAACATCTTCTGCTGGTATAAATTAACTACATATGGAGAAAATAAATACATGTTATAAACATGAGCTTGTAAATATCAATGAAAATCAGGCTAGATGCCCCCTGTCGGATGCTGGTTTATATATGGGAAGTGATAATATCTAAAGTGCTCTTGTCCAGTGTGTTCTTCAATCAACCAGGTCCCTCGAGGCTGGAGTGCAGCCTCCTTGGATAGCACGTCATAAAGATGGCTGCGCTCCCTAAAAATATGGAAACAAATGATACAGTCAAATTTTGATTTCAAGTGCAAAGATTCCTCCAATATTTGATGAAGTGTGTGCATGTGACATGTAGATGTATTGTTGAACCAACTGATAACAATCTTTGAGTCTCCAAAAATTTTTAAATGATGACGGCCATGTTCAATGCCCCAAACGCATTTTAATCCTGAAATCGTGTTGTTCATTGATATATAATATGGAAGCACCACAACATCCATGTTGTTATGCAGATCCATCAAAGTAGGCCCATGGATCTTCTCAGTTTATAGATTCCAGAGACAAGTTGCGGGGAGGGTCATGTGGCTCAGCCTATGGAAGAGTGCTGAAAATAGGAATAATATTGGTAGATGTAAGATGTCAATTATGTGCTTGTTGTGAATGTTCCAAAGTCCCCAACAAACAAGGAAGGGGAGGTTATTTTCCTTGTGGGATGGTGCGTTAATCCACCAAGTCTTCCATGCATCAGAGATATTGGTCCCATGCCATCAGATAGTGAAATGAAGAGAAACTAATGTTTTTTTCCAGAGGGTCTGGGTAATGGGGCATCGAAGAAATGGGTGGTTAACATATTCAGAATTAGCTTTGTACAGGATACGCCAACATTTTATATATATGGATCGCTTCTTCAGGTTATCCCCAGTCAGAGAAATCTTGCGAAGAATACAACAAATAAAAATAATGAATCGAGGTCGTGCTTTTAATTTCTAGATATAGATTCACCACCAAGTGGTGTTCAATGACCGAGTATTTGGATAGATAAATGGGTAGCCATCCTTAGGTGTATATTGACAATGGGCCGCATGTTTCCAAACCAGCCCCTCCTCCCCTGTGTAATATGAACATGTGCTTCAGAGAGAGCAATTATATAGTGATACCAAACCTCATGCCATTTTTCTGGAAGTCCAAGTTGAATAGCAGAATTCCAACCTTGTGCAAAAATTTTCGAAGTTGTCGGGTCTACAATCTGAGAAATGTAGATGATCCCAAATCTAGTGATGTATTCAATGAGCTCAAGAGGAAGGTGGTACGCATCACCACATCGAGTCCTTGGATCTAATACAATACAACAAAATGTACCAAATTTGATATACCATGATAGGCCTTCTCTTATGAAATTCAGTGGTTTGAGGAATGCCTTCCAGATCAGGAGATGTGGTGAGTGTTCCAGGAGGGGCTCCTTATCCAATCCATGAGAAAAAGTGGCATGATGTATTTTTGTGTGACCAACTCCATCCAAATATTGTGAGATGTCATGATCTGCCATCCCATCTTAGCTGTGAGAGATTTGGAAAAAATATCCAGATTCTTAATACCCTAGCCTCCCCATTCTTTGGGAAAAGTGATGTTGTCCCATTTTATCCATGCAAATGTGTGTCCTTCTCTATTCCTCATCTAGAGTAATCTATGGTAGAGTTTTTGAATCTTAAAGAGTATACCTTTAGGTATCTAATCAAAGGACAACCGATACACATGAGTTGCTACCAAGACTATTTTGATGAGAATCAAGATGCCTGCTTGGGAGAGCTAGCTGTGGTTCCATATAGAGATGTTCCTTTCCAACATAGAAATGAGCTATCACCAATAAAAATTATGATAGGAAAGAGGCTTTAAACTAAATACCAAGTATTTTAGACCATCTGAGAAATCAAAGGTCATGAAAGGAAATTGAATAGTGGCCAGTTCTTGTTCCTCTTGTGTACATCCAATGATAGTCACAATAGTTTAATGATTGTTGTAAGTAATTCCAGTAGCAAGGCTGAATGAGGAGAAGATGGCAGAGAAATTTGTGATGTCCCCCAGTGACCCATTAAGGAAAATAAGGACATCATCGACAAAAATGAGATGGGAAAGTTTACATCCCCCAACAATTTTGATGCCCAAGTGTTTGATAGAATGATGCTCATGTGTGATCAATCGGTTCAGTACTTCCATGATAATCATGCAGAGGAGAGGGGAGAGACGAAACCCATCTATGAGGCCTCTCTCTGAGTGAAATGAGGGGGAAGACAATCGATTGATCTGAACACTAAAGGATACATTAGTGATACAACACATAATCCAGTTGAGGAATATCATGGGAAAGGAGCATACAAATGTATAGCCAATTAGAGTGGTCGAAAGTCTTAGCCAAATCAATCTTAAGGATAATGCCTTTGAGTTTCTTAGTCTTAATGGAGTGTAAATATTCTTGTGTTGTGCCAATGGCCTCATGTATCTGAGGGTGGTGAAGGAATGCAAACTATTCTGCTAATATCTGAGATGAGAGGATGGGCTTGAGCCTGTTCGCTATGATCTAGGAAATGACCAAAAATGCAGTTGCATAAGGATATGGGACAGCAATCATAAAAAGCACCAAGGGAGTCTCAATTAGGGAAAAGAGAAATAAAGGTATAATTGTAAGCATCATATAATGGAATAGACTGCCTACAGTGCTCCACAACATTGAGGATGTCTTGTCCCCGGGTTTCAAAAAAGGCCAAGTAAAATGAAATGGGCCATCCATCAGGTCCCGGGGTTTTATCCTTCTTGAAGCATTTGAGAGTGTCTTGGAGTTGCTTCATCAAGGTGATATTAGTCAGTGATTCTTCCTCGTTTGTACCCATAAATCGTGGAAATAATTTGGCCACCTTAATGATCTCAAGTAGAGAAGTTGTTTGAGGAGCTTTACAGAGATTCCTAAAATGAGAGACACCCATTATTGGAAATATTGTCATTGATGGAAAAGGAGCACAATGGAGCAGCACCTAAACTATCATTAAGGAAAATAAGCAGAGAAGCAGCAACAATAAGGCAAAGGAGTGAATCAAGAAACAATGCACAAAGAAGGAGAGGTAGAGGTAGCAAAGTAGCAAAGGCAGCAGAGAGGCAGCAGAGGTAGCAAAGGCATTAGAAGTAGCAAAGGTAGAAGAAATAAGCCGAGTCAGCAGAGAATCAGTTAAGGAGCAGATCAGGCAACAATGCACAAAGAAGAAGAGGCAGAGGCAGCAAAGCAGAAAAGGCAACAAAGAGGTAGCAAAGGTAGCAGAGGCAGAAAAGGACGCAAAGAAGCAGAGGTAGCAGAGGCAGCAGAGGCAGCGAAGGTAGCAGAGAAGCAACAAATGCATGCAACAAGTGAAAGAATCCCAAGTCGGAGTTAATAGCAAATATAAGAATACAAAACAAGCACAAGAGGAGTAGCGTGGAGGAACTGGTGTTGTAGAGCGGCAATAGTATAAATCTCAGGAGAGAATTGCGTTGAACAGTACATAAAAAGCTCAGGAGGAGTAATGTGGAGGAACCAGTGTTGCAGAGTGGCGACAGTATAAAGCTCATTAGAGAATCGCGTTAAAAAATACAGAACAAGCTCAGGAGGAGTAGCGTGGAGGAACAGGTGTCTTAGAGTGGCGATAGGATAAACAAACAAAAATCGACTAAGGTAGAGATCACTTAGAAAATCTCCAAAGGAGGGAATGGATGGTCAGGATTAGATCACAAAAGTGAAGCTGAGAGATGGATGATAGAGATCTAATCGCATCAGGAGCAATTTCACAAATCGCAACATTTAATAAGTTTAGCATTAAGGCATCACATGGTAAGTTAAAGTATTTGTGATGCGAAATGGAGAAGATATGTGTTGGCATGACACACCATCAAAAATCGCAAGAAATAGAGTAGAACCACAAAGTAAATCTTATGAAATGTGAAGTGTGAGCAAATGATGACTGTTATATCTGGCGGCAGATCAACGGCGGATGGTGAATAGTGGGCGTGCACATCGCAAATGTTAGAAAATAGTGCTAAGGAATGTTAATTTGTTTGCTATGTGGGAAGGTTAGAATATGTGAGGTGACTAGGGAGACCACATGGTGGCATTGCGCATGGGCACACACCGCAGGTTTCATGGTTTGTACTTAAGAGTTCCCACGGTAAGTTGGATGTGATGCAATGCGATCGCATATCCCAGAAAATAAGATATACGTTTATTGTAAAATGTTAAAACTTGCAGGCAAGTGAAATGCGATGTGTTGTAATTGGTCATCATGTTGTGGGACCCTTCAACCAAAGTTAAGTGTGTATGCCGAGCCTTTCTAGTGTTAAATCGCATCAGAGGTTGAAAAGGGAATTACAACGTTAAACTCTAATACACTGAAATATGACATGAGATCAGACGCGATAACGTTCAAAGTCACAATCTGATGTATTTCAAGTCTGGGGCTATGTGAGTTTATGAAGAAAATGTTGGAAGCACAGGACAAATCAAGTAACAAAGGAAAGGTTGAACATAGCAAGAAAAGGCTTGGGTGAGAAAAATGGCCTGACCCCATGTAGAAAAATGTTATGTAGATACGCCTCTGAGTAAAAAAGGAAAGGCTAAATGCAAGAGAGAAAACTCTGTGAAAATGACTCGACCCTCATGCAGAGGCATTGTGCAGCTGCGACAATTTGATAACAAAGACTAAACGTGGGCAGAAGGAGACTCAGGTAAGTAACTCGACACAGAGCAAAGGAGAAGAGAAGAGAATATAACGCTACAGGTACGATATGCAATAGGTAGAGGTAGTGTAAAGCATAAAGGCATGGGTCAAGCCGGGCTAAGACAATAATGGAACATCACAGTTGGAAATATAATAGCATGTAGAGAAGACAAAGGGACAACAGGCACAGAAGACAAAGGGACAGCATGTAGAGAAAACAAGATGAATGGAAAACAAAGAAGCTAAAAGGGCTGAATTGAAATACTATTGTAACTGTAAATGTAAATTCATTGATTATTTTAATATTGTTTGTGATGCAAAGGCAAGTATCCATAGGCAAAGAAAAACTCCAATTTGATACAGTAATGATTATATATATTGTTGTAACATTTAGAATATTTTGAGTGATGAAATGAGTGGGTGAAAGGAAAGAGGCGTTCCTATTAACTTCATATTCCCTATAGAATGCAAACAATGATAAAGTTATATGTATAAAACAGGTAATATCAATATGCAAAAAGAAGAGGAGGATAGAGGAAGAAAGAGAAAGTGTGCAACATCTTTGAAGAGTGCAGAAGAGGTTAGAAAGTTGTAGAATTGAAAGGAGCAGACGAATGTAAGACAATAGATAAGAGAGTGGAAGAATGATAGAGAGCAGATAGAGATGCTGTGAAGATCTAGAGCTAATATATAACAGATTTGAAGGCTAGAAGGGAAACAGTGAAGAAGGAGAAAAACATAGCTGATATCTAGGTAAATTAGCATACGATTTTATTGTAGAGTGAGAAAGTTGGTGCTTTCGTATCAATTTGTAGCTTGATAGATGTCTAGTTGTAGTTGGTTGAGGTAGGAGCCTCCTATGGGTTGTAGCCTACATAAAATACTAGGGAGTTCGTGCTTCCGTTTCAAGTTGTAGCTTGATAGATGTCCATTTGTCATTAGTTGAGGTAGGAGCCTCCTATGGGTTGTAGCCTGTAGAAAACAGATGGGAGTTGGAGCTTCCTTGCAAGTTGTAGCTTGCAAAATTTGAGGTAGTAGCCTACTGTAGGTTGGAGCCTACAGAAAATCAGTGGTGAGAGGGAGTTGGAGCTTGCCTTTGCATCACATGAATTAATAAGATGTGGTTTTCTCCCTTATGGGTTTTAACTTATATCTGTTGTCCATGTGCATGATGATTATGTGTTGATGTTCTATATTTAATCTGCTTAATACTTGCTTCTCACATATTAATTTTTTCGTTTCATTATATAATAAGTTGATCATGAAATGAGGGTGTAAATAAGTTTAAAGGAAATTTTTAAAAGACCATGAATGTATTAAATTGATTCACCCCCCATCTTAGTTTAACTAAGGGTTCAAAAATTGGTATCAAAGCTAGTTCCTTCTATATCAGTTTAACAACTTGAAGGAGATCCTAGGTCCCCAATATGGCTAGCCTAGAAAGATTCTCAACAAATAAAGCCCCATTTTTTACTGGCACAAACTATGCTTTTTGGAAAATAAGAATGGGGACATACATAATGTCTCTAGGAATAGGATTTTGGGTTACTATGGAAGAGGGATATGCTCTAAAGGATAATGACATAGAAAAAGATGTCAAACAAAATTTCATATCGAATGCAAAAGCCATGAATGCGCTTTTGAGCTGTCTGTGTGAGTTAGAATTTATCAAAGTAATGCACAGTGTGAATGCCAAATAAATTTGGGATACATTAGAAAATATCCATGAGGACGTCACAAATGAATGAAGATGAAGATGTAGCCAGTTTTTTCTTAAAGGTTGCAGAAATTGTGAATAACATGATAGATTTACGAGAAACCATTAAGGAATGTGTAATTGTACAAAATATATTGAGATATTTACCATCCAGGTTTAACCCTATGGTTTCTTCCATAGAAGAAACAGAGAACTGGGAAACATTGACCATGAACCAATTCCTTGGAAACTTGACGGCCTATGAGATGATACTTCCAAAAGGAAAGTCAAATGTGAGGGAGGTAGCCTCTAAGGCTGATAAGTGCAAAGAAGAGAAGGAAGGTACATGCTCCTACTCTGATGAAGAAGAGGAAAAAATTGTCAAAATATTGGAGAAAGGCACAGGTAAGTATAAAGGTAAGCTTCCATTTAAGTTATTTAACAATAAAAGAGTGGGGCACTATGCATCTAAATTTCATCATAAGAAAACAGATAACTGACCACAAGAGACAGAGAAAACCAAAATAAATAACTGGCAGAAAGGGAAGAGATTCAATTGAAAATTATTTTATGCTCAACAAGATAGCAGTGCATCTGAAAGCTCAAATGAAACCTCAAATGAAGAAGGAACCTCTGAATTTTTGTTGATGGCCAAGGAAGAGCCTGAAAGATTCCTTCTGGGAGATGAGGAAAAAGGTGCGGTAGATCTTGAGGGGGAGCTAATGAGTGCCCTGGAGGAAATAGACAAACTTAAACTCAATTGTAAAAAACAAAAAGAAATTATCCTGAAATATGTAAAGGAAGAACGAAATTCAGAAAACCTCATTCAGTTGAAAGTATAACTTGAAGAAGCTTAGAAGGTGGAAGACATTCTGCTAAAGAAAATTAAATATAAAATTCAGGAGCAAGAGAAATTGGAAGAAGAAGTAGTATGCATAAAGAAGAAATTATAAAATGCCCAAAGGGAATTATCTATGAACACTCCACAAATGAAAAGCTCTGAATGGTTGGAAAAAATACCAAATGATCAAATATCTCCTCTTATAAAGACTAGGATAGGTTATGAAGTAGAAAATAGTAAGTCCAAGGTTGAAGATAACAAGAATATCACTTTCGTGAAGCTGTAATAAAAGAATTGATAACTCTCAACAATATGAGATTATTACATCTAGAAGAGTCATAGAAGAAAGGAGAAGGTTGTGTAAGTAGCTCGGGGATGATATTACCTCCATGGAAAACTCAGAAGGCAGACATTGAGAAAGATTATGAAGCAACCCAAAGGAGATCCAAAGAATTAGAAGCCAGCAAGACCTTGATGGGTAATGAATTAAACAGAAATAAGGAGAAACCTCAAATGAAAAAGAAAGAAATGAAGAAATAGTCAGCTACAAAAGGCTCATACACTCCTGAATATGAATTGAATAAATTCGGAAGCTGTCAAAGGAGGTTTTCTCCTCCTATGAGAAGTATCACTTGTTTTTCCTGCCACAAACCTTGACATATTGCGGCAATACTGTAAGACAAAGTGAATCTAGTCCAACCAGAAAAATATGTAGAAAGTGAAAAGAATACCTTAGGCAAAAAAATGGAGAGGAAAACCTTTTACCAGGTACAATAATTGTTTCTGTGGTTATTGTTTTTCATGGAATGAATTTGGACATAAATTTGTTGAATTTAAATTATGTTAAAAAAAGGGAAAAAAATAGTATACATCAGCTCAAACGTACCTTGGTAAAATAATATGTTATGTATGCGACAAGCTTGGTCACAAAGAAAAAGAATGTAAGCTGCCATATACATTAAGGAACCCTAGACAGATGATGGAATCCAATCAAATCAGACAAAAATGTGAATCCAAAAGGAGTGCAGACATTATGAAGAACCTCAACAAAGTATGGAAGGAAAAGAGAAAGGGGGAGCATGTTACTTCAATAACATAATGAATCCATAAAGGTCTCAAGGGGAGCTTCTCTAGGAAGCAACAAAAATATCCAACTAGTAATAGATAAGAAGCAACATCCCAGGGGGAGACCAGTTCATAAATAGTCCTGATAAAAGTAGTCTAAGAAGATCTCCTTGGAATAAGAACAGTTAAAAGTTCAGGAAGGGAAAGGACAATTCCTCTGACAAAGAACTATAGAGGAAGAAGGATCTCTGAAGTATTCAATAGCCAATAGATTGATGGAAGGATAGAAGGCAGCAAGCGACCATGGTGGTAGAGGGAACATTACCCATGAACATGTAAGCTAAAAAGATAATAGCACACTAAGTGATGAATGGTTAACGTTAGGACTCTATAATTTAGAAGATTGGAAAAACTAAACTATAAAGCACAACATCAATCCGCTTGGAGTCCAGGATGTAGCCTTCCTAGACTTAGAAAGGACTCTCTGTTTTATGATTTCAATCGATTTTACTTGATGGTTATACGTATTGAGATTAGGCTAGTTATAGATATAAGATTATTTGTTTGATTGATTGTGTGGTTGGACAGATAGGGCTGCAAAGGCAAATTGCATTGCAAGCTGACTGTGAAAAATGGATCTTAAGAGTTGTATGAATTAGGAGGTGGAAGAAACAGTAAGGTTCAGTAGTGACTAAAGAGAAATTAAGAATTCTTTAATCAGAATTCAGTAGAAAACATTCATATTGTAAATGTAGAAAAAATTAGGGTGCTCCGACAATGAACCTTAATTTAAAATTTCTGATTTACAATTAGATGAGCAGATACACAATAGAGAAAAAATGGGAAACATTTAAACAAAGAAGAAACACGTCACCATTTTAACAAAACTCAAGAATCCTATAACCGGTCTTTGATTATCGATGTCCAGCTTCAAAAATTACAATGCTCCAATAGTAGTTCTTACAATACAATTCCTAAAATATCTAGCCCCTGCTAGCAATAATTCTAGCAGTATTTAACTAAAGACTAAGTTGGTTTGCCATAATCTACTCTAGCAACCTTTATTTATTACAAAAAAACTTAAATTACACAAGTGCAGCCATGCAAGGCCTGAATAGAGAAAATCTATAACAATACCGCTTGTAGAATTAATTTCCGTAAATCTTCAAGAATGTAAAAATTTAGGGAACTCTTTATGAATCCAACAAATGATTTGGAGGTGGCTTGGATGGTTGCGAGGAGGAAATGCAGGGCAATTCTAGCATCTGGCTTTCTCTCTCTAGGCCACCACCGCATAGATCATAAAGGAGGATGTGTTGCTGGCACTGCTAATCAATCAATGGTATACCATTGAATTAAAAGGTTGTTGAACTAGATTTGGAGGAATTTTTCCTCAAAGCTTCTTCTTTTGCAAACCTACAATGAAGAAAGGGATAACAGAGAGAGGAAATTGAGAAGGGAAATGATGATGGGTCAGCACTAGGAAGGGATATAGCAATAGGGGATAGTAACTGAGATTGACAGTCTAAAGGAGCCTTGTAATCTCATTTCACACAGTGCTGACAAATTTTCTTTGCAATTAGCACTATCTTCAGTAATACCTCCAAATTCAAATCATGTATCAGTTCAAAAATAATTGTAGAGTAAAATTGGGAATTATGCCATTGTTTGGATATATAAACAGCAATGTGGAGGTGCAGGGGTGGCGCAGATTACTCTCATTGATTAGTGGCAGAGCCGCTACTTCTTCTCTTTCTCATGTTACATCCTAGATCCCTCTCTTTGCCTCACTTGACCCTCATGGCTCATTCTCTGTTCATATGAGTCTTCACTCCTGGTGGCTTTGGTGGATTCTCAGAACATGGACCCTTTTTTCTCTTACCAAGAATTCCCTTCCCCTTGGAAAAATGGCGGTGAGTGGTTTTGACGGAGAACAAATGTTATTCGAGACCCCCCCGAACTGGTAAGTGGTAATAGAGGGGAGGTGTGCGAACTATTGAGAGAACGACACATCACGAATTTGGGCGACCATGAATACCGGACTTTGGAACCCCCCTCCCGTGTTAACAAGAAACTGTTGGGGGGGGGGGGGGGTCTTATAGGTCAATTTGGGCACCATTCTCAATGACCTGGTTAACTGGACATCATCTCGAGGACCAATGATCAAGGGTCTATCATTCCCTATCATTTCAATTGCTACATGCCCTACGACAAGAAACAAGACAAATCAAGCAAGACTTTCATCAAGCAAAGGTTTCCAAGGTTTGAAGCTTATTATATAGCATATGAAAACTCACCAATGCAGGATCTAAGGGGCCTAAGTGCATTGCGTATGTAGGTATCCCCATGCAAGGCTGCTCTGCAAAGCACTTCCTGACATTCATAGGTGTGTTGGTCACATTGGGAGTGAAATTCTCATTGTTCCGGAATCTCCACTTGGCCAGTGCCTTCTAGAAGAGTTCACATGTGTCAAGCTTTAGATCCAAGTGTCCATTTGACATCTACATGACTAGAAACATGCCTTTCCTATTATTGGAAAGTCATTGATTGCAAAACAACCTACAATTCATCTATAAATTGAGCACAGATCTAAGTGCCTGAGAAGGAGGAATTTGAGTAGAGAAATGCTGGAGAATTTTCAGTTGAGAGCTAGATTTGTGTAGCATTTGCTAGAGAGATTTATACTATGATGAGGTTTGGGAAATTTGCTATAAGGGTAACTTCAAATCAGTCATTTAGTTGTAACCTCTTCTTCTATCATCAATAAGGAATACTGCTTATTTTTCCCTATATGCATATGTATTGGCTTTGATTTTCCATATGGTAAGATATTGTTTGATGTGTATGGTTTATGCTTTACTGATTTAGAAAACTAACTTGAATAGATTTCTATATTATTGCATCTTCTTCTATTTCAGTGTTCTTTCTTGCAGGAAGCATTTTGCACAAACCTCTTGAATTTGAAGCTGTAGCGGAAGCGATAGAAGGAGCCATTTAGAAGCGCTTGAATAAAAAGTAACCTTCTAATCCTCTTAGTGTATCTATTCTGAGTTAGGAAAAATAGTCGTATATTCTTTCACCCATTGTTCTAGATTATCACCTATCTAGGGAAGCGTGATTTATCCGTAATTCAAATTTCTGGCCCAACAAATTGGCAACTCAACTGGGGACAATTTCTCTTAGTTATAGGTGTTTAGCCTCTGATTTGCTTTTTTTATCCACTTAGTAATTGTTACTCATCAATATTAAACTTTTTCAAAGTCAAATTAGCAACAGTAGTATTTTTTTTTGTATATTGCGCCCAACACACCCTTAGACTGGACACAATGCTTTGCAGAGCACTGTCTCCCCTTAGAGACTACGTTTACTCCTGAAAACACCCAAAATACCTTAAATTTGCCTTTGAAATTTGGTTCATTTTTGTTTTCTGGTTTGTTTTGAAAAGTTTAATCCTCAATTGACCAGTGACTATATAATTCTTCCTCTTTTGACTAAAAATTTGTTCAATGTTGGTTTAAAAACGTTTTTCTTTATCATTGACAAGTTGATTTCAAAGTGCTTTTTATGGCCGCATTAAGAATCATTTACTTTTGAAATAGGAAATTGTCATAAAATCTTCATTTCCTTGATAGGAGAAATTGTTGTTGAAATCCTTATTTTTCCTTCCAAAGAGAAATTGCTTTTTGTATTCTTCATTTCTCGACAGTAAAAAGCATTTGAATTGTTGATTTACTGCACTTAGTTTCTTTTTTGCATTGATAAAATTAAGGAAACTGAAAAGAAAAGCTTCCATTTGCATGTATAATAATGTGTGTTTTGCAAAAGGAACATTAGGAAATCTACATTTAGTTTGAAATCATTGATTTGTTTGCTCAAAAATTATTTGCTCTCTTCCCTTATTAGCTAGGTTTTTCATTGAAAAAGCTGAAAGTGGAAGATTGTTTATCATTCTTAGCTTGCATTTTAGGAATTTCATACACATCATCGTGGTGAACCTTTGAAAGGAAAATTGTTAAGCAAGATCAACATAAAATAAATCTCAATTTACTTAACAATGCTTTGGAACCATAACGATAAATTTAGAAGGTCTAGGCTAGAGACGTGTTCCGGCATCGTAAAACATAGCAGTTCTCGTTAACTTTTTTGTGATACATTCCGAGTGTGATACCTCACTCCACGTACGTAAATATATCGTAGCTCTTCCATGTACTTTCGGGTATATCGGGTAGTGTTATAATACGATAAGTATAAATGTGTACTCTCACTGTGTGGTTTCGCATCAGACATCGCTAATATGGAATTTGGCGGACAACTTTTAGGTGCTATCCATCCATAGTGAACTGAGTCGGCTGCCTTGAAATTGTGATACACCGAACACAACATTCGGGGAGATTACCTGCCCGTACTTCTTGGTTCGCTAGGAGGTATTCTGTAGTTCACAGTTTCTTGGTAAACCCTTTTGCCTAGCGCTACCCTCTTTTTGTTTATTTGTTTTTTGGCTAAAATAAATCAGTAATCAGGAAGAACAAAATCCTATCCCCCGTTGTTCATGTAGATTAGCTTTAAAACAACCTTTACCGCCAGAAGTTACTTCTGGTAGGCGAAGGCAACCACGATCTACCGAATCAAGTACAATCCATACCTCTAGTGAAACATCATCTTTTAAACTAGAGCTAGCTCAAATTGTTTCCAAAAACCCCGGTTCGTCTACTGTTGTCAAAACAGAGTCTTCATAGCTACCTATGGTCACGATCCATTCAATCGCTGAGACCATACCTCCTGGACTCGACGTTGTTCAATCACAAATTGATCCAGATCCTGTCTCTTCTTTGCCAGAACATCTGAATCGTGAAGTCAAAAAAATGGAAGTTGTTCCTACCTTGGTCACCCCACAAATTTCTGTAGCTATTGAATCTCCCATATCACACAGTCAACTGTTTGAAATATATTTTGGACCTGACGGTGAATTTCTTCCTCCTGGTTTAATTGTGATTGAATAAATCCCACAAGACGATAGACATTTAGCTCCAACCCATTTTGGGGGGGACCTTTACTTGTACGAGTCTTTTCCTCAATAATTTCCATCTGCTTTTGTTGATCTTGTTCCCATTCAATCTCCCGTCAATTTTTGAGGGTATAAATTTGTTCAAATAACCATGTCTAAACCAACATCTTCGGTTGGGTCTGCTATTCCAATTACGGCAGCTCCTACCCTTGCTACTGTGTCGATGTTCACAACCTCACTAGAGTCATATTTTCACAGTGGCCCTTTGGTCCCAACATGTTACAAATCATTATCTGGTACTTTCTATGGTGCATATTCACGATCATGGTCTTTGCCAATGTCATCATCTGGTATTTTAACTGGTATTCCTATCGTTAGTACTGAATGAATTTGATTCATTATATACATCATCAGGGCAATATCAATTCAGTCCTTTTGGGTCATTTCATTTAAGTACCATATCTACTGGACTCCCAACATTTGGAGAAAATTATTTTATGTCTTATTATTCTCCTTATGCTGGGGGGCAACCTTTGGTCACCCAATATGAAAGTAATGCATCGATTTTTGGTCAAACTAAAACTGAATTGAATGTTTTTCAATGGCAGCCCACTCTTCCTATCCAACCACAAAAATTTGTACACTCATATCAAATGTTTCAACTTGTTACATCCACTTCGTTACCACTTGTTAATACATCTCTACCCCTGTTACAGAATCAAAATATTGTACATCAACCTTATCAGGCAGGTTCTTTGACTCAATATCATCAACTGTTGGGTCCGCAGACTCAAAATCCTTTGGTTAATTTATAACCACATGTATCAGGGATCATTTATTCACAAGATGGTGTACCATTTTATGGGATTTCACAACCGCAAACTGGTTATACATATCAACTGAATCTAAGTTATACTAATTGGGGTTATAACATTGGTGGATAGACCCCTTGGCAACCACAGTCGCAAATGCCTCAAACTTCATTTCAACAAGTAACATATCCTGGTTTTGGTAAATAGGATCCTCAATCATTTGCTATGCCAAACAACCCCTATCTGGGTTACGAGCAGTAGATTCCGTATGTTGGTGCTCAAAGGCCTGTTGCTCAAGCAAGTCCATCTTACCCTGGCTATGCTCAACCTGACCTTAATCGACAGTTTCCTTTTGTTGCAACCTTGGAATTACCAGATTTAAACCAGTTAACCAATGATCCTATAAATTATGCTGCTTGGTGGCCGGTGATACCTCATAAATTACCCTCCAATATTCTTAAATTCAATCGAAACCCTGGATAAGATCCGTCAACTCATGTCATGACTTATCATTTATGGTGTTCATCAAATTCCCTGAATGATGATTCTGTTCGAATACATATTTTCTAGCATATGCTTATAGGTCTGACTACTAAATGGTACATTGAGTTACCTAGAGCTTCTTTTCACAATTTCACTGCCTTGGCTACTACCTTTTTGACCCATTTCTAGTTATCGATCAGATACGAAACTGGAACAGAACTCTTGACCAACTTCAAACAGACTAATGCCACTCACATTTCTGATCATATTCATGAGTGGCATCACCATCGACGAATGGTTAAGACATTTGTTCTAGATCAACTCCTTGCTGAATGCTTCATTAAGTCCCTATTACCATCTATAACTGAGGATGTGGCTAAGGGTGGCGTTGTCACGGAAGAGCAAGTTATCGCTCTTGCCCAATATTTAGACTTGATTTACACCCAATCTTGCATGCTCTATGAAAAAATTCCTAATGCGACACGCTCTAATTTCAATGTCCCTCCTCAAATAAAGGACTCCCATGCCGGAGACGGCCTAATAGGCTCTGCAAACACACACCATGCTACTGCATCTGATCTTGCTCCTACTTTTGAAATTAATGCCATGTCATTTGACAAAGTTAAAAGTGACAAGCAACCAAGAAGTAAGAAAAAGGGGAAATCAAAGAAAAATCAAACTTATAACCTGCACAAAATATCATTTAATCAACCATCTTGACCACAGAAACCTCGTTATCCATGCATAATCTGTAACGAGGAACAATTTTTTAGGGATTTTTCTCACCGTGCTGAAGTCTCAAAAATCATTAAGACTTCCCATGCATCATTTGTGTTGACAAACCCAGTTCCAAATCCGAACACTAATTTGGCTGCTATGTATCTAGCTCCTAGTCCCCAAGTGTTAATGTTATCCACCACAAAACCTTCACAAGAATATTTTGGTGTCAACGCAGAATAAATACTATCATAGTCCGGCCATTGATCAACCTACTACCTCGACAATGAATCCATCCACTGAATCAGTACCACCTACTATTATTCCTGAATTGACAATTAAGCCACCAAAGGGAGTAATTCATAAATCGACATATAATCCTCGAGCAAGAGCTGAAAACAATTATCATATAGTTGAATACTTGGCTCAATCCCCTTCAGCTATGTTTTCTCTTGAGGTATTACAATATTGTCCCTCCCAAAAGTAGGCTTTATTGTCAGCCATTGGTTGAATTGATCCAACTAATTCTAATCTTGTCATCTTTAATCATACGGGATATGTACAGCAACTACCAGTAGAATTGGCATTGTCCATACAATTAAATGTTCTTAATCACCTTATTCGTCTCACTATTATTGATGGGGAGCATCTACATGCATTATGTCTCTAAACTGTTGGAAGTCACTTGGCTCACCGTGATTATCACAATCATCAACAATGTTGAAGGCTTTTGACGGCAGAACATATAAACCTTGTGGTATTATCAATAACCTGTATGTTGAACTAGGAGGCAAACCAGTGAATATTGATGTTGAGGTTGTTGACGGACCCCTTGACTATAATATTTTACTTTGAAGACCATGGGTATATGCAATGAATGCCATTTTTTCTACATACTTTAGAATGATCTCCTTTCCACATAAAGGTACAATCATAGTCACTAATCAATTATCCTTTTTTGGCTCTTCTTCGCAGGTAACTGGAAGCGTTCCATTTTTTCACTTACCCCAACTAGAAATTCAAAACATTGGTGTAGGACTCTTAAAATATTCCACTCTTATGGGAACCTTTGCACTACCGCTGCCCATGATGTCGGCATAAATTGCAAGTATAGAGACCTACTACATGGTCTCTTCCACTCTATCTAGGTTAAGGGATAGTACAGGTGATTCTGATATTTCTACGTTAGATGAATTTCTACCTCCCAACCCTATTGAGCTGGCATAGAAATCAATCTATTTGGCTTGTGTGGCAAATTCGAAATCAGAGTCGTCGAGTGTTTGGGTTGATCGTTCATTAGATTTTGGTACTCCATTTGATCCATTTTCCTCAACATTTTTGATAGATGAAAATATTTTGGAAGCTATGATGTCAGAAGGAGAACCATGGAAAGATTATCATCATCATTCCCATCTTCTTGATTATGAAGAAAACAATCTTAGTGAACTATATCACCCATCCATCAAGACTTTCTTTTCGAATTATTTACTAATTAATGCAATCAATTCTGAGCGAAATTTATCAAATATTGAAGAAACCATTTCTATCGATATTTTGACGAAAACTGGCATTGTAGAAAATATACATGTCAGTGTATTTTATTCTCCATCAAAACTTGATTCATATCGCTCTCTATTTCATGAATTTCATGACGTATTCACTTGGTCTTACGAGGAAATTCCAGGCATAGAAACTAATATAGTTGAACACACTATTAATATGTATCCTGATGTCAAACCGGTGCGCCAACGGCTTCATCATGTTCATCCAAAGAAAGCCACTGCGATCAAAGCAGAAGTTGAAAAAATTTTGCGTGCTAGTTTCATTTACCATGTTCTACTAACTAAGTGGGTTTCAAATATCGTTCATGTTATGAAAAAACAAGGAACCATTAGAGTGTGCATCGATTATTGGGATGTCAATATGGCTTGTCCAACAGATAACTATCCTACTCCCTTTATCAACCAAATTATTGACGATTGTGGTGGTTGTGAAATATTTTCATTCATGGATGGATTTTCCGGCTATAATCAAATCAATATCGACCCAGATGATCAACATAAGACAACATTCATCTGTCCCTGGGGCACATTCACATATAAGAGACTTCCGTTTGGTTTAAAGAATGTTGGGGAAACTTTTCAGAGAGAAATGGATTATGCTTTCAATGACATCAAGCACATTGTTCAACCATATATAGATAATTTACCACCACATTCACAAAATCAGATTGATCACTCGATGCATTTGAGAACCATTTTCTTACGTTGCCGACACTACAAAATATGCCTCAATCCGCATAAATGTGTGTTTTGTGTTGGTTCTGGTCTGTTCTCGGATTCATAATCTCTAAAAAAGGAATTCGAATAGATCCACTGAAGGTACAGGCCATTCTTGATTTACTTGCACCATCAAATTTACTTCAGATGCAAAAACTTCAAGGAAAGGATAACTTCCTGATAAGGTTCATTCCAAACTATTCCAAAATGGCTAAAGGATTTACTTGATTATTGAAAAAGGTGTTTCCCTTCGATTGGGATCAAGTTGCACAAGATTATTTTGATGCTGTCAACGAAACTCTTGTCTGAGTGTCATTAATGTATCCTCCTAATTATCAAAATGATTATATCCTATATATCGTCGTGGCTGAAATGACCATTGCCATGGTTTTGGTCCAAGTAGATGATGGAATCGAACATCTGATCTATTATTTGAGTTGTAATCTCAATGATATGGAAGTTAAGTACTCGTACATAGAAAATCTTTCCTTGGACGCTGTTCAAGCTATCCAAATATTTTGCCATTATATCCTGCTCCGAAAAACAACAATAGTTTCAGATTGCAACCCCATGACTTATATCGTATCATGTCAATTGTTGGGGGGAAAATATTCAGAATGAATTGTCATTTTGCAGGAATTTGATTTGGAATTCATCAAATCCAAGTCAAATAAGTCTTTAGTTTTGGCTGAGCTTCTCAGTGACCTTCCCTATGATAGCACTGCAACTACGTCAGAACCATCAATTCCTGACAAGTCTCTGTTTCTGATTGGATAATCTGATCCTTCGTATGGGGATTTCATCATTTATCTCCAAACCCAAACTTTTTGACCTAATACCTCTCACTCTGAATAGCGATGTATTCGATACCAAGCCAAATATTATCTGATCATCGGTGATACACTTTATTTTCGTGCTGTTGATAAAATTTTAAGGAGGTGCCTCACTCATGAGGAGGCCGAAAAAGTATTCAATGATTGTCATGCTGGGGCTTGTGGTGGACACTTATCTGGATATGATACCGTGAATAAGACACTCAATGTAGGTTTCTTTTGGCCTACTATTTTTCGAGATTGCATCTTCACGGTTAGAAGTTTTCATGCATGCCAGATTTTTTATCGTAAAATCCCAAACTGCTAGTGCTAATGCATCATGTTGTCTCTGCTAGACCATTTAGGAAATGGGGTATTGACTTCATGACCTATAACCCTCCTTCATCTGGGGGGCATGGTTACATTATTGTCACAGTCGACTATTTTACCAAATGGGCCGAAGCGATGCCTACATTCAATAACACAGGACAAGCAGCTGCATTGTTTTTCTTCAACCACGTTATTGCATGGTTTGGGGTCCCAGAGGCTATAGTTATAGATCATGGGAAGAATTTTTGAAACCATATGATGTCTGAATTGACTACCAAGTTAGGATTGTCACATGATACTTCTACTCCTTATTATCCACAATCAAATGGACAAGTTGAGGATATTAACAAAATTCTTAAAAAAATGATTCAACGGATGATAGGAGTCTATAAAAGGAACTGCCATTTGATCCTGTACTCCGATTTCTGGGCGTATCAAACATCGGTGAGAAACACAACCAGATTTACTCCTTTTCATTTGGTGTATGGTCTGGAAGCTATCTTATCAATCCAATGCAAAACATCATCGTTAAAACTCGCGATAGACTTGTTACCTAACACCTCAAAAGAAGAAGCGCATCTCCTTAGCCTCATCCATCTTGATGAAATGCATCGTGAAGCCCAATTGACCAAGGAAGCGCATAAGAGACGTATAAAGTCACAATATGACAAAAATGTCCAGCCTCGCATCTACTCAGAGGACGACTTGGTCCTTATTTACGACCAAGAAGATGATTTAATAGGTAAAGAAAAATTCAAGCCATTGTGGCATGGCCCCTATATTGTCAAAAGAGTTCTTGCTAGGGGTGCCTATGAGTTAGTTGATTACGATGGGATTCCATTAGCACAGCCTAGAAATGGGTTGTATCTTAAACGTTACTATGCTTAATCATGAGCATAGTAATTTTTTGTATTATATTGTATATATGTTGTTTAATTGCATTCACTATATTAATTTGTTTTTAGAGTTTTCTTGACGTTAGTAATCCACTTTACATTTTATCACAAATATCTAGATCTTCGAAACCATTTTTTGGATACGCTGATGGTGCTAGTCGTAGTACGCAGAATCTATCCTCTGAAGTGTTGGCCATTTTCACTCCGAATGACAAGTTAGTGAGTTTTCAAGGGCTTTGTATTGATAGATCAATGAACAATATCACTGATTATGACGCATTGATCGAACTTATATCTGATTCCATTTCATTTGGTATTAACCGCATAATCGTAAGGATAGACTCACAACTTGTGGTATTACAACTTACTAGTGTTTATACTATTAGAAATCCAGCACTTCTTAGATTGTTCCTAAGAGCTTGAATTTTGGAAAGAGATTTTGATTTTGTTCAATATCAACACATTTCCAGAAATTTGAACACATTGACTGATTCATTAGCTAATCAAGTTTTAGATAGGCATTTACAACATAAGTAAAGAAAACATTCACGTCATTGAATAGGATTGCAAAATAAACATAGGAAAAACTATGAAATCATATAGATAGATAGTTATAGGATTTTACAAAATTTGTGCCCAAGACACATTGGTCATCTGACCTCAAAATGTATGCAAAATGTCATAAGAAAACTAGTGGTGCTCATTGTAACATGCTATAGATCTAGAAATACTACATAGTAACCACATCCAATGGTTAGGAACCCCAATAGTGTGTCACTGCAGTCACATGGGAAGCTCTTCGATCTGGAAATCTGGAATCTCGAAGGTCAACCCCTCTATGTGCTGCTGAAGCTCAGCTAGAGTCTCAACCATATCATGGTCCTGAAGGACTACTCTCCCGATAGCCCTCTCTGCTGGCGCATCTACTTTGTGCTCTGGTTCCTCTACTGGTTGAACATAGACGGTATCTGCATTACATCAAACATTTATTTTAGTCTTGGAAATAAATCAAAACACAAAAACATTATATAAACCTTAGAAAAATCAAAAAACATGGTCAAATCATTCTTACCTATTGCACCCAACTGAGTGCCTTTTGGTAATACTAGCTCTGGATCTCCTCGAAAGTCGATGCCTACATATGCTTACTCATCGATGGCGACAATATGTCGCCAGAACTAGGAAAAGAATGCAATAGAGAACACAAAGGTCGATTGGCCTACATGCCGACCCATGAGTTCTACCCATATCTGCATTCGACGATCTCTAGGACTAGATATATCCAGAGTTACATATTGTGGCTGCATCAGTGGAATCCGTTCCGAAGCGAAGGAGTTGAGGATTGAACCATAACTAGAATTTTTCTTCCTTACTCCCTTTGCTTTGTTCAATTGTTCCTTTATCTGAGATAGAACAGCTTCAAACCAGTTGAAGACTATTGGCTCTAAGCACTCTAGCACATAATGCATATATGATCTGTTTGCTACATGTAGTGTAATGGTGCTAGAAAGTTTAGCAATTGTGAAAATGATGGTTCTCAAAGGCAAATCCCTGACATCTCGGATGTTTATTTTTCCATCTTTTCGAGGTTCTGCCCCTAGATAGCAATACTTCATAACATAATCTCTCACTGTCTCTTCTCCAACAATAGACCCTGTGAGAGAAATGGGTAAACCTCTCCTCGACAAACCCGTGAGAAAATACACGTCCTCAACTATTATGGGAACCACTTTGTTCTTAATGTGAAATGCCTCTATCATCGGATCCCATGTTCGAACTAAGAACTCCAAGAGTTTTATTTGTTGCCTTATTACCAACATTTTGAAGTACTTAAGTAGTCCAAAATATCTTACGGCTCTTATAGTACCCGGATCATTCAAGGAAATCATATCTTGTTCTTCATGTGCTCTTTCCCTCCATGTAATCGTCATTATAATCTGATGGAAACCTAAAAGACAACCATAAGATCCATTAGATTCCATTCATTGCAAAAAAATAGGCAAATTTTGGGCACAACATGAAAACTAAAAACTTGAACTGCGCCCAACGCACGCCCTTGGCTGAGATAGTGCATTGCATATGTAGGTTCCCTTCAATGTACCTACTATGCAACGAAGGTTTCGACATTCAGGGGTGGGTTGCCCTCATTCTGGGCAGAATTTACCCTCGGGGCCTTAAAACCATAAAAAAATTGTAGAGAATGGAAATGAAATGAATACCAAAGGGAAGAGGAAGCTCATGTTAGTAACCTAGATCAAATGGTGATGAAATCAGTCCACAGAAATGACAACAATCGACGAATAAAGTTCGGGGGAAAAATCAGGTTCAAAGCTCCAAAGTGAAAATGGTAACTATGGAATGGTAAAAATGAATAGTGAAAACTACATTTTATAGTCATTTAATTGTTTGCAAGCTAAATTTATTGCTATGAATATAGTTTTATAATGTTTTTATCATGAAACATGTATTTTTAATCCATTTGATGTTGTTCTGAACAGGAAATACAACTGATGAACAGATTAGTCGTGCAGATTTATTTGACGACAAAGCATACTTTTTCTCCTTATTTTTCGAGCTTTTTTAAAAACAAAAAAGGATTTGAAGCACACTTTTATCTCTCTTTCGAGCTTCGATAACAGTGAAAAAGGAACCCCTTGAGTCTTCTTTCAGCTCTTTTCAGACTCCGATAATATTAAAAGATTGCCGAGCACTTGTCTTTTCTAGCTCGTGAAAGTAAATGAATTGATATCTACTCAGTATAAGTTTAACCCTTTTCCAAACTAAGATAGATTATTTACGAAAAAGGAATACCTTGGTTAAACATGACCAAAGAGGTTCTCTCAGATATTATTTTACACTTTTTCGGATCTGAGTGACAAATTTACGAAAAAGTACTTTTGGAGTTCTCTTTCTTATTTTTCTTCAGACTCTCTAAATATGAAAAAGGACCGGGCTATCACTGTTGTTAAGTTCATTAAAACATAAAATAGTGACGGGCTTGTTGATCATGGCAAGGGTCGAGTTTCATTCATCATTAGACTCATTAAATTATTAAGTAGTGATACTTTATTCGCCCGAAGGGTTGAATTATAGATAAAGAAAATGTTATCCTCCTCAAGCTTGTTAAAAAATAAAGAGGTATTGGTCGACAAATGACAGGGAAAATTTGTGAAAAGTGATCAAAGTTTCTGTTTGGTAGCAAGTCACTCTTGAACATGACACTTCTTTCACTCCATGTCCATGATTATTTGGGTTGGGTAATCATCTTAACAGTTCATTCATACATATGGTTCATCATACCTTCACTTCGGTTTTGGGTCAATGCTGCCAACTCATCACAGTGTCGCCGATATGTTCAAGAGAAGTCATCCAATGTTTAAAAACTCATCCTTCTACAATACTTATAAACCTTCATTATCATGACCATCATCCCCGAAAATTGCTATATCAAGTCATACCATTGTCTCTGAAATCAGTAACTCCAGTTTTGCAATAAGGTGACTTCCTGTTGATGGAAAATCAATATCCAAGAAGTTCACTTATAAAAATCATATTCCAGTACCATGAGGCTTCTTATAGCATCAACAAGATCTTGGCTTCCAGACCCTTGACCGAAAGATTTTTTTTTGGTGTTCGACATCAAATCATCTATTCATGCCTTACGAAATGTACTGCAGTACCTTGAGGGCCATTTTCATTAATAGTGGTTCTCACGCGTTTGTCAACATATCACATCGTTGGTTGGTAATCAAACAATGTCTTTCCATGTTCGACTAAAAATCGACTATAAATCATATATTCACATTGCTAGACTTGTACCCGAATGATCGAGTGAACGAGATAAGAAGAGCCCGGATCTAGATTCATCCATCTGGGTTGCGATTTCAGGATTGTTGTACACATCATTTTTACGGTGACTTTACATACAAATTGTCATCCAAGCATGATCCTATATCTGTAGGCATGTCTACATCTGGGCAACATTCCAATGAAGATGACTTTCTGAATTATTTACATGTTATTAGATTGTTTTATGTGTTGAACATGGGAATTCATACCCTCAGAAATTATGATCAAAGATGATATATCATGATATAATGTATTGTAAGATTGATGCAGGTGACCACTCCTCTTCGTTTCGAGGCCCATCAGAGTGTAAATCATTTCAATCAAATGTTTTTATTATTTGGATCTCATGCTTTAGGGGGGAATTTTTATAGGTCAATTTGGGCACCATTCCCAATGATCTGGTTAACTGGACATCATATCTAGGAACAATGATCAAGGATCTATTATTCCCTATCATTTCAGTTGCTACGTGCCCTAAGACAAGAAACAAGACAAATCAAGCAAGACTTTCATCAAGCAAAGGTTTCCAAGGTTTGAATCTTATTATATAACATATGAGAGCTCACCAATGTAGGCTCTAAGGGGCCTAAGTGCATTGCATATGCAGGTAGCCCCATGCAAGGCTTCTCTACAAAGCACTTCCCGACATTCAAAGGTGCGTTGGTCACATTGGGAGTGAAATTCTCATTGTTCTAGAATCTCCACTTGGCTAGTTCCTTCTAGAAGAGTTAACATGTGTCAATATTTGGATCCAAGTGTCCATTTGACATATACATGACTGGAAACATGTCTTGCCTATTATTGTAAATTCATTGATTGCAAAACAACCTACAGTTCATCTATAAATTGAGCACATATCTAAGTGCTTGAGTAGGAAGAATTTGAGTAGAGAAATTTTGGAGAATTTTCAATTGAGAGCTAGATTTGTGTAGCTACTGTTGGAGAGATTTACACTGTGATGAGGGCTAGGAACTTTGCTGGAAGGGTCACTTCAAATTAGTCATTTGGTTGTAACCTCTCCTTCTATCATCAATAAATAATACTGCTTATTTTTCCCTATATGCATTTGTATTGGATTTGATTTTCCATATTGTAAGATATTAGTTGATGTGTATGGTTTATGCTTTACTGATTTGGAAAAATAACTTGAATAGATATCTATATTATTTCATCTTCTACTGTTTCAGTGTTCTTTCTTGCAGGAAGCATTTCGCACAAAACGCTTTAATTTGAAGCTGCAGCAGAAGCGACAGAAGGAGCCATTTAGAAGCGCTTGGATCACAAGTAACCTTCTAATCCTCTTTGTGTATCTATTTTGAGTTAGGAAGTGTGATTAGCACCTATCTCGGGAAGCGTGATTTATCGTAATTCAGAATTCTAGCCCAACAGGGGGGGGAGTGCAAAGTTGATCTCCGTCATAGATCTGAAGCAGGCTCCCAATCCACTGTAGCAAATTACAAGCGCTCTATCCCACTAATTTGAATTTTTGTTGCGTAGAGATTGCGATTGGGTTCCACCGTCATTTGTCTTGCTCCGGCGCTGCACGACTTTTACGTTATAAACTCCTTTCCTTCCTCTGGTGTGATTTAACACAGAAAAGGCCCCGCACATGGATTTGAAATTATTTGAAGTATGCCTTGGAAATCACATTGCATCTGGGCCTCCATCACACTTCGCACGACGCAAAAATTAACCTTTCCTTACCTCTTTAAACTTTAAATCTGGTAATGTGTGATTTGTGATTGGGCCCCACTGCATCGCACATCGTACTTCGGTGAATTTAACATTTACCTTAGTAGCTAACTTGTAAAACTTGTGATGTGCAGTATTTAGGATGACGTCACCATGCCTCATCATTTGCCACATCACCATAGGTCACCGACCGAAGCATCTAACCTTTTACCACTAAACCTGTGATCCGCGCTCAGGGCCCAGCTAGCATCACACATCGCACATCGCCCTATTTTTATTTTACCATTGGCACCTACCTTTATCATTTGTGATCTGAAAAGTGCGATCCGGCCCCACTTCATCGCACATCGCATGTCGACGATCATAACATTTAACTCCCATGGTAACCTTTGAAACTTGCGATGCGTGATATGCGATCGCATCCCATCGCAACTTAAAATTTTAAAGTTGCGAGTGCTTACAGGTAAGTTATAAAATGTGTGAACTGTGATCTGTGATGTGCTAAGAGTGGGAAAGTGTGAAAAGTGTGGAAGGTAAGGAAAAAGGCCTTATGAAAGCTTATTTATGGATTTTTCACCATTTATAAAGGTTTAGGCGGGTCCTACCATATCGTATCGGCAAAGTTTTTAAGTTTTTCGGTAATGAATTAAGAAATAGATTAAATCTTGCGGGATGCGGAATGTGAGCAGAACTAGGATTTTAGAGTTTTTAATATAAGTGGACATTGTAAAGTAGTGAGTTTGAAAGGTTATGTATGTGGATTTAGGGGTTTTGAATGGGATTTAGTGCATGGTAGTGTATGGAGGAATGGAGAGGGGGAAAGAGGCTGAATGAAATGAAATGAAACAAGGGTAGAAGTGGAGTTTGATCCCCATTACGCCTTGTCCGTAATACTTTCCTCTTCTTACTGAATTAAATGGTAGATAGATTCATTTGATCCTCTTGACAGCCAGGATCTCCCTTTCTTTTCTGAAAATAAATTATAGTCATGGAATATTATTTTCAGTATGAAAAATATAAGAAGTAATTAGTCACCTTGTGCTACTGTGAAATACAGGAGTCTAATAGTGGCTCCAATTGGGGATGGCATCTCCTTTGGGAGGTTTCAAGAACACCATAGACTAGTGTCCTAATCTATTGGGCTAACCCCAACTCTGCAATTTGATCTGCTAGAAATTCTATGGTTGTAACTTTCAAAGTGAAGTCAGTGCTTTCTGCAAACTGCTGTTTGGATGATACCTGATCCTGAGACTCGAAAGGAAACATGAAACTCAACTTGGAAAAATGCTCAAAGTATTAAGATCTCATTTTGATGCCTACTGACCCAATCTACGATTGTAAATCATTTCTCTTCCTTTTGGGGTGCATTTAGACTTGCAAACCCTGACATCATTTTTCTTTTGAATCTCTAACCTATCACCTATCCCCTTATTTTTCCTATTGGTTCAGATTAGGCTATTGAACCAATGTCATTTTCTACATACCTATTGATAAGCCAAGATTCAATAGTTTGGAAAATATTCATTTTCTAACCTATCAGCTGCAAATTCAAAATTATAAAACCATGCTTAAACTGTATGACTACACAAAAAATATTTTCAAAGGTAGTGACACTTTAATTTGCAACACTTTCATAATTATTTATATATATATATATATATATATATATATATATATATATATATATATATATATATATATATATATATATATATATATATATATATAGATACTTGGTTTATACTTTCACTTAATTTTTAACCTGTCCATTATCATCGAAGATTGTAATGCTATGATATTTACAATGATGAAAGTCTTATGAGTTTTAGCAGAGATAGTGTTTGAGCATCCCCCCATTGGCAGGACCTTCTAAAATCTCCGTTCCATCCATTTCTTGCAAGAAAAATGCATTGTATCCTCTAGAAGAATGAATAATGTATGTCCCTTTCCATAAGTTGTTGAATTTTCCATGCTTACCTTTATCTTCTTCCCTGGAGCCCCTTTTCAGCACTTTATCTCATATTTTGAAATCATTGGCTTTTTTCCTTTTTGTAAAAAATATTCTTCATATTTTCTTGCACCACCTAGGTTATGTTGTAGACTTCTTCTCTGGACTACTGCAATTCAATGGTCTGGCTTATTCTTATTTGCATATCATTTCCTTCAGCCTGCACTTCTTCAATGAGCGTCATGGATGGCACTCCTACGGATGTTGGGAAAACTTCATCCATTCCATAGACTAATTAGTATGGTGACATGCCAATTGATTCTTGGTGGTTAATCTGTCAACCCACAATTCATGCATCAGCTTCTTATGCCAAGATTTCTTATTATCCTCCAACAATTTTTTTATGATATTGACTAGGCTCTTGTAGGAAGACTCAGCTAACCCATTGCCTTGAGGTTAATAAGTTGTTGAATGCCCCAAAGAAATGTGATATTTGTGGCAAAAATCTATCATCATTTTAGACTTAAATGCAATAGCGTTGTATGTGGTAATCTTCCTAGGACAACCAAATCTAGACAGGATGTTGGATTCAAGGAATTTGATAATCACTAAATCAATAGTGTTTCTAGAAGGGATGGCCTCTATCCATTTGATAAAATAGTTTGTAGTAGTGAGGATCCATTTATGTTGGCCAAAGGAGGAAGGGTGGATTTCCCTAATGAAGTCTAAACCCCATTGCCGGAAAGGTGCTTCAATAGGGATAGGTTGTAAAGGAAGAGGCAAAAACTTTATTTTTCCCTCAAAGATTTGGCATTTATGACAGGTGGCTACCATTTTTTGGGTGTATGGGAAAAGGGCAGGCCAATAGAAACCAACTCTAAGGATCTTATTAGCAATGGTTTTCCAGTAGAGATGACCTCCACAATCCCCTTCATGGAATTCCTATGTAACTCTATCTACATATTCTTGAAGAAAACATTAAGCAATATGCCCCCAGAATATTTCCAATACAAAACATTTTGTACTATGAAGAATTTTACAGCCTTTAATTTCAATAATCTAGCCTTTGTTTTGGACAAACTAGGAGGAGCATTTAAGTAGAACAGAACATACAGTATATTTATGTAACAGGGATAATTTAGGTATGATTCCTCAATAGGTGGATTCACCAGCTCCTCTTGTTCATCCAATGAATGAATCATGTTAATATCCAGTGCTTGAAAATTGGTTTCAGCCATTAATTTGGTTATTCCTTGTCCCTTGATTAGTTTGGTGGGTCTAATCTCTAAATCATACTCCAAGATGACAACAATACACTTGCCTCTTTTTCCATCTGGATCCTGTGTTAGGATGTCTTTGACAATGGTATTGGACATAAATGTAATGATATGTGAATGCAGAATGTAGACTCTGAAATCCTTGAGTGCCTTGATCAAGGCAAAAGCCTTCTTTTCCATGATATTATGCTTCAAAGGTGCATCTCTTAAATCTTGGCTAAAAAATGCTATGGTATGCTCTTGCCCATATTTATTCTTCTGTAGTAATACAATGATGATGCAAAGGGTAAAATAATAAAGTCCTTGGTGAAATCAGGGCTGATCAAAACCAACACCTCTGTGAGTGCTTTCTTTACCAGGTCGAAAGACTGTTTAGCCTCTCTGGTCCATTTGACTACTGAATCTTTCTAGAGCATGTTATTGATATTCCTTATGAGTTCTTCAAGGTTTGGTTTAAGCCTCCTCAAAAAATGTATATTTCCGATAAAGGATTACATTTCCTTGATGTTTCTAGGATTGATTATTTGAAGAATACCCTCAATCCGGTTGGGGTCAATCTTGTTCCCTTCTTCAGATATTATGTGGCCTATAAGTTTTCATTCTTCAAGACCAAATATGATTCATAGGATTCAAAAATAGGCCATAATTTCTGCATTTCTCAAAAACTCTTCTCAAATTGGCCAGATGTTCTTCATAAGTCTTTGAATATACTGTAATATCATCAAGATATATCATGATGAGGAGACAAAATTCTTCTGAAAAAGAAATGTCCATTTCTCTTTGAAAAGCGGCACCAGCGTTTATTAATCCAAAGGATATTTTTACATACATGAAGGTTCCCCATGGGGTAGTAAAAGTTGTTTTATGTTGATCATCTCGGTGTACCAGCACTTGTTTGTACCCTGAAAAAACCATCTAGCAGAGAGATTCTTTTAAAGCCCACTACCTTTTGTAATATGTGGTCCATATTTGGTAAATCATAGTTTTCCTTGAGCGATGCCTTGCTCAGATTTCTGAAGTCAATGCAAAGCCTGGTATCATCTGTCTTCTTTCTTAACAGTACAATATTGGAAACCCATTCAGATTATCTGATTGGGAATATTATCATGGCATCATCCATCTTCTTGATCTCCTTCTCCACAAGAGGAATTTGGATAGGATTTATCCTATGAAATTTCTATTTGAAAGGCTTCTGGTTTTCCTTGAGTGGAATTCTGTGCTAGATAATATCTGTATCATAAGCTTTCAGGTCTTCATAACTCCAGGAAAACACATTAATAAACTCTTTGAATAGAGATATGTATTCATGTTTTATGGCTATAGGCAGTGTGTTTGACAACTTTACCATCTTGGGCTCCTGTTCACTACTTAGATTTCATTCTTCAATACTTGCTTCTGTAGATTCCATTTTTGGTTTCTTAGCCACATCAATGAAATCAAATATCTCTTCGAGAGGGACCAGTCTTCTTGGTAGGGTGTTGTCTCTGAATTCCAGTACTTCAAATTATTCATTTTCTGGATCTTCATGCACCTATGTCCTATGATTATCTTCATTTGCTGAAAAATTATCATTAGAATGGTGAAGGGGATCCTCCCTACAGATTTTCTCTCCAGTGGAAAAGTCTTCATCGTCTCGGTCCAGATTGGAATCTTCAAACTCACCCTTATATTGGAGTAAATTCTCAATATGTTTGTCATATTCGAAGACTTGCCAATATCTCATATTGCCATGGACTAATTGGGCAGTGTTTAAGCTGCACTGTATACTATTTGCTGGGGTGAGACAATTGAAAAGTGCTGGCTGAAAATGCTAACCCATTAGCCAGGACATTTCGATTCCTTCGAACTACAGCAAGGTCATATTCTTCAAATGTTTTTAGGATGTGAAGGGTAGCATTCCTATATGCTCTCAATTTGGGATTTGTGCTTGAATATTCTCCCATGATTTGTTCAATGACCAGCTCAGAATCCCCGAGGACAAATATTCTCTTGGCTCCTAGTTTCTTGAGAAAATGTAAGAATGCCCTTATCTGTAGTTATTTTCAGTATTCCATATCCACACACCTGCTCCAAAGCTAGATTTTCCACACGAACCATCAAAAATCATGTTCCAAAAGGGTTCATTTTCAGATTTCTATTGCACAATTTCCATTTGGACAGAATGTTCTTTCTTATGGTCTTCTTGTTCTTCAGTTACTTTTGCATGAATATTTACATCATTGTAAAGAATAAATGAATCAAGGTCAGAGTGGACAGAGTACAATGGGTAATTATGAGGCTTCCCTGGACTTCTCACTATGTATTTCATTAGAGTCTCCCTATAAAACCTCCTTTGCTAGCCAAAAACTGGTATGGTAGCATAAGTCATATCCATTTGGAGAGTTCCTGAAAGCTTGGTTCCCCAAGTACTTGATAAAAGGATACCATATTTTGGATGGATGTCAACCACGATGATGTCCATCACTAGACTATTGGCCGGTATCTGGGCTATGTAATACAGATATCCTTGATGGGGCCAAAATATTTAACTTTGTTGGAGTCAAAAGTGTACAGTTCTTTGAAGGGTCTAGTTATTTCCAGGCCAAGTTTCTCCATAACGGCTTTTGGCATGAGATTATGAGATGCACCTGAGTCTATCATGGAATTATGGATAATTTTATCATGAATATTGAAACTGAGATAAAGTGGGGGAACACCTCCCTCTTGGAATTTTCCCTCTACTTCTGGCCCAAAAAAATTCTCAGTTTTGTCATCATTTAGATTGACTGTATCAGTGATTTCTCCTATGTTTAGTGCTTTTAGGATTTGGGACCTATATACATCTTGGTTCACCAATTTAGTGAGAGGGACAAATATTTTTATTTTTGAAATTTCATTCTCAATACTGAATGGTGTCTGTTTCTTTGGAAGATTTGAATCACTTTTCTCAAGCACTATTTTTGCATCCATTTGAGATTGTTGACTTGTATTAGGGATATCAACTTGAACAATTTTTCTAGGGTTGACTTTTGGTCTACTAGTGCTACTTTCTAGATCATTATTTCCAGTTATTTTAGAAATTTTCTTTGAACTTTCCACTGCTTTCTTGGGATCAACTTCAAAGGCCTTACCAACATATTTTTTAGAATTATTTCGCTTAGGGATATCTGAATTTTTCCTTCTTCAGAGATTATATTGTCTATGCACCTCCATGATGGCATTATTGAATCCTTGTTTATTATCTTTAGACTCTTCAAATTCTACTGCACTTTGAGTTGAAGAAAATACATCTTGTTCTTCTTCGGTGATGAAAACCGTATCTTCATCATCAATTCCCACCAGATTAATTTGACTTTCCTCTCATTCCTAATATCCCAAAATGGGGATGCAGCAATACATGAACAAAAAACTGGAAATAAGTGAATAACATCATACCAAAATGTATGAAAACAATTGAGCCATTTTATTATGTAAATGAACAGAAAATGAGTACAACAGAAGTGTGAATAACTCAAATAATCAAACAAGCCTACCATGAATACATATGCCAAAAGTGAAATGCTGCTATATTGCAGAATGTTCATGAACATATACAGGGAAGTCATAGATGGTACACTGCTACATGGGAATGTGAAATAACATAAATATGAAAATATATGGCTCATACAATGTTCGGAGTGAATACCTAAGATCCCAAACACAATTTCAAGACAATCCTGGAAGGATTTCCTGAAATATGCAAAAGTGAAAAAATGTCGGAGTTGCAGTCTTAGGACTGAATAGCAGCTATAACTCAAGATATGGATGAATTTGGTTGTAGATATAACATGTGATGATTTAATCTCATCCAATGGATCCTTCAGGTGAAAGGCTGATCCAATCACTGAAGATCTCACCCTTCAACAATCACTGCAAACCCTCATTGCAAATGCTCACTGAAAATAACGCAGTCAAGGAGTGGGACTGCGTTGTAGGAGATAGAAAATGTGTCAGACAAGTGGAAAGATATGAAATTTTCCCCAAATACTTCCTCACAGATCTTCCGAAGGAAAGAAATCTTCCTCCTCTGAAAAATAAGCTCCAGAAGTGGTGTTGTGAACCCTCCACTGCAACACCCTACAACACAACGTTATACTTCTGTAGAAATAACGTTGTAGTTGAAGTAGGTAGCTTGGCATCAAGCTTGGATGTGGAGAAATGATGTACAAGCTCTCTCAAGAGGCCTCTCAAGAAAGGAGAAGGAATTCTTAAACAGGATTTCCTTGTGCTAAGTGGTACAAGAATCTCAACTAAATAGTTGAAGAAAGCACAAAGTCATATAGACCATAAAATCAATAATCAATAACATGTCTTGTTATGGCTGACTTGCCCTCCTTTTATACAAATGGAAGCCCTCTCACCTTGGGTCCCACTCTTTAGGGTTTCCTCCACCAAGTAATATTCCTCTGACTATCTCTGCATTGTCTCCATAGATGATCTCCACCTTCCATTCCAACGTTGTTGACTTGGTCAAACTTGACCATATCCACATGAAAATGCCCCTTTTCACACATGAGGGTGTGAAATATAGCTCCTATGATGATCCCTTTCCACACTATGATGGATTTTATTCATATTTATAATATGCATGGGCCTCCTTACCCATTTATTCAACTGCTAGGTGATAAAAACAAAAATCAATATTCCAATTAGTTGCATGTTAATTTTGGAATATTATAGTCCTCGCCTCCCAAATGTTGCTTGTCCTCAAGAAATTGCAAGAATATAACTGAGAAGCCTCCTCGCCTCCTACTGTAGAATCCACATATAATGAACTCCTCCAAGGAATGAGATGCTGTCTCATCAATAAATCTCCATATTTCCCCTCCTAAGCATGCAAGCTAGCTCAATAGCTATCATCATGAACAAGTAGAGTACTCAAGGAGGCAATAAGGTGCTTCTTACAGGTCCCTTTGAGGCATGGGATCTGAAATGTATTGGGAATCATCATTCCCATGTGGATCCTCCATCCCCAATCTATCATCCATACAAAATGAGCCACCCTCCAAAATTGTAACTCATGCAAATCCTCCTCTACATTTGGTTCCTGCAATGTAGGCCGGCTGAATATCTGAACACGGTGGAAAAAATAGCCTACCCCACATTTTCATTCTCTCCACTTATGATAAGTGTATAGTATTTTCTGATATTGGGCTGCAATAATATTTCCCTCAAGCGGTAAGAAGAATACTAGATCTCCAAAGATCTCCTCTCCAATGTTGTGAATCAAGTTGGCCCAAACCATCCCACATATTTTGAATAGGACATGATCATCATATGGCATCCAAATGAGGGGAATATTGAAGGTTTCATGTATTTCTGGAACGTACCAACAGTTTCCCAAGTGATCACAGCATAGTTTTCCTAACTGCTGCTTCGGAAAATAACATGGCAAGTTGTTTCTTGACAAATGGCTAGTTATGTATGTCATCACATCTAATAGTGAATAGTAAATGGCTGGGTACATCAACTAAACATGCATGAAATAATTAAAAACTTGCCCAAGGCCACACAAAATATGGTTGTCTCCATCAAATACCTTGGCCCAAAATTGAGCATGGAGCCCAAAGAGAAGTTTGCCCTCTTCTGGAGCAATGCACTGTATAGAAATGGTAAGAGTATGCAAATACTGTGTTAGAAAATACATAAATGCAAAAACAAGATTCTTTCCATGTACTACAAGTAAGAATATGTATGGATCCATAAATAAGTCCTCCATAATAGTATTACATACTCCCATGAAGAGGAATGAACCATGTGCTGCATGAAGATCCTCCTTCTTATGCTTGTAAATCCACGTTAAGAAGATCATATCAATGTAATAGATGTTTCCATCCACTACTCCATCTCACTCGCCACCTCCTTGTCCACCAAGTGCATTTTATGTAAAGTGATCCTAGGGATACTCCATCAATAAACCCAAGCTCCCAAGTGACAATGTTGTTGGCCTATGCAAATAGCCTCCTGCCAACTCATAGCTCCATTCTTTGACATGCTTATTCTCAAAGACATCTCCCACAATGTTGCTATACATAGGAAATCCATTCCAAAGTGAAAGTACCTCCTGATCATCCAAGGCTAAGGAGTAGCCCCTTTGCACCATGATAGTGCCACCTCCTACTCCTACAACATTGTAATATCCCGTTTCGGGGATATTTCTAAAACACGACAAACTCCAACCAGAGATGGACTGGGAGGGCATTTACCGGATATGCCACCTCTGGAAAGAGGACGAAATCCGCAGGCTACCTGGCCCTTTCCAGACTCTGTCTAAGAGCGTAAGATAAACACAACAAGTGGTATAGAACTAGAATGCCCAAAAATATATAATGATAATAGTACAGCCGACATATAATAACATAGAAGTAATATACGACAAATCATCTAGAAATATAGAGAGAGAGAGAGAATGCTAAGCCATTTTATTAATCTGAGAAATATAATGAAGTACAATAGGTGATCAGAGTGATGGCACCTAATATTGCTCAAGGCAAGTGAAGAAATACTCTCAGAATATACAGGAAATGGCTGCTCTCTGAACTGTGTCCCAGCTGCTGGAAAACTGTCGTGTAGCTGCTACTACTGGAATGAACTAAAGACTAGGGGTTGTTCCCCTTGCTGGAATGAGTTGAAAATATGGAATCCTCCTCTACTCACCAATCCTGACAAACCCAGAAACCATATCAAGAATGGCCTACCTCCGAAAAACACCGAGAAACACCCCCTTGGGGAATTACGCTGGCCTCCAAGGCTCTGCGCAGAGGCTAAATGAGAATGACTGAAACACCACCTCAAACTCCACCAAAATCTTCCCAAAGGCAAAGGCCGATCCTCTGCTCAAAATCTTGTCTCAATCTCCTGCAAAAATCCCTATCCGGAACACCTCCAAAATGGACTACGTCCTCCCTCATAGTGACTGCGTAGTCTCTATGAATGCCTAGCTCCGCAACAAACAAAATCACCAAAACCTCTCAAAAAATAATGAAGAAATCACCCTACCCGAGCAGGCACTCAAAGTCCCCTGGGGCTAAGGGTGAGATCTCTGACTGGAGACACTCAATGCGCTAAACGGTGCTGCAGACAAGCTAAACAGCTAGCGTTCTCAAGAAGTCAAAACGACTAGCTCAATATCATAAAAAAAAAATGAAACAAATGAGAAGCCTCCTCCCTATTTTATAACGTTTTCCTTCCTCCAACCCTAAGGCCATCTCCTCAATGTAGCCTCCATCTGTTACCACGTGCCCAACCTCTCCTGCGCAGAAGCTTCTATAGCTAACGTGGGCCTCCTCTCTATGTGGTGCTTGGCCCCCTTGGCTCCCCCTTAAGTCACAACGTTGTGCTACTAGGAGGGTGTTTTATTTCACTTAAGTGAGTTAGACCCTCTCCACTCACTTTTTATTTATTTATAAACTATAGACGAGAAAACTAAACAAAATCAAATATTCCAATTAGCTGTCACTAATTTGGAATATTACAGTCTCCCCCGGAAAAATGTTGCTTGTCCTCAAGCAACTGAAGTGATGGATGCTTCAAAATATTCTCGCTCTCCCAAGTGGCATCCTCATCCGGCAAATTCTTCCACCACACCAAGAATTCCCGGACTGTCCTGCTTTGTAGCTGCCTCTCCCTGGTATCAATAATAGCCTCTGGCTACAACACCAAGTGCCTCTCATCATCCGTGGGTGGTAGCTCCTCTGTCACTATCACCTACTGCCCCAGTGCCTTCTTCAGGCATGATACATGAAAAACGTTGTGGATCTTGCTGCCTTGGGGCAGCTCCAACTCATACTCAACCTACCAAATCCTACATATCACACTGTATGGCCCATAAAAGCGAAGCTTGAGATTTTCAGCTCCCTTCTGCTTCAGTGATGACTGTCGGTATGGCTGTAATCATAGGTAGACCAAGTTACCTACCTCAAATTGTCTCTCCACCTGACCTCTGTCGGCATACAACTTTTGCTGGTTTTGTGTTGTAGCCATATTTCCTTGAGAGCTCAAAGGATGTCCTGACTCTCTTGGATCCAAATCTTGGCTCTAGGAGCCTTGCTAGCACTGAAAATCATATTAGCAAAAGATAAGGAATGGTACCCATACAAAGCATAAAACGGTGACATACTAATGGACATGTGATGTGTCGTGTTGTAGCAGTACTCCCCCAAATGCAACCATCTCAACCATGCTCCGTGCTTCCCACTGACATAGTTACGCAAGTAGCCCTCCAGCCACTTGTTAACTATCTTCACCTGTCCATCCATCTGTGGGTGATAACTGGTACTCGGTGTCAACTCCATCCTCACCAGCCAGAAAAGCTCCTGCCAAAATCCGCCCATGAAGCGGCTGTCCCTGTCACTGATGATGGTCTTAGGAAGACCATGCAGCCTGAAAACCTCTCTGAAGAATAGCTCGGCCACCTATGCTGCTGTGTAATGCACAGATATGGTGAAAAAGTGCACATACTTTGTGAGCCGATCAACGATGACCAAGATACAATCCTTGCCCTGCACCATGGGCAACCCTCTGATGAATTCCATTGATATGCTCTCCCATTTCCCCTCCAGAATGGGAAGAGGCTGCAACAGTCCTACGGGATGACTCATCTCCCCCTTGTTCCTCTAACAAACATCACACTCCCTAATGTGTTGGAGTACGTCCTCCTTGAGGCCCTTCCATGAGAACCTCTCTCTAATGGCCCTGTAGGTTTTGGTAAACCCCTGATGGCCTACCAATGGAGAATCATGTGATGCCTGGAGTATCTTCTTCTTAAGCTAAGATCCCTCAGTCAAGAAGATCCTGTCCCTATAGTAGATGATCTCATCAACCACCCTGTACCTGTCATCCGCCACCTGTCCATCCAGCACCTCACATGCAAATCTGTCCTTGGAGTACTCCACTAAAATTCAAGCACTCCAATCTATATCCAAGCTCATAAGAGATAATGTGGCCGGTCTATGTGAAAGGGCATCTACTACCATGTTATTCTTACCCTTGACATAATCAATGTAGAAATCATATGCTTGGATCTTACCGATCCACTTTTTCTACCTCTCCTAGAGTTGCTTCTGCTCCAAAAAGAACTGGAGGTTGTTGTGATCATTCCTCACCCTGAACCTGTTCCCTACCAAATAATGTCGGAATTTGGCCAAGGCATGCATGATGGCCAATATCTCCTTGTCGTATATAGAATACAACCTCTCGTGTGGAAGGAGCTTCTGGCTCTCAAAGGATATAGGGTGTCCCCCCTGCATCAATACTGCGTCGATCCCCTCTCCTAACGCATCACACTTCAAGAAAAATGGTTGCGTAAAATCCGGCAATGCAAGCACTGGGTAGCTACTCATCACCTCCTTGAGCTTATCAAAGGCTCACTGCATTGTATCTGACCAACTGAATGCCCCCTTCTTCGTCAAATCTGTAAGGGGTGCAGCAAGCTGCGAGAAACCCTTGACGAACTTTCTGTAATAAGTATATATACCAATGAACCCTCGAAGTTCCGTCACGTTCCTCGGCACTAGCCAATATTCGATGGCCCTAATCTTCTTCTCATGGACCCTCACTCCGTCCACTCTAATAATGTGACCTAAATACAACATCTCCGTCATCCCAAACTCACACTTGGAGAGCTTAGCATAGAACTGGTGCTCTTCCAACATGTGTAGTACTACCTCTATATGCTGGAGATGCTCCTCGCAAGTCCTGCTATATATGAGTATGTCATCGAAGAAGACCAATACAAACTTCCTCAGGTGACTGTGGAAGATATGGTGCATGCAAGACTGAAAAGTAGCTGGTGCATTGGTTAGCCCAAAAGGCATAACCAAAAACTGAAAGTGCCCATAATGACACTTGAAGGTGGTCTTGAGAATGTCCTGTTCCCTCATGTGAATTTGATGGTACCCTGATCTCAAATCAATCTTCTAGAAGAACTTGGCTCCTCTCAGCTCATCCATCAACACATCGATCCTGGGTATAGGATACCTGTTCTTCAGGGTCTTCTTGTTCAGGGCCCTGTAATCAATGCACATCCTCAAGGTGTCATCCTTCTTCTTCACCAACACTACGGAAGAAGCAAATGGACTCATGCTCTCTCTGATGTGCCCAAGAGCCAGTAACTCCTGGATGGCCTGCTCAATCTCATCCTGATAGGGGTAGTGATCAACGCCTGAATACCTTGCTCAAGCTCAATGGTGTGCTCAAACCCTCGGTCTGGTGGCTGACCTGGTGGTATATCCCCAAACACTACATCATACCTGTCAAGGATGGCCTATATATCTAGATGAACTACTTGACCAGTGGTCTCTGCCTCTAATGCCTGTAACTCAACTACCCACTCTATGTCTCCCTTCCAGAAGTATGCCTCCATCTGGTGTGCCGAAACTGTTTGAGGTGGGTAAGTGTGCATCCCGTGAATCTTCTCATGCTTCCCGATATTCTTGTCATCCCACTCCATCTCTAAGGCCTCCCAATCCGTGGTGACCTTCCCCAGAGTAATCAACCACTGAACACCCAATACCACATTGGTATCTAGTATGTTGACCACGAAAAAGTGATTGGTCACGGTGTAGGTACCCATCGTCACTGCCAACTCTGGAACATACTGGGCACACTGCATCGTCAGGGCTCCTGGGACCAAAACTGAAAATTCGTCAAAACTCTCGGTCGGTATACCTCTCCACTCGACCATCTGTGCGTCAATGAAGTTGTGGGTTGCCCCACTATCAACCAAAATTGAAACTCGCTGGCCACGTACCGTCCATCATACGCGTAGCGTCAAATACTTGGGAACTCCTCGCAAGGCTGCAAGGGTCCCTCCTGTGGGTGAAAAAGTTGCACCTCCTGTCCCTGGAGGTGGAGGTGGCAACTGATTCTGGGCTATCTAACTATCTCCTACCTCCTCATCATCCTCCTCATCCTCTTCCCCGCTATCATCGGAGAAGACCTCAATGAAGTGTGCTTTTCCAGTAGCACACCTATGCCCTGGTGCCCACGGCTCCTAACAGGTGAAGCACAGCCACTTCTTCCTCAACTCTCTCCTAACATCATCATCAATCTGTGCCCGTCTCGGATTCCCCTTTGAAGGATAAATCCTCACATCCTTCCCCTTAGGATGGAAACCCTGTCTCTGGGGGTAAGGTGTCCGAGTCCTGGAAAATGCATCTTGTAAGTCTCGAGTCCTGTTGATAGCATCCTAAAGTGTCGCTGCTCTAGTAGACCTCACTAGACCCCCAAGTGGCTCTGCTAACCCCTCCATAAACATATAGATCATTTGTGCTGCAGATAGATCTGGCACCATCACTAAAACCCCCAAGAAGTTTGCAATATATGTCTCTAGGCTCCCAGTCTGCTTGAGCCTCGTTAGCTCAAAAAAGTGCTGCTCTGGATCTCTCCGGTTAAGCCGCTCCATCAACCTCCTGGTAAAATTGGCATATGTCATCACTGTAGAATGCCCAAGTGTGACAATCCCATGGAACCACTAGTCCTGGGCCTCAGCATCCAAATGTAATGTTGCCACCTTGATGGTCTCCGTCTCTGACATCTGTTTAAGCTGGAAATAGATGTCTAGCTTGTCCACCCAAGACTTTGCCGAACTGTTTCATGATCCATCAAACGTAGGAAAATGGAATCTGCTAGATGTGTGGTGGGTATCTCCATCATGATAATGTCGGTGCCCTCTATGATGGTTACGGGGTCTACTGTCCTGCTGGAGCTGAACAAAATCCTAGAATGAGAGAGCATCCCTGAACTCCTGCCCATAGGCTTGATACTTTGCAAAATACTCGCCCATGTGTCCGGCCTCTGCCTCTTGTTGGGCTCCTGCCCCTGTGTCTGCTCCCAAGAAAGTGGCCATGGTAGAGCAGGTAGCTGCACGTGAAGCCATCGGCTGAGGAGTATCACACTGAGCAGCACCATGCTCTGGAAAATGATGAGATGTACATGATCCCTCTCCTACCTGAAAAACCCATGGGGTCTCACGCTATCTAGCCTCTACAGTGGTGAATCTGTGACCCATCACCTCAATCTGTCTAGCCAAATCCTACACGGATTTGAGGAGTGCCTCCCCAAACTGTTTGGCCTCTGTGTCATCTGCCATCGGCCCTCTTTGCTCTGAATCTAATACAAGCTCCTCCTGCTCTTCGTCTATCACAGGGTCTCTCTCCTACTCTGTGTCCAATACCTGAACACAGTCTCTCTCTTCGTAGGTGTTCTCCAACCTACACTCATGGTCTCTATACTTCCTGCCTCTGTAACAAATATATGGTCTCTTCGCCAATGTCATAGACCACAGGCTGAGCTAGAACTATGCTCTGATACCACTGTAATATACCGTTTCAGGGATATTTCTAAAACACAACAAAATTCAACTAGAGATGGACTGGGAGGGCATTTGCTGGATATGTCACCTCTGAAAAGAGGATGAAATCGAGAGGCTACCTAGCCTTTTCCAGACTTTGTCTAAGAGTGTAAGATAAACACAGCAAGTGGTATAGAAATAGAATGCCCGAAAATATATAACGATAACAGTGCAGCAGACATATAATAACATAGAAGTAATATACGAAAAATCATCTAGAAAAATAGAGAGAGAGAATGCTAAGCCATTTTATTAATCTCATAATATAATGAAGTACAATAGGTGATCAGAGTGATGGCGCCTAATCTTTCTCAAGGCAAGTAAAGAAATACTCTCAGAATATACAGGAAATGGATACTCTCTGAACTGCCTCCCAGTTGCTGGAAAACTGCCATGTAGCTGCTACAACTGGAATGAACAGAAGACTAGGAGCTATTCCCCTTGCCAGAATGAGCTAAAAATCTGGAATCCTCCTCTACTCATCAATCCCGACAAAACCCAAAAAATATATCAAGAATGGCTGACCTCCAAAAAACACCGAGAAACACCCCCTTGGGGAATTACGTTGGCCTCCAAGGCTCTGCGCAGAGGCTAAATGAGAATGACTGAAAAACCACCTAAAAATCCACCAAAATCCTCCCAAAGGAAAAGGCTAATCTGCTGCTCAAAATCTCGGCTCAATCTCCTGCAAAAATCCCTATTCGGAACACCCCCAAAATGGACTCTGTCCTCCCTCTCAGTGACTGCACAGTCTCTATGAATGCCCATCTCCATAACAAACCCAAACACCAATACCTCTCACAAAATATTGAAGAATTAACCTTTCCCGAGCAGGCACTCGAAGTTCCCCAAGGCTAAGGGCGAGATCTCTGACCAGAGACACTCAATGCACTAAACAGTGCTGCAGAAAGGTTAAACAGCCAGCGTGCTCAAGAAGTCAAAATGACTAGCTCAATATCATCAACAACAGAATGAATCAAATGCGAAGGCTCCTCCCTCTTTTATAATTTTGGCCTTCCTCCAACCCTAAGGCCATCTCCTCAACGTAGCCTCCATCTCTTTCCACGTGCCCAACCTCTCCTGCGTAGAAGCTTCTAGAGCTAACATGGGCCTCCTCTCTACGTGGTGCTTGGACCCTTTGGCTCCACCTTAAGTCACAACGTTGTGCTACTAGGAGGGTGTTTTATTTCACTTAAGTGATTTAGACCCTCTCCACTCACTTTTTATTTATTTATAAACTATAGACGGAAAAACTAAACAAAATTGAATATTCCAATTAGCTGTCGCTAATTAGAAATATTACAAACATCATGTGAAGTATAAGAGAAAATCTTCCCATGCTATCCCAAGAGCAACGAAAGCAACAATAGCTTTTGCTACCTCCTCACACCTCCATCTTATAAATCATGTGGTGAAAATATAATGATTGACATTAAGGATGTCATATCAACACAATGCATCCACACTCCTTGTTGCCATATCATGCAAGTGCCCTACCAAAATTTTTCCACCCACATACCCTTTGAAAGAGGATATGTCACATGATGGCCAAACTCCTTCAAGAGTAGCCAACACATGAAAGACTCCTACTACCCAGTATCAAATATTTGCAAGTAGCTTTCTAGCCTCTTGCTCACTATCCACACGCATCCATCCAAATGTAGGTGCCTCCCATCATGCTCTACCTTGGTACTCTTCTACTGAATACTACCATATTCCCAAATCAGATTTTTCCTCTTGCATTTCATGGGATGTTGAAATGCAACTCCTTGGAGATCTCTTAGAGAATATTTCACATCAATTACCATCTTGAATCCATAAGGATCCAAGTGTGTTGGAGGCAGAACTTCCTCATTGCTCCTTAATGACAATGCTGCTAATCTCCCCAATGGTGTATTTCCTTTCTCATGCTCCCGCTCAAGGATGAACATAGAGTTCTGCAAAGGAAATTTCACCCTATCCTCCAATAATCCACACTCCAACCCCAAGTGTTGTGTGCAGCGCAACAATGGCACATTAGGATGATGTCTCGTCCCTTTCTTGCTCAACTCAAGGTTGCACAACACAATGCAATTCAGCTACTCCAAATTAGTAGTATAGGTTGAGCCTAGGTCATGCAAAGGTAGATTTCCACAATCCTCCGTAAGATTTGCCAAAATAAAAAGTGGAAAATTAGGCATACCTTGGTGGAATTTGGGAACATCTTGTATGACTGTAATGGCTCCTTCCTTCAAATTTTTAGCTCCCCCAACTACTGATGTATATGGCCGCTCCTCCATAGTTGTGACAGCGCTGGTACAAACCTCCTCCAGTGGTGGTGAGGGCTTTTGCTCCTCTTATTTCTCCTTTCCAATTTTTTTAATCAACCTTTTGAGTAAATTATGCAAAATTAGACACTATTGCATGAGTCAAATGGCTGAACCACCAAATGTTTTCTTCACCCTCAAGGTGCAGTGCTACGATTTATACAACCTCTCTTTCTACCACTGGATGGAGTAGGAGGAATGCCTCTAGTTTCCTTGCCCAAGCCTTTATTGTAGATGAACCATCAAAAGTAGACAATAGAAACATTTTTCCCTTGATTCTCCATTTGATGCAAGGTCTCCTTTCTTCCTCTAGCTGAATGAAATCTGGAAAAGCTAGAGTCTCCTTGAAGGCTCTAGGTTGAGATTTGTACTCAACAAGGTATTCTCTTAGGATCTTGTGATCCAAGTGGGCCCCATTTCCATGCTTCTTGTCTCTTTATCCAAAAGAAAAGGGCATAGTGAAATGCTTTGGAGCTTTTTTCAACGCTGGTTCTCTTTTCTGATCATAGGAAGTGGATGGGCTTCCCTCCTCTTGAAACCCTCTAGAGGTCTCACTGCAACTTCCTTATTTCATTTGCTTAACTTCCTTGGAGAGGCTCTTCATAGATTTGAAAAATGATGAAGCAAAGCTCATTTTCTCCCTAATTTCGATTTATTTCTTCTTCTCTTTTTTTTATAATAGCATAATGGCTGAGATCCACAGGCTGAGCCAAGTTTATGCTATGATATCACTGTACTATCCCAAAATGGGGATGCAGCAATACATGAACACAAAGCTGGAAATATCAATGAATAACATCATACCAAAATGTATGGAAACAATGGATCCATTTTATTATGTAAATCAGCAGCAAATGAGTACAATAGAAGTGTGCATAACTCAAATAATGAAGGCAAACAAGCCTCACATGAATACATATGCCAAAAATGAAATGCTGCTATATTGCAGAATGTTCATGAACATGTACATCGCAGTCATAGATGGTACACTACTACATGGGAATGTGAAATAACATAAATATGAAAATAAATGGCTCATACAATGTTGGGAGTGGAGATCTAAGCTCCGAAACAAAATTTCAAGACAATCCTGGAAGGATTTCCTAAAATATGCAAAAGTGCAAAAATGCCAAAGTTGCAGCCCTAAGACTGAGTAGTAGCTGCAGCTCAAGATCTGGATGAATATGAGTGTAGATAGAACATGTGATGAATGTATCTCATCCAATGGATCCTTCAGGTGAAAGGCTGATCCAATCACTGAAGATCTCACCCTCCAACAATCACTGCAAACCCTCACTGCAAATGTTCACTGAAAATAATGCAATCAAGCAGAGGGACTCCACTGTAGGAGATATAAAATGTGTTGGCCAAGTGCCAAGATCTGAAATCTGCTACAAAGGATTCCACACTGGTCTCCAAAAGGAAATAAAGCTTCCTCCTCTAAAAAATAAGCTCCGGAAGTGGTGTTGTGAACCCTCCACTGCAACGCCCTACAACAAAACGTTATACTTCTACAGAAATAATGCTGTAGCTGAAGGAGGTAGCTTGGCCTGAAGCCTGTATGTGGAGAAATGATTGACAAGCTCCCTCAAGAGGCCTCTCAAGAAAGGAGAAAGAATTCCTAAACAGAAATGCCTTGTGCTAAGCAACACAACAATCTCAACTAAACAATTGAAGAAAGCACAAAGTCATACAGACCATAAAATCAATAATCAATAACATGTCTTGCTATGGCTGCCTTTCCCTCCTTTTATACAAATTTAAGCCCTCTCACCTTGGGTCCCACTCATTAGGGTTTCCTCCACCAAGGAATATTCCTCCCGCTATCTCTGCGATGTCTCCATAGATGATCTCCACCTTCCATTCCAGCGTTGTTGACGTGGTGAAACTTGACCATATCCACATGAAAATGACCCTTTTCACATATTAGGGTGTGAAATCCAGCTCCTATGATGATCCCTTTCCACATTATGAGGATTTTATTCATATTTATAATATGAATGGGCCTCCTTAACCATTTATTCAACTGTTAGGTGATAAAAACAAAAATCAATATTCCAATTAGCGGCATGCTAATTTTGGAATAGTACACTCCTCAACCACCCCCTCATCCTCATCAACATAATTTTCTTGGAATGGAGGCCTAATTTGCTGCTCAGTTCCTCTTTGTTCTCTTTTTTTCATTTGAGGGGGCTTTCTTCTAAAGTTTTGGTTTCTATTTTCAGGAGCTGGCGGATTTTCCCTATGGACAACTCTCTCATTCAAGTTGATTCTCTCCATCATTCTCTCTATAATTCTCATCAAACTATCAATCTTGGAATCATAAGTCAAAGCTATAGGTTCTTCCCTAATCATCACTCTTTTCTTACTTATCATTCTAGCCCTTTTTGCAATCATATTTTCTTCCACGCCTACAACACTCCTCTACATCTCTTCCAGTGTAGCCTGATATGTTTCTCTCAGGTGATAAGCCATCTCTGGGTCGAAACCATCTGAAAATTTCATTAGGGCTAAGCCTTGTGGGGGTTTCATGTGAGGAGGGAGGGAATTGTATGTAATGTTGAATCTAGTGCAGTAATATTGGACACTCTCTCGAGCGTTTCTCTTGATTTTTTCATATTCTGATAGGATTTGGAGAGGATTTTTCTTAACTTCCAATCTATTTATGAAAAACTAGTGAACGGTAGGGATTTCATGGACACAGTTAGGGGTTAATCCTTTGAACCATTTATTTACTTCTCCCCCTAAACTTTGAGCAAACATTCTCATTTTTATAGTTTCGTCCTCTATCTCTTGGTAGTCAAAAGCATCATTCATTTTGTCCACATGTTGTTGAGAATTTTTGGGACTAGTTCCATTAAAATGTGGGATTTTCGATTGATAATCCTATGTCATAGGCACCATAGATTGTGGTAGCACTAATGAACCATACCAAGCTGCCATCATTAGTGGTGGGGTAACCCATGGTGGGTTGAAAAGAGGAGGGTTTACCAAGCGGGTGGGGGGTTAAATGGAGGAAGGTGGACAATGGGTATATGAGTGGGGGTTTGGGCACTCTGGGGGGAAAGGTTTGAGGGAAAGGTAGGAGCTGAAGCTACACTTGAGTAATTGAGTTGAGGATGAGAAAACTTGGAAACAACAGAAGGATTTGTTGTATTCATAGCAGATAATTCTACAGACTACTGAAGAGAAGAATCATCAATAGTTGAGGTGAGCTCTATTACTAGACCTTAAAGGGAGTCAAAGTGTTGGAGAAGCTAAAAATAAATTTGATTGGAGGTATAGGCTTACCCAAATGAAATTTTTTGTAAGACAGTTGGATCAAAATCTTCTTGGTTTATCCAATTCTGAGATTTGGTTATGAACAAGCTTTTCTCAAAGTGTAGGCCGAACTGGATATCTTGTAAGGTTGCAATGTTTTCAGGGAGGGAACTTGCTTTGTGAATAGGCTTGCTAATAGTTGCATTTTCAGATCTCGGAGTTTTTCTTAGGATTGTCTCTGGATTTTAAACTATTGTAGGGGGATTTGGGTCAGTACTCAATCTAGTAAATATTCTTCTAGAACCAAAATTCAGACCCAAGGCACAAATAGGATGAATAGTTTTCAGTAACCAATCTGTAGCAATTACTTAAAACACATAGTATTTCGACTGGGGTTTTTGAGTTCGGATGAAATATTAAGCCTCTAAATAATTCCCCAGTATGGTCACGATTGTTAGAACTCTATAATTAGAATATTGGTAAAACTAAACTATAAATCACAACATCAAACTACTTGGATTCTAGGACCTAGCCTTCCTAGACTCAGAGAGGGCTCTCTTTGTTCTATGATTTAAATTGATTTTACTTGCTGGTTATAAGTACTGATATTACGCTAGTTATAGAAATAATATTTTTTGTTTGATTGATTGTCTGGTTGAACATATAGGGCTACAAAGGCAATTCCATTGGGCAATGGGGTCAGAGGCTGGAAAGGCACATGAAAATCAAGAACAAATCACAGGCAAAGCTATCTATGAAAAATGGATCTTAAGAGCTGTATGAATTAGGAGGTGGAAGAAACAATAAGGTTGAGCAGTGACTAAAGAGAAATTAAGAATTCTTTAATCAGAATTCAATAGAAAACATTCAGATTGTAAATGCAGACAGAATTAAGGTGCTCCGACAATGAATCTTAATCTAAACTTTCTGATTTACAATTAGATGAGTAGATACAAAATAGAGAGAACAGTGGAAACATTTATAAAAATAAGAAACATGTCACCATTTTAACATAGCTCAAGAATCCTGTAACCGGTCTTTGATTATCGATGTCTAGCTTCAAAAATTAGAGTGCTCCAATAGTAGTTCTTACAATACAGTTTCTAAAATATCCAACCCCTGCTAATGAGAATTCTAGCAGTATTTAACTAAAAACTAGGTTGGTTTTCCATAATCTACTCTGGAAACCTTTATTTATTACAAACAAAGTGAAATTAGACAAGTGTGGCCATGGCTAGCCAAAATAGAGCAAATCTCTGACAACACCGCCTATAGAATTAATTTTCGTAGCTCTTCAAGAATGTAAAAAATCAAGCGGCTCTTCGTGAATGTAACAAATGATTTGGATGTGGATGTGATGGTTGCGAGGAGGCAACGCAGGGAAGTTCTGACATCTGGCTTTCTCTCTCTAGGCCATCAATGCAAAGATCATAAAGGAGGATGTGCTATTAGCATTTCTAATCAACCAGTGGTAGACCATTGGATTAAAAGGCTATTGAACGGGCTTTGGAGGCATTTTTCATCAAAGATTATTCTTTTCCAAACCTGCAATGGAGAAAGGGATAACAGAGAGGGGAACTTGAGAAGCGAAATGATGATGGGTGAGCACTGGGAAGGGATATAGCATCAGGGGATCGTAACTAGGATTGATGATCTAAAGGAGCCCTATAATCCGGTTTCACATAGTTTTGATAGCTTTTCTTTGCAATTAGCACTTTCTTCAGTAATACCTGAAAATTCAAATCCTGTATCAGTTCAAAAATAACTACAGAGTCAACTTTATAGTTATGCTGGCATTTGGCTATATAAAAAAAAATGTGGAGGCATGGGGTGCCACGGCTTACTCTCAGTGATTAGTGGTGGAGCCACTACTTCTTCTCTTTCCACTGTTACATCCTCGATCCCCCTCTTTCCCTAACTTGACCCTCCTCGCCCGTTCTCTATTCATATGAGTCTTCACTCTTGGTGGCTTTGGTAGATTCTCAAAACATAAACCCTTTTTTATTTTAGAAGGAATTCCATCCCCCTAGAAAAATGATATTGAGTGGTTTTCACAAAGAAAAAATGGTATTTAGGACCCCCCCCCCCAAAATGGTAAATGGTAATAGACGGGAGGTGTGTGAACTCTTGAGAGAATGACACGTCACGGATTTGGGTGGCCATGAATATCGGACTTTAGACCCCCCCTCTTGTGTTATCAAGAAACTGTCGGGGGGCGAGTGTGAAGTGGATCTCTGTCATAGATCTGAAGCGGGCTCCAAATCCATCATATAAAATTAAAAGTGCCCTATCCTATTGACTTGAATTTTTGTTGCTTAGCGATTGCGAATGGTCCCACCATCGTCTGTCTTGCTTCGGCGCTCCACATATTTTACGTTATAAACTCCTTTCCTTCCTCTGATGCGATTTAACACAAAAAAGGTCATGCACATGGATTTGAAATTCTTTCAAATATGCCTTCAAAAACACATCGCATCTGGGCCTCCATCGCACTTCGCAGAGTGCAAAACTTAACCATTCCTTAGCTCTTTAAACTTTAAAACATGCGATGCGTGATTTTCAATTGGAACCCACTACATCGCACTCGCATTTCAGTGAATTTAACATTTACCTTGGAACTTAACTTGTAAAACTTATGATGTGCAATATGCGGGATGATGTCCCCATGCTACATGATCTCCCACATCACCATAGGTCATTGACCAGAGCATCTAACCTTTTACCTCTGAATTTGTTATCCGTGCTCGGGGTCCACCTCGCATTGCACATCGCACATCACCCTGTTTTTATCTTACCATTGGAACTTACCCTTTATAATTTGCGATCTGCGAAGTGTGATCGGTCTCCACCACATCACACATCGCACATTGCACGTCAGCGATATTAATATTTAACTCCGACGGTAACCTTTGAAGCTTGTGATGCGCGATATCCGATCACATCGCATCGCAACTTAAAATTTTAAAGTTACAATCGCTTACAGGTAAGTTATAAAATGTTGGAACTGCGCTCTATGATGCACCAAAAGTGGGCTAGTGTGAAAAGGGGAGAAGGTAAGGAAAAAGGCCTTATGAAGGTTTATTTGTTGATTTTTGGCCATTTATAAAGGTTTAGGCAGGTCCTCCCATATCGCATTGGCAAAGTTTTTAAGTTTTTGGTAATGAATTAAGAAAAAGGTTAAAGCTTGCGGGATGCAGAATGTGGGCAGAACTAGGCTTTTATACTTTTTAATATAGGTGGGTTTTGTAAAGTAGTGATTCTGAAAGGTTATGTATGTGTATTTTGGGGTTTTGAATGGGATTCAATGCATGGGAGTGTATGGAGGAATGTAGGGGGGGGGAAAAGGGTGAATGAAATGAAATGAAATGAGGGAAGAAATGGAGTTTGATCCCCATTACACCTTGTCAGCAACACTTTCCTATTTTCACTTAATTAAATGGAAGATAGATTCATTTGATCCTCTTGATAGCCAGGATCTCCCTTTCTTTTCTAAAAAGAAATAATATTCATGGAATATTATTTTCAGTATGAAAAATATAAGAATTAATTCGTCACCATGTGATATTGTGAAATACAGGAGTCTAATAGTTAAAATCACAAAAACTATGTTTCAAGCTATAGAACTGGAAAGATCCATAGAGGATGATCACATTGTGCATCACACTACAAGAGTTAACAATGAAACAAAATTAAGAAGGATAAGTAAGAGAAATGTTTATCATCATTATATCATTACATCACTCATCTATAGAAGGTCCCCTTGGAGGAAAGAAGTTAAACGAGTGATAAAAATATGAGTGGTCTACCCTTGTAGATTCCAAGTAGAGAAAGGGAAGATGTCTTCCAGAAGATCATTCTACTAGAACAGTTGAAGTGTATATAGAGCAGCAATGTTTCTGAGCAGTCCTAGAAAGGAATATCTAGTGAAATTATCTTAAAACACAATGATAGAATAAGAAAAAGGTTAATGATGCCAAGATCGGCTTCAGTATATTGATGATTTCTGTTGAGAATAGTGGAAAGCTCAATTAGTAGAAACTATTGAGGTTGTCTTAACTTGTGGAGATGCATGCATGTGCGAGCTGAAGTGAAATTACTACATGATTTATCAAATTAGTATAAATTGGTATTTGGAACAAGAAATCTACCTATCATCAGAATACCAAGTGTCATCAATGGAGAAGTGGTATGGTACAGGTTCTCAAGATCAGAGTATTGTGGCAGGAGTACATCAAGGTAGTATTCCCAACATTATCTGCATTATTAAAGCATGAAAAGGTAAATAAAAGTGCTAAAAGATCATTATCTTGTTTACACTTCAAGTAGTATATTGAGCATTGAAGCAGTATCTATTCCTAGAGATAACTACATGCCTTCCTCAAGTCATTACAGATATATCTTCAAGCCCTCTTTCTTAAGATCATTCATAAAAATCTGTGAAGTCTGTTTGCTGAAATTTCAATTAAACAACTTGAAGATGTTTTGTTGAAGATAATCATTATAGAACAGTTAAACTGTCTGAAGTATGAAGGACTAGTTGTGTTAATCTTTCCATTTGAAGCTGAAGAGTCTTTTATTGATTCATCTAAAGACTACTTTAGCAGAAAGGAATTTATGGTATTTCACCATTGCAGAGAGGTTAATCATTGACATACATACCCCCTTATGTCATACATAAAATTGCATAGTTGATAAGTGATACTGACCAATGCATTGATATCTAGTCCCAAGGGTTTGTTTTTGAAAGTACTCTATACAGTATTAAAGTCATTTGGTCTCTCAGATTGAAAGATGTTGTCTAAGATTATAATAAGTTGTAAATTATGGTATGATTCAGTGTTCACATCAGTACCAGTGGTCTTTCAGCTGAAAGTGTAATATCCCTGTTAGTAGTCTAGCACATATCTCCAAAAACAGGTAGTAAAGGTGAACTACGGCTACAAAAGATATATTGGCATCATCATATTTGAACATGTGTATTGCATATGTGTTTAAAAGAAGAAGACATATTCCATCTACAACCTTCCTCAACAGATATGTATCTCATATGAAGATCATAATATAGACTGAAGTTTATTTGGAATAGTCTTTATATGTCGTATGGAGAATTCTCAGTATTTTAGTATTTTTCCAATGGCGCATCTCTCATTATATAAGTCTGAAGTGTCATTATCATCATTTTTAGCTTTATAAAATTTCAAGGAGTCTGTGCTTTGGGATGGTATCAACTTACTGTGTATATACATACAAGTTTAATTATTCTCAAAGTGCTCTCCCAACAACTCTTGTACAGAATTCTGGAGCAGCAAGCTGTAAAGTAAGAAGAAGGCCTAAACACCTCAGAGAGAAATAGTGAAAAGATAGAAACTACGTTGGGAAATGTGCAACCCTTTTCCATTGATTTCAAAAGGAGAGGAAATGCATGAAAAATAAGAAAGGGTCTTCTGAAAAGCAAGCAGAGGAAGAAAGACACATTTCAAAATGAAAGAGGGAGGAAGTCTTGGAGGAAGTGTTTCCATCAATGCCAAAGGGGGATATTGTTGGAAATATTGCCATTGATGGAAAAGGACAAAAATGAAGCACCACCTGAACTATTATTAAGGAAAAGAAGTAGAGAAGCGGCAACAATAAGGCAAAGGAGAATATTAGGCAACAATGCACAAAGAAGGAGAGGCAAAGGTAGCAAAGCAACAAAGGAAACAGAGAGGTAGTAAAGGCAACAAAGGAAACAAAGGAAACAAAGGTAGAAAAGGCAGAATAAAGAAGCATAGGTACTAGATAAGTAGTTAAGGAGAAGATCAAGCAACAATGTACAAAGAAGTAGAGGCAGAGGCAGCAAAGAAGCAAAGGCAATAGAGAGGTAGCGAAGGCAGCAGAGGCAATAAAGGCAGCAGAGGTAACAAAGGTAAAAATGGTAGAAAAGAAGTAGAGGCATCAGAGGCAGCAAATAAGCAGAGGTAGCAGAGCCAACAAAGAAGTAGAGGCAGCAAAGACAGCAGAAGCACCGAAAGCAACAGAGAAGAAGAAAACACGTGCAACAAGCGAAATAATCCCAAGTTGGAGTGAATAGCGAATAGAAGAATACAGAACAAGCTCAAGAGGAGTAGCGTGGAGGAACTAGTGTTGTAGAGTGGCGATAGTATAAAGCTTAGGAGAGAATCACGATGAAGAATATAGAACAATCTCAGGAGGAGTAGCATGGGGGAATCAGTGTTGTAGAGTAGTGACAATATAGAGCTCAAGAGATAATTTCATTGAAAAATACAGAAGAAGCTCAGGAGGAGTAGCGTGGAGGAACTGGTGTTGCAGAGCAGCGATAGGTTAAACAAACAAAAATCGAATAAGGTAGAAATCACTTAGAAAATCTCCAAAGGAGGGAATGGATGATCAGGATTAGATCGCAAAAGTTAAGGTGAGAGATGGATGACGGAGATAGAATTGTGTCAAGATCGATTTCGCAAATCGCAACATTTAAGAAGTTTATCATTAAGGTGTCGCATGGTAAGTTAAAATATTTGCGATGCCAAATGGAGAAGACACGTGTTGGCACGACGCAACATTGCAGATCACAAGAAATAAAGTAGAACCACAAAGTAAATCTTATGAAGTGCGAAGTGGGATCAGATGAGGACCATTAGATCTAGGGGCAGATCAATGATGGATGGTGAATCATGGGCCTGCACATCACAAATGTTAGAAAATACTGCTAAGGAATGTTAATTTTTTTGCGATGAGGTAAGGTTAGAATATGAGATGCGACGAGGGGAGACCATGTGGTGGAATTGCACATGAACACACACCACATATTTCATGGTTTGTACTTAAGAGTTCACATGGTAAGTTGGATTTGATGTGATGTGCTTGCATATCACCAAAAATAGGAGATACTTTTATTGAAAAACATTAAAACTTGCGGGCAAGCAAAATGCGATGTGCTGTGATTGGTCACCATGTTGTGGGACCCTTCTATCAAATTTAAGTGTGTATGCCGAGCCTTTCTAGTGTTAAATTGCATCAGAGGTTGAAAAGGGAATTACAATGTTAAACCTTTGATATGTCCAAATACGACATGAGACCAGACACGATAATGTTCTAAGTCAATATCTGATGTATTTCAAGTCCGGGGCTATGTGTTTTTATGAAGAAAATGTTGGAAGCAGAGGAAGACTCGGGTAACAAAGGAAAGGCTGAACACAACAAGAAAAGGCTTAGGTAAGTAAAATGACTTGACGCCATGTAGAATAGTGCCATGTACATGCGGTTGTGAGTCAAAAAGGAAAGGTTGAACGCAAGAGAGAAAACTCTAGGAAAATGACCCAACACTCATGCAAAGGTGTTATGCGGCTGCGACAGTTTGATAAAAAGTACTGAACGTGGGCATAAGGAGACTCAGGTAATTAACCCGACAAAGAGAAAAGGAGTAGAGAAGAGCATAGAATGTTGTAGGTAAGATATGCAATAGGTAGAGGTGGTGTAAAGCATCAAGGCATGGGTCAAGTTGGGCTAAGATAGTAATGCAACAACACAGTTGGATATATAATAGCAGGCATAGAAGACAAAAGGGACAATAGGTAGTGAAGACAAGATGAAAATAAAAGCAAGAAGCTGAAACTATTGGATTGAAATACTATTGTAACTGTAAATGTAAATTCACTGATTATTTTTATATTATTTGTGATGCAAAGGCAAGTTTCCATCGGCAAAGATAAACTCCAATTTGATACTGTAATGATTGTATATATTGTTGTAACATCCAGAATATGTTGAGTGAGGAAATGAGTGGGTGAAAGGCAAGAGTTGTTCTTGTTCACTTCATATTCCCTATATAATGAAAACAATCATAAAATTATATGTATAAAACAGGTAGTATTATTATGCAAAAAGAAGAGGAGGACAAATAAGAAAGAGAAAGTGTGTAGCAGATTTGAAGAGTGTAAAAGAGGTTAGAAAGCTGGAGAATTGAAAAGAGCAAAATAATGTAAGAGATCTGGAGAATGTTAGAGAGTGGAAGAATGAGAGAGAGCAGATAGAGATGCTTTAAAGATATAGAGCTAATATCAAACAGATTTCAAGGCTAGAAGGGAAGCAGTGAAGAAGGAAAAAAATAGAGCTAATATCCAAGTAAATTAGCATGTGATTTTATTGTAGAGTGAGGAAGTTCGTGCCTCCATATCAAGTTGTATCTTGATAGATGTCTAGTTGTAGATAGTTGAGGTAGGAGCGTCTTATGGGTTGTAGCCTACAGAAAATACATGGGAGTTGGTGCTTCTGTTTCAAGTTGTAGCTTGATAGATTTACAATTGTCGTTGGTTGAGGTAGGAGCCTCCTGTGGGTTGTAGCCTATAAAAAACAGATGGGAGTTGGAGCTTCCTTGCAAGTTGTAGCTTGCAAAATTTGAGGTAGTAGCCTCCTGTAGGTTGGAGCCTACAGAAAATCAGTGGTGAGAGGGATTTGGAGCTTTCCTGTGCATCACAATAATTAGTAAGATGTGGTTTTCTCCCTTATGGGTTTCCACTTATGTCTGTTGTCCATGTGCATGATGATTATTTGTTTATGTTCTGCATTTAATCTACTTAATACTTGCTGCTCAGATATTAATTTTTCTATTTCATTATATAATAATTTGATCATGAAATGAAGGTGTAAATAATTTTAAAGGAAATTTTTAAAATAACATTACTGTATTAAACTGATTCACCCCCCCTCTTAGTTTAACTAAGGGTTCAACATCAAAATTTTACAATTGATTAATTTTTTAGGCTCGATTTCATACTTCATCTTCCAGCTACCAAATCATATTAATGGCCCTTCTTCCATTTGCAAATTGATGGAAAAATTTGGTGTTCTTATCTATAGCTTGAATCCAAATAGCCAGAATATGAAGTCGCCAAGTCTCCTCTCAGTCCTTTATAATCCTAGAAAATTCAGATTCCAATTGAGTAATGTGGGCTTTGGAATCATCAGATGAGAAGCCTTGGTCAGGAGATTCACTAATCGTGGCAAGCTCAGATTCAATGGATGTTAATTCCTGATCATCCCTGATCCTTTTTTCCTTTTCCCACCCAATTGTGAGCCTCTTGACATCTTTCATCTTGTAAGAAAATGTGGCTGAGGGATCAAGGTCAGGGGGACCAGGGTGTGTAGTCCAATAGTGGGATATCAGGCCCATGTATGTCGCATCATTGAGCCAATTTTTATTGAAATTGAATAGGGCTTCGGGATTGTGAAATTTTCCAGCAAGTTCCAAATATATGGGAGAGTGATCCGATAGGACGCAAGAGCCTACCCATTGTCTGAACATGGGGTGCTATCCGAAATAGCCTCATGTATCAGGAAATTGTCCAATCTCCTAGCCAATGAGGCCAAACCTACTCTTCTATTATGCTTCAAGCAGAGATCCAACGGAGTCAGATAGAGGGTCAATATGGGCAGGGTGTCCCCAAGATTCTACCAGGCCGAGCGAGAAATTAATATGTCCACCCAGTATAAGGTTCTCTGATTCCAGGAGGGAGAGGTTGAGAAAATGATCCCAGAATCTAATCTGATCATAACAGGGGCCATATATGCTGGTAAGCCGATATTCACACCCAAGGTCAGTAGATAAATATCAACCCCAATGAATCCCTCTCCCCCAAAAAAGTTGTGGAGAATGATAGAGGGGGGATTGAGTCCTATATAAATGCCCCTTGATCGGCCACGGGCATCTAGGGCGTGGGAGATCCAATCAGGCCTAATGGCCTAGAGAGCATGGGTGACCAAGTCCGCAGTGCCTAGGGTCTCTTGTAGGAAAGTCACATCAAATAGTAATGAATCAAATAATCTTCTAAGGGAAATTTTCTTGGTAGAGCTTTCCATGACACGACAATTAAAAGATAGAATATTCATGGGGAAACTTTGGAGAGGTTTTTTTGTGCTCTAAGAACCTGTTTGAGTGTTTTTTTCATCACCTTCTGCCACATCGTGCCCAACGTGGATGATGGCTTTAGAGATGAAAGAGTGGCAGCCTCTGGTTGATTTAGAGGGACGAGAGGATGGGATGATAGCCAAACCCCTAGATGTTGATTAGGATAATCTGGAAAGAATCTGAGAAAATATGACTTACTGCCCCTAGAGCCAGATGATGATTTTGAGATACAGGGGGTTATGGAGGGTGTGGGGAGAGTCGAAGGGGTGACAAAAACCAATGGGGCCATGGTACGGGGAGGGAAAGTGATAGAAGGAATAGTGACCTCAACAGATGTGATATGTAAAGTAGAGATCGTAACAGATGAAACAAAAGGAAAATATGATGCAAGGGGAAAATATAGAGGAGTGCTCGATGAAAGATTATTAGTACCCACCTTGGACCAAGTAATCCACGGTGATGGAGGCTGAGGGATATCAAAGGCTAATCCAACTGCCTAAACTTTTTCTCATTGAGTCCATCTGTGCAAGGAAGGCTTCTGAGCATATGGTGGATGGGGGAGGTCACTTATTTATCAGGAAATGTCCAATTGCATGGCACATCATGTTTCTGAAGGAGAGGGCATTATTTTTAGAGATGTCCCACAACATGACATCTGCAACAGCAGAAAAGGACCCCCTCATAATCAATAATCTATACCCTGGAAGATTTCTTCCACATGAGATTGATATATTTTTCAAGACTCTCTCTCATGTCTAAATGAACGAGGATATAAGCCATTTTCATAATGCCAATGGTCGTGAATGATTTTTCATAGTCCAGATATGTACCAAGTGCATTCCCAATATGCACGAAGGTGTCCTCTGACCAGAAGTGCAAGTGGAGGCCTAGAATGCGTACCCAAATTGGTCTGGCTCCTAAATGATCACGTTCCGTATCAAATAGAGGGATCCTACACTTCATAACAACCAGTGCTTGTTCAATTTTCCAATAGCGAGATAATACCCATTGTACATGTTCAGGGTATTGGAAGCTGAGTGCAAATCATCCACGAGGAAGTATGATAACATCGGGTAGTTCCTCAAGTATCTGACCCCGTATTTCGATTTTCCACAGCTGAATATTTTCTAGGTTATGTTTTCTTCCCCATACATTTCCAACCAAAACTCGATCTGTTGTATCAATTACTTTAGCTATCTTGATACCGTCACAAAAAATTAGGTCTAATCCTCTGGTTTCGATTTTGACACACTGGGTCTTCCTAGGGCCACGGGAGTGGCTACCATGAGTCTGATGTTCAGGTTAAGGTTAAGAATCATGGACCTTACATGGCCTAGATTCATCCACAGGTGAAGTCCTAGGGATATTCTCGGAAAAATACCTCGACAAGGGAGGAAAGGAGAATGATCACGACAACTCATTGGGAATGAAACCCTGAGTAGATTGATATCATTGACCCAAGAGGAATGAAACCGGGGGGATGGTGACAAAAAAATGTTCACCATGAAGGATGGGGGTAGAGGTCTGTAGAAAAGAGGAAATAAAATCAATAGACGTCGGGAAAAGAGGGTTGAAATTTGCCGAAGGGAGCTCAGAGAATGGAGGAATATGCTCACAGAGGGAAGATGGAGAGGATTTTGAGGGTAGGGGGTAATCCTAAAATGGTGGTCTGTAAAATGGGACGCTAGGGCCCATGGAAACCCTAGTTCCACTTGTCAAGGGAGATGGGAAACTCTGTGTCAGCTTAAAAAAGGATGGAGGATGATGTGGTGAGGAGGTGGTCTAGATCGACACCCCCTCAAAAATATCCAGGGTATAATCGACAAGATCCTCCTCCATTACAGCAGGTAGGGTAGGGCAGAAGGGTAATGGTTGAAACCAATCAGATAAACCCACAAATACTCCTAGAAAAAAATAGAAAGAGTGGCTCAATATTTGTGGTAGCTATTGACACCTAATCCTATGAGATGGGTGTGCATATTTAATATTGTATATTAATTAATAGTAGGAAATAAGGAAGGCCAAGAGTCATTGGGAGATGAATCCCAATAGCCTCACCTCCATGTATAAATCCATGTGCATTCTTCAGCTAATACACATTCTGATTTTGAGGAGTTACTTCCTGGTTTGACATGGTATCAAAGCCAGCTCCACTATTGGCATTTCTGCCTGTGGTGTAACTCCCTCTCCTTTGCTCAGTCAATTTTTTTATTAATAGTTTTCTGCTGCTCTTAATTGCTAGACTGTTATTCTGCATTTTTTTCTCTATATAGCCCTGACATTTGCAGCTCCATCTCCTGCAGCTCCTGAAGACTGTAGGCTCCTCTGTCATTCTGCAAATTGCAGGCTCTGTCATTCTGCAAGATTCCATTTCAAAAAAAAAATTTGTAACGGCCTTTTGGGCCTCCTCCATTCAATTCTCCATCGACTCACCTCCCATCCCTCGACTCTGCGCCCTCTCCCTCACTGGTCTACGCCTTATCTTCCCCACTCCCTGCGCTCTACATTGTCTAGCGCATGCCTCTTCCCCTCTACGTGCACCTGCAAAACGCCATTCCTCTGTCCATTTTATACGCTGGTTTATAATATAACGCCCCCTTGGTCGCTTCATCCCTCTGTCAATACAAGCGCTGTCTGAAACAAAGTTATACAGAGCTGGCTGCAAAGCTTCATGCCGTCCAACGCTTCTGCATACATCTCCAGCGCAGTCATATTGTATTACGAATATAGCTCTCAATACCGCCCCTCCTCATATGTCATTACACTGTCAATACCGCTCGAATATGCCGCTGTCCATATGTAATACCGTCTCATACAGTTTCATTTAACGCCGCATGTGGTATTATAATCGACTCCATTTTATCCAACGTTGGCTGTCGATATATATATAAAATGCTGTCCATATATTTCAACGCCGCCTGTGGTATTATAATACTATTCTCCACCAGCGCTGTCATACCACGCCCCTTCATATATATACCACGCCCCTTCATTTATAATACCTCCGCCTGTCATATACCGCCCCTCAATACATGCGTTTATAATACCTTTGCCTATCATACCGTATTGACATTTTTTAAATACGCCCTCCCATTACAGTGGCATTGACATCATTGATATATATCGTATTGACATTTTTTAATACCATTTCCCATTACTTTTGTAATCCCCATATCCCATATATTTCTGCCCCTTTCCTTAATACCATTCTAATTCACATTATACCGCCCCTCCCCAACCATATAATACTTTTTTCCCCAAACAAATATATATATATATATATATATATATATATATATATATATTGGTGTTGAATTCAGTCTCTTAGCAAAGAGTATTTTTTTTCCATTTAAATTTAGTCTTCAGCAAGAGTTTTTGTGCAGAATTTAGTTTCCAGCAAAGAGTTTTTTAAACTCAGAGTATTTTTCCAGCAAGAGTTTTTGCCCCTTTATTTGAAAGATTTCAAGAGTTTAAAGTTTTTATAGCAGAAATTTTTTCCTCTTCAGAAGATTTTTTCCAGCAATCTAATGCATTCTCTCATCTCAATTGTTGGGGTGGTTTTCTCCGGGAAAGAGAACTATCTTGAATGGTATCGTAAGATTTAACACACACTCATTTTTAATGAGCTGTGGAAAGGAAGTTGTGAAGGACAAGAAGAAAACCCACCGGAAAAGCCCACTTCAGGCAAAGAGCTTGCCATCTGGGAAAATAAGAACTGCAAAGCCTATGCCTTGATTGCAGCCTCCGTAAGTGAAGAGGTGAGTCGCCATATTTCATCATTCTCAAATGCCTATGAAGCCTTGAAGAAGCGAAAAGAACTCTATGACTCAAATTCAGAATTAGAAAATGTTCAATTGATGATTAAGTTGTTCAGTCTTGAAATGAAGAATGATGATCCCCTTGCTTTAGCTTCAGAAGTAAGATCTATAATGCATGACATTGAAAACACTGGTGTAAAAATGGACATACCTCTTATAGCATATGTTAAGGCATTATATCCGACTTACTCACATTATCTTGAGTCTTTGCAAGCAAGTGGAAACTTTCAGCATATCACCTTTGATACACTTGAGAAAAAGTTTGCAGAAAGAGAGAAAGCTTTTGGGAAGATGATAGTCCCTTCATCTTCCGAAGAGGCTGCATACTTGGCACATAGAGAAAAGAGTCATGCTCCAAATTCATCCAGAGGAAGAGGTGGCAGAAGAGGAAGAGGAAGAAAAAACTTCACAGAAAGGGGGGGCAGACAAGCTGACAAATCCAATCTTCATTGCACACGTTGCAATAGAGATGGACATGATGCATCCAAATGCAGAACACCATGGGAGAAAATTGAGCAGCACAGAAATCAAGACAAAGGTAAAACTATTGACAAAGACAAAGGTAAAGCACCTGAATCCGCTCACTATGTTCTAGCACATTGTAACAATGGAGTAACTGAAAACCTATTTGATGTTTCATTTACTTCATGGAGAGATGATTGGTTGCTAGATTCAGGAGCAACATGTCACATGAAATTTAGAAAATATTTTTTTGAAGAATTCACTGACAAAGTTGATGGAGCAATATATTTCGCAGATAAATCCAAACTCAAGCCATCAGGGCTTGGCACAGTCTAGCTTAAGTTTCCTAGTCTTCCAGATCATATTCTACATGAGGTTCTATACCTCCCTGAGTTGAGGAGAAACTTGCTTTCCTTGGTCCAAATCCGCCAGCAAGGACACTCCATTCACTTGTTTGATGGCAAGGCAGAGGTCAGAAAAGCATCAGATCACTCACTTGTCATGGAGGGAATAGAAGAAGGAAGACTCTTGAAGCTGAAAGGTTCATCTTCTCATGCTCAAAACTTTGCATTCAGTTCACATCATGATGAAGGTACATTCCCATCAAGTCTTTTATGGCATGATAGATTTGGACACTTAAACTATGAAAGCCTTCGTTTGTTGAAGAAAAATGGTGTTGATGGACTGCCTACAATTCCTAGAAAACCTAAGGAATGTGATGCTTGTATTCTAGGAAAGAATAGCAAACAACCATTTCATGATTCACACTCCAGAGCACATAGAAAACTTGAACTTGTTCATTCAGATTTATGTGGCCCTATGCCTATTTCTTCTGCAAATGGAAACAAATACATGATGACATTTATTGATGACTACACTAGAATGTGTTGGATTTACTTATTGAAGAACAAGTCTGATGCTTTTCAAACATTCAAGAATTTTCATGCATGGATTGAAAATGATGCACAAACTAATATTGGCTCTCTACGTACTGATAATGGAAAATAATACACTTCAAACAAATTTGAAAATTATCTTCGTCAACATGGAATCAAACATCAAACAGCTGTGCCATATAATCCACAACAGAATGGTGTAGCTGAAAGAATGAACAGAACTATTTTAAATATGGTTCGCTCCATGTTATTTTTCAAGAATGTGAAATTGATGTTTTGGGCTGATGCAGTTCTATGTGCTGTTTACATAAAGAATAGGTGTCCTTCAAGTTCAATTAGAAACAAAACTTCTTTTGAAATGTGGCATGGCCACATTCCTTTGGTAAAGCATTTCAGGGTCTTTGGGTCCACCTGTTATGCCTTGATACCCAAGGGTCAAAGGAACAAACTTGGTGCTAGAAGTAGAAAATGTATCTTCTTGGGGTACTCCAATACCTCCAAAGGATATCGTCTCTATGATGAAGCAAATAAGAAATTTTTAATAGCAAGAGATGTCATATTTCTTGAATCTTCTAAGAGTGACAAGGTTGTTGAGTGGCAACTTGATCGCCTGGATAGATTCACACATGCAAATTCCTTCCAAGAATTTGATAATTTGATTCCACATCTTGAAGGGGGGATTCCGATATTGAATCAAACTGTGGAATCATGTCCTGAAGCACTCTCTCCCCCACATGAAGAAACAACCATGGATGACACATTGGATGATGTGATTGACAGAATTGGGAGATTGAATCTTGAATCAATCCCAACTCAGTCAAATGACCAGCCTGGGCCATCTCAGAAAGGTCCTCCCAAATGGCTGACAAAGACACTGGAGAATGTTCATCCTGATGAGGTTGGAAAAACATGAACAAGAAGTTCCACTCAAGAAATCGAAGGTGATGTAGATAATTTTGATTCCCTTGTTGATATGGATATTGCTTATAACTGTGAATTGAGTTTGTCTACAGATCATGAACCAACTTCCTTCAAAGAAGCCGCTTCTCATGATGAATGGAAAGAAGTGATGCAGAAGGAGTATGATGCCTTGATAAAGAATGGCACTTGGAAGCTGGTTGATCCGCCTTTGGGAGCGAAACCAATTGGCTGCAAGTGGGTCTACAAGAACAAGTACAAAGCAGACGGCTCACTTGACAAGCACAAGGCTAGGCTTGTGGCAAAAGGATTCGCACAGAAAGAAGGAGTCGATTATGAAGAAACTTTTGCTCCCACAACAAAATGGACCACCATCCGGACTCTCTTTGCCTTAGCAGCTCAGAATGGATGGAAAGTCCATCAGATGGATGTAAAAACAACCTTCTTGAATGGAGATCTAAAAGAGAAAGTTTATATGTCCCAGCCAGAAGGATTTGTGATAAAGGGTCAAGAACACAAAGTTTGCAAACTTGTAAAATCCTTGTATGGCCTTAAGCAAGCACCACGAGCCTGGTATGAGAAATTGACCGAGCATCTTCTGAAACTTGATTTCAAACATTTTGATCTTGGTGATGCAACTTTGTTTGTTAAGAAAGTTGGAAAAATAGTTGTATATCTTGTGGTATATGTAGATGATCTTTTGATAACAGGAAACAATGAGAGCTATATTGCATCCATGAAGAAAGAGTTGAAGAAAGGTTTTGAAATGACTGATTTGGGTCATGTTCATTACTATTTGAGTATTGAAGTAATTCAACATCCTAAATTCATATTTCTTTCTCAAAAGAAGTACATTGGAGATCTCTTGAACAAATTTGGCATGGATGATTGTAATCCCTTAACCACTCCAATGGAACAAAACTTGAAGCTCACATCTATTGAAGGGAAGGAATTTGAGGATGCAACTAAGTATAGACAACTTGTAGGAAGTCTTATCTACCTGACCACCACCAGACCTGACATTTCATTTGTTGTTGGAATCCTCTCAAGGTTCATGCAAAAACCTTGTGAAGGACATTGGTCTGCTGCAAAAAGAGTGTTAAGGTACTTGAAGGGGACTCAAGAATTTGGACTCAAATATACACAGGTAGGCGACTTCAGCTTGATCGGATACTCTGATTCAGATTTTGATGGCGACAAAGAAACAGGGGTGTCTACTACAGGTTACACCATGAGTCTTGGATCAGGAGCTGTCTCATGGAGATCACGCAAACAGTCAGTTCCAGCAGATTCCACGACCGAGGCAGAATATGTGGCAGCAGCTGAAGCAACAAAGGAAATTGTGTGGCTCCGGAAAATCTTGGAAGATTTGCAGATGAAACAAATGTATTCCACTCCACTCATGATCGACAACACTTCTGCAATAAAGTTGGCCAAGAACCCAAAGTTCCATGATCGAACAAAGCACATCAATACAAAGTACCATCTAATTCGACATCATGCTCAGGCCAAAACCATCCATCTACATCATTGTTCCACAAATGAGCAAACTGCTGACATCTTCACCAAAGAACTTGGAAGAGAAAAGTTTGAAAAGTTCAGATCGATGCTTGGACTCACCAACATCCCTTCGGATTAAAGGGGGTAATGTTGACACCTAATCCTATGGATGGGTGTGCATATTTAATATTGTATATTAATTAATATTAGGAAATAAGGAAGGCCAAGAGTCATTGGGAGATGAATCCCAATAGCCTCACCTCCATGCATAAATCCATGTGCATTCTTCAGCTAATACACATTATGATTTTGAGGAGTTACCTCCTGGTTTGACGAGTAGCAACAAATAATGAAAAACAAGCCGGTATCAACGAAATATACATGATAATGCCTAACCATATGCGGTCGGTGAGGGGCGCCGATATGACCGCACTATAGAGGAAAAATTCAGAGCGATCTCCATTGTCGTTGGCAGCCTGTTGTGTGGTTGAATGGTGCCTTTTGGTTGATTGGCAGATCCTTGCTTAGTGTAGATGGTGTTTTAAGTGTTTCCATACTTTGAGTGCCAATGTGGTTTAAATGTAGGATAATCAAGAGAATATGCCATTTTTGCTGAATATTTCATAATCAAAGCCTAGATTAGAGAGAAAAGAGTGATTTTAGGGGGTTGAGCACCTCCTCAACTCCTAAAGATAGCCAAGGGATCCTCGAGATTCTCCCCAAAAAACTCAAAATCAAAGGCATCTAAGCAAGTGGAATATCAAGGGGAGCCAAGCTACGCTTCTCTCAAGTCCCAAGGGGATAGGTCACCTACTTTTTAGGGATTTTTTGATAGCTACCCTTTTGGATAAATAGAGCAGAGGAAGAGCTCATTAGGATTCAATTTTTGGAGATAACTAGAGCACTCTTAGGTCATCTATTATACATTTGTGACTTTCATATGCTATGTAACAAGATTGGTTATGAAATAAAATGAGTATTCAATTTCTTCTTCACTGAGTTAGTTTTAGGGAGCTGAGCTTATGGGTTAGGGCCCAATCCATTGGCCTCAGACTTTGTTATGTATTTGTGTTTACCTTCCATGTTGTTGTAGTTACTTTTCTTACATTTCATTTCATTGTATTTATTTTTCTCACATTTAATGTTTTGTAGTTAGTTTTATTACATTTCATCCCACTCTATTTAATTTTCTTCCATTTCATGTCGCTGTCATTATTTCCTTTGAGTTCATGTTGGAGTATCATATAAAACCATAAAACCGTGTGTTATGAACTCCTTCTCTCACCTCTTTCATTAGGGCATGAGGAGGGTATACATTCACAATAGACCCAAATTTTATTTCAATGTATGATTTCTTGGAAAAGGTTAGATATGTTTCTTTGTTTATCATGAACATGTTATAGCTGCAGAGTTATTTTTATGTTTTAAAGTGCATAGGTAGGTTTGATTAAATTCAACTCATCCTTTCCACCATTTTCATAATATGTTTGTCAATGATGAGTGCATGAACAGGTAGGTTTCTTGCAGGTTTGAGTAGAGTAGTACAGGAGGACTCCACTAACACCATTAGCTTCAGTTTGCACCCTTCATCAACCAACTTCCAACCAAATTGCATTCAACCATGTTATTTGAAATCTCCACCACAACACCGAGATCCCCCTTGGAGGCACAATACATTCTTTGAGAGAAGTTATGATATTCAGAAAAGGGTTGAATACCTCAAATCCACCTTCATTTCACCTCTCTTACCACTTTCCTCACCATTTCTGGCATCAAAATAGCCTCAACTAGTTTCCTGTAGCATTTCAAGACATCCTATAGCACTACAAGAAAACCTATTATAGATCTCGTAACAGTGCCAACCAATCACTTCTTCATCCAAAAACCTTGCTTTCACTTCATCTAGACCTGGCACAACCTTTAAGACACCTTCAACTCTGAAACCATGAGTCCGAGACCCTCTCATGTCACCTGAGAACCTCCTTATTTTTCTACAAAACATATTTATTTAAAAGCATAGTTATCTCGTTGATAGATGCATTGTTAAGAATAGCATCCAAGAATGAGATAGATAGATTGCAATGAGTCATTTGGTTCAACATGTGCACCTAGATTACTTTCCCTTTCTGCAAGTTCAATTCATCAATTTAAATCGTTAATGCCACCTAGTTTAACTTTATTTCTTGCATTAGTTTAAGTGTGGATTTTGTTAGGCCTCTATAATTTCGTAGAGTGGCAAGACTAAATGCTACAGAGACTACATCAAAAACCACTATGGGATTCTAGGATCTAGCCCTCCTGAATCCAGAGAGGGATCTCTCTATAAGTGCAAAGATTGATTTATCTTTTAAGGTTTTAGTACGATATTAGGCTAGTTATTAAGAACAAGGGTTTTTTATTTGTTTGGTTGGTTGGGTATGATCTTTAATTGGATGGAATATCACAAAATGAAAGAGTTTCCAAAGGTGAAGATGCAAGTATATTGAGAAGTGTTCAGCAGATAGGATTCGTGTGAAGCAACTTTAGTCCATTGGGCAATAGAGTCACAAAAGGGTTTAATTGTACAATAATTTCAAGAGTGGTCCAAGGGACAAGTCATCTATATCAAAAGATCCTTTAGATTAAATGATGGAGTGGAACATTAAAAGTGTTGAGAAAGTGGAAAAATCCAATAATCTCAACAAGGATTTATCAACTTTCCATACAAGAAAAGCCTTTTTCAGCAACTGTTTGAAACCAACCAAAGGACAGGGCTAACCATAAACTTCTTTGGACAAGCTTGTATTAAAGCTAACTTATTAGACAACAATCCGGTAATCTCACTAGACTACTTTCAGAAGGGATGGAAATAGTTAAGAAAACAAAGACTAGCTTAAGATCAGGTTAGATGTATTACAATCATGGTCTGCTTTCAGCATACTCTTATGGAAACCTTCAAAAAACCTTTGGAGAAAGAACTAGAAGATAGGGAAAACCATAAAATTTTCTAGTTTAACTCTACTTAGCATGTAATGAAAATATCATTCAAGAACTTCGTTTCAAGTTTTGCACATCAAGACATGGACTAACCAACATTCCTTGATAATGTTTACACTTAATTTAACTCATTCCTAAATATAAAAAATGGCAGAAAACATATAGATAAAGCTTATTATTGAGAGTAGGGTACTTTGACAGTAAATCCTAGCTCTATGCTTACTGTTATTTATCAGAGAAAAGTGAACAAAATGACATACATGAAAGGAAAACAATAACAGTAAGAGGTACTTCACCAATGATATAGACCAGGATCCCAAAAACCAGCTTGTATATTGATTGTCAATCTAGTTACATACTTCAAGTCCAATGTTTCATCACAACAACAACTTTTCTTCTCAGCCTAACTTCTTCAATAACTTAACAAAGCTTAAGAGCTTCATGACTTATTTACATTCAACAATGATTCGATACAACAACTATTACATCAAAAATACAACAACCAACCAACCACTTCTCATCTTCTTCAGAATTATTTATAGAAGAAAAGAGGTGGAAGAGTTTTTAGGGTTGAGTATAATTAATTCTATACTAAGTGAAACTCCTAGCCTTGAAAACGATGCAAGGCATAAGGCAGGAATGCATCAAATTACAACTCTATTTCATTTATGTTTTTTAGGCTTAGTGGGCAAAAATATTGACTTTAAGGATATTTTTATCTTTTTAAAATAACTTTACTGACAGTTTAAAATATGTTCTTTACTTTGAAATAACTGTTCATCTGTCTTTAGGCAAATATCTTCTGACTGGGCAATAACTATGCCTTCATTTGATTTATTGAGACTGCAGGTGGCACTTTGGTAGATGAAGAGGATAAATAGTATCTGATGTGGCAATCGAGACTTCTTTTATTGATATTTTCATCTGTTTTACCTTAAAACATTTTTTAATTTTCTTTTGGTTTGTGTTTAGGCTTAATTAGCCTTGATCTTCATCTTCGGGTCTTTGTTCTTTAATACTATCTTTATCTCTTTAAACCTGAGGATTAAAATCCTGATCCTCAGGCTTTGGCTTTAATCTTCTTTACTCGTTAATTCTATATACTGATACACTTTGCTGCTTTGTTTTGCTAGCGTAGGTAGTTTTCTGTCAACTGGAGGGTTTCATTTAGATCAATGACTGCGATCCCTTGATGGCATGGTTTTGAAAACCTGCTGGTCCTTTTCTCTGTTGGCTTAAGGCAGAGAATTGTCACTCTGAGCCTTATTTGTCACCTGTCTGTGACTGTGGAAAAACACAGATCGCACACCACTTAACCCTACAAAACACGAAAAAACATATTAAGAAACCCTACGGAGATGGTTTAACTCCGTTCAGAGGTTCGGTAGAGGAGGTTTGGACCTATGTGAAGTGGGAAAATGCAATGATAGGAGGAAAAATCCCTGGCAGAACAGCTAACCAGGTAAAATTTTAAATTTGGCGTGAATTTGAAGTTAAGTGGTTTCGGAAAACCATGAATGGTTTTCATGCAGAATTTGGGGGGGGAGGTGGTATTCGCTTTTGGAACGCGATACCATACATCATGCAAAACGTCGAAAATAGAAACTGACCATTTCGCACAGAAGTAGCGCACTGGGAAGGGAGGCAAAAAATTACACGACTTTGAGTTTTGGCCGTTGGATTGAAGGCTCCAGATCCAACGACGTGGGTAAAATGTGATGGGGGGTAAGATGCAGGGCGATAAATGGAGTGGGGTCTATGGTGACATGTTCTGCCTTGTCACGTAGTGGACGGGGTTTTGCCTTTCGGGTTTAATCTCGATCGTCAGATCTGATGAATGGACGATCGAGATTTAAAGAGGAGGTAGAGAATCTTGAAAGAAGAAAAGGGACGGAAAGGTGATCGGGCGGAAGGATGGGGCCCGATGTCCGTTGATCTGTTTAGATGGACGATCCAGATTCATTTTGAATCATAGCATCTGGGTAATTAAAAAGAAAAAGGGAAGAAGGGTTCGGAAGAGGGTTTTTAGGCCTTTAGCTCCCGATTATAGGGCTTTAGATCATATGAAACGGAGGGCCAATGGACATAAGCCCTCGGGGGCTTAGCTCTTTATAATGCACAAGACTGATTTTAGGCTTAAAAAAAGGGATTTTAAAGCCAAAATGAGTTTCGATAGATAAAAGAAGGGAATTTAAAGCCAAATATAGGGGAGATATAAGGTTTTGAGGGGGTTTTTGATGATTTTGAAGGTTAAGATGGAAGGTTTTTGAAGGATTTGTGAAAGGGAAAAAGGATGAAAAGGGAGAATTGAGAGGATGAAAAATGGAGTTTCTTCAAGCGGCTTTCCCTTGGTAAAACAATAGGCACTTTAGGATTATTAGTGAAACAACAGTGAAGATTAAATCAAAGGGTAATTATTATCATAAGACTTCAATAACTGACAATTTGGACTTCAAATTGTTTCTTGAAGGCCTAAAATGTTTTAGCCACCATTTGGTATGAAATTTTTTTATATGTGGCTAACAGTGGCTCCAATTGGGGAGGACAGCTAGTTTTTTAGGTGTCCGGAACCTGAGCTATTGATCTCTGGCTTTTCAGTAAACAAGTGCCTTAATCCAGTGGGTAGCAACTTTCTTTTCCTTTAGCTGACCTTTCTTTGATTTTGATAATCTCTGCAACAATCTGAAACAATGGAATTCTACCAAAACAACATCTCTACCTACCCATTCCTAATGATCCTAACATTTTTTCTTCTTTCAGAGTGCATTTCGATTAGAAAACTCTCTTCATCAACATTTTATTCTTTTGAAAACAGGAAACTAATATATTTCTACTCTTATTTATCCATGAGTTCATATTAAGCAGTTGAACTCATAAGTTTCTCTACCTAACTAATATCTGTCAGGATTAGACTGTCTGACATACTTCATTCTCTATTTTCTAAAATAGAAATTTAAAAGTAGCCAAGCTAGGATTAAGCAGTCTGACTTGCTGCAGATCTATGGCATAAAAAAAAGCTGCACATAGATTTTATTTGCAGAAAAGTAAAACAAAATTTGTGAGGGCTTAAGATCTGAAAACTAAAACATCCTTCATTATTTCTTCAACTCTGTTTTGAATTTGGTTGAGCTGTGTTTCTTTCTTTCCTGGTTCAAGTTTTGAGCTTTTTAGAACCAGTTTTTTTTCTATCTTTGGCTCAGGATTTTAAACTAATTAGAGCCACTCTTCTTTTGAAAGTCATAGGTTCAGATTTTGAGTTTGTGTGAACCTTTGTTTTTCTATCCTAATCTACCTTACTGATAACCCAATATTGAGCTATTTGGCTGATCCAATTCACTAACCTATTGGCAGTTAAATTGAAAAAACTAATTAGTCATGATTAGGCTGCATGACTAACTAGAACTATGTTTTAGGAGTGGCATTTCAGCTTGAACACTTTCAAACCTTGCCTCTCTTTTTTGGTATGGGGATGTACCTTTATTGTTTTACAATCTACCCTATTTTATTTTCTATTGGTTTTGTATCTTTCTTTTTCCTTCAAAGCATACATCAACATCTAAATAAATGCTCAAAGGCTGAGCTTTATTGACATTTTTATCTAACCTAATCTAACATGAAAATCTTTGCTGCTTTATATGGTACAATAATGCCAATGTAGCCAGTTGAGTAGTCACAAAAAGGAATAGAGAAACTGGCTACTAGTCAAAGGTAACCAAATTACATATTGAATCTTAATCTTTAAAATCAAGGCTTTCATAGGAGGTGACAACATTTTATGTCTCTGGCTCTTGCAAAGGATCCATGCTTGAGAATTTGAGCCAATTGGGTCCTCCACACACTCTTCCATAGGATCAACAAAGAAAAGTTGAGAATTCTCTTGTTTTTGGCCCTCCACAATTGGTAGATTGTCTGCCTCTAAGATATCAGCTTTGAGGACTGCACCTTCAGCATGTTCCTTGGAAGCATCAACATCCTTAACCTGCAAATCAACAAGCAGTGAAATTTCTTCTTTCTCTTAATCTATACTTGCTTCTAGTGTGAGTCCAGGTTCTTTGGATGACAAATTGATATCACCAATGGGAAAGGATTTCTCTTGAAAAGATAATATATCCTCAGTAGGATAGTCTTGTGTTTTTTTTTCTTCCCCGAAGACTTGCCAATACCTTTTATTGTTTGGGACAGCTGGTCTGAATTTTTCTTGAATTGTATATTGTTTTCTTTCCCAAGGTCTCAGATATGTACTAGCAACAAGGGCTAATCCACTGGAAAAACTATTTTTGTCTTTAGGAACAAAGGTAAGTTGAAACTCTTCAAATGATTTTAACAAATCCATGGCATCATCCCTATAGTCTCTAAGTCTGGGATGTTTAACCACACATTCTTCATTCACTTGCCTAATTACTAGGTCTGCATTTCCATGAAATGTTATCCTCTGGGATCCTAATTTCTTGAGTAAGTGCAGCCCTAAAAGAAGTGCTTCATACTTTACGATGTTATTTGTGCATTAAAAATTCAACTTATATGGACAGGCTTTCGAATAATTGTTTTCTATATTATAAAGCCATGTCCCTTCACCTGTACTAGTTTTACTACGCGACCCACCAAAATTCATACTCCAAAGAGGACTATTTTCAGTTTTACTCTTAATTTCCCTACTATCCTCTCTGTCTTGAGTGCCATTTGGTTGTTATGTGGGATAGGCACTATGTTGATGATTATCTTGTTCAAATGAAGGCTCCGAGGCTCGCTGTTTGTTTAGTATTTGATCAATTGTCCTTAAATGAGGAGATTTCTTCAATTAAGCAATGTACCTCTTTCTCTTGTGTAAACTGGTTTTTAGGCTGGATGTCTTTTTGAGCCTCTTATAAGGGATCATTACTTGTGCTTGCAGGGAAATTTTGAGGATCTT